>MU279011.1:490186-843183 GCA_022385715.1 Xylaria cubensis | reverse complement strand
GGACCCCCCCCCCCCCCCCCCCCCCCCCCCCCCCCCCCCCCCCCCCCCCCCCCCGCCCCCCCCCCCCCCCCCCCCCCCCCCCCCCCCCCCCCCCCCCCCCCCCCCCCCCCCCCCCCCCCCCCCCCCCCCCCCCCCCCCCCCCCCCACCACATGCCAGGGCTACTTAATTACGTTTACAACATTAATTCTAGTTGCAACATGTGTACTATAAAAAGTAAATCATTCGACTTGTCGGCTATTGTTTTTAATCCTTAATTTTGTAGTTGTACTATAGTTGTAAACTTGTCACGTTTCGAATATTGTACGCTGTAGGATAAGTGGTTAGGGGGTGGCTAGCCTGGATCCTCTGGAGGGGTCTTTGAATTCCGAGGTTCCCTCGGTAAGACACATCCACCGCGTCACCTTGTGTACGTACACCTATTTCTCAACGAACAGTCGCGGGAGCTCTTCGTCTCCGATTCGGTCTCCCTTGTAGACTAGTAAAGAGAACATATCAATGCAGGAAAGCTAGGCTAGTTTATTGGGTCTCATTTGGCGGATCTAGTTGCGCAATGGCATCCCCTAAGCAGCGTTTCTCGGGCTATCCTCGGGCACGTGAAGGTCCGCGGACAACCTCATCTCATAGCGAAGAATCAAACCCTGTGTTAAGGGGATGGCCATTAGTGCTTGCGGCGAACGCGTAAGTCCTTGTGCTACCGGAAGCCCTGTCGTGAGACTGATGCTTACTCTTGCCTGCAGTGCTACTCGGCTCCCCTTCGTGGCCAAGGCTGCATGGACAAATGCCAAGTTCGGCGGTATCAAAATTATTCCAGGCTTGGAGCAGTATGATTATTGCCTTCACGTAAGATGCCGGAACTATCAGCTTTGATCTCAGCAGTTAACCAGATGTCCAGCCTGTAGTAGTCCCATTGGCGGCGGACAGCAGTCAAGTATCTAAACTAGAAGTTACACCGGAGCTTTTCCCACGACAGTCAGAGAATCTTGCTGGTCGCTTCTACTCGGCTACCGACTACCATGAGCTTTACAAGTCTAAGAAGCTGACGCCTCTACAAGTGGCTAAGGCTTTGATACCTCTAATCTCACGCGAACAGGATGGGAAGTATGCGTCAGCATGGTCAGAGACCCGAGTGGAATCCGTCCTGGCAGCAGCGAAAGCGTCCACGGACCGGTACCATCAAGGGAAACCTCTCGGGCTTCTCGATGGCGTACCCATCGGTGTGAAGGAGGACACAGATGTTGAGGGCTATACCTGCTTTTACGGACAGCGGCCCGAACCCGGGGATCCCGCCTTCGTGCCGGCAACGAAATCGCTGTGGCCTGTAGCCCAGATCGAGGCTGCCGGCGCAATCGTCGTTGGTACGCTTGCAATGCATGAATTAGGGAGCGATGTGACTGGTTGTAATCCGCGCCGTGGATCGCCCAAAAATTGGAACAACACTTCGTATTACACAGGAGGTTCTTCCTCGGGTGCAGGATCCGCCCTATCTGCTGGCTTGATACCGATTGCTATTGGCACAGACGCCGGTGGAAGTATTAGGATCCCATCCAGCTTCTGTGGTGTATATGGGCTGAAACCTACTCTACACCGCGTCCACGCAATGAGATCTTCGATCTGTGTCATTGGCCCCCTTGCCGCTACCGCTGCCGATCTTACGATAGCATATAGGTCGATGACAGCCCCAAATCCTGACGATGCTATTCAGAGTTCCTTTGCGCCATCTATTCCGCCGTCTCCAACGGCCAAGAAGACGCTAGGCATATGTCAGGAATGGATTGATCAAGCGTCGCCTGTGGTCCGTGAGAGCACGAAGCAGGCCATCGATTACTTTGCCGAGAAGCTCAATTATGACGTAGTTGATATTCATATTCCCTACCTTCGTGAGGGCCAACTGGCGCATAGTGCCTGGGCTCTCAGCGAGGCCCTAGATCACATCAGATCACGCCTAAAGGAGCGAGCTTTTTCCACAGTCAACCACTGCAATCGACTACTTCTGTCAGTGGGCGATTGTACGACAGCTGCTGATATGATCAAATACTCACAAATGAGGGCTCTACTGATGGAACACATCGCTTTCCTGTTCAAGGAGTATCCCGGTCTGCTCATTGTTACGCCGACGGCACCCGAGGCCGGTTGGAAGGTTAGACCCGGCGATGAGGCCTACGGATTCAACGATGGCAATCTAACAATCCGCATGATGACGTATATTTGGCTAGCAAATTGCACCGGTTGTCCAGCAGTGAGTGCACCAGTAGGTTACGCTGAGCCGGAGCAAGGAGAGGGCAAACTCCCTATTGGCCTTATGGCCATGGGTGAGTGGGGGGCTGAGGAACAACTTCTAGCTTGGGCGGCGGAAGCTGAGGGCTATCTGAATGGTTCCCTTAAAGGAGGTAGAGTGAGGCCCAAGGAGTGGGCGGACGTTGTCCGGCTGGCTGGTAATGTGGACGAGTCTACATGAAGGGAGATCGCAACTTGCGACCCCTTTTTGAGCCTCCCGCACTCAAGATGTTAAAAATCATCTTGAATACGTATGTATTGCAAGATAATTACGCAGTAGACAGAAACTTAGATGCGCGGATAGAATTTAAGATGGCTATTCACCTTCTCCAGTTTAGGCTAGCTTGTCCGGATTGTTGAGTATAATGTCTCCACGACCATAACCCCTGCGAGCAAAGGTACCGGCAGTGGCCGTGACACCTTATTCCAAACAGCATCGCATCACAATGTATGTTTATGCGTCATCTGGAACCGTTCGCGTCTGCGGTTCATCACAGTAGGAAACCCGCTACAGTAGGAAGGTGTTTGTTAACTTGCCTTGGCCCCGAACCGCAGAATACTCAGACCTCGCTTAGCTATGGATTGATAACGAGGGCTTGGCACGCCTGCGTGGAGTGACAAATACCCAATCACGCCAAGAACCGTTGATATTGAGAATATGGCATGCTGGATCGGAGCTTGAAGTTTTGTGCATAAAGGTAGCATCATTTTCTCGGACTCTTCGCCAACCATCACTGGTACGCTGATTACCAAATTAATGACTATTCCTACTCCAATGTTTCATAAGGCATCCCGCGGATAACCTGGCTCCCGATACCTGTCTCGAATAAGAAGCCGAAGACAAGTCATCGCCAGTCGTTTGCCGGTTGGGAGGGTATTATTGCATGGACTAGCTCTAGATCGTCATTCAGTTGAGCTACGCGCCCAGTTTGATAAGCCATGTTAGCCCCGGAGTATAGTAAGCATCTTGAATACGCTTTTTTTGTTATCCTGTCAAGATATGCTGTAGGTACAAGGTTGAATTCCCGGCCGATCGGCGACGTCAAGGCGGAGCTCGAGTATGTCCACCTCCAGTGCCGTTACATCCTCTATTATCCAGTAGTACTCGCCCATAGATTGTCTGGAAGGGATACGGCCTCTATATCCCCTTTTGGACGGCCTATAATATAATTGATGATGATTATAGCTAGCTCTCACTACACCCTTCGTCTTCCTCGTCGAGTCAGAAGCGCTGGCTCTTCGTATAGGGTTGGCTAAGCGTAAAAGGAGCTGTTACTCGGCTATAAGAAACTCAATGCGGCAACGACCTGAACCCCCACGGAATCTGCATGGAAGATCTGAGCTGCATCGTGCAGCCGCTCAAGGTAGTAATGCGAACGCATATAGGGCTTTGGTCTCTGTCGATCTTTTGTTCATGGCCCTGCTCATTCTCTCATGATAAAGTCCCACGACTATGACAAGTCTTATTTTTCTTGATATGTTGGTCCAAATCAACGACCCAATGTGACCACTTTGCCTCATGCCTTCAATTCGTCTTTCCCACTCGTTATGGTGGTTCAACTACCACAAGATGCATTGGCAGCTGCTGTTGGAGTCCAGATCTACTCTTATATCTCTTTTATATGTATTTCTTTGATGATTTTTCTGGTCTGCAAACATCGTGAAAAAGATAGTTGTAAGCCATCCCGCCGACGGTGCCAGTTAACTTACACGCTAATCATGTGATGAAGACGTTGCCCTCTTCTCGTATGCAGCACTTGTCAGTACTTCTGGCAGTATTGCACAACAATTGCATACAATTGTTGTATGGGAAGATGTAAAAACGGAGCAGTTCTACTATGTACATGACAACTTAGGAAGCCCCGAGCTTGCCATCGCAGGGCCCTCCTATGGTCTTGACCTAGTGCTCTTCTACATACGTGCGTGGCTTCGTCTTTTTGGAGGGAAGCGCGATCTGAATGGCCGACTGATCACAATCTCAACAGAGTACTATTGTTATAATGTGGAGGGTTTCTTGACGCTCTTCTGGTATGTTCAGAGACAGCTTATTGAGCGAATTATTAGACTAAGAAAGTCAATAGGGCGTTTGCGCTCGCCTTCGCCATCTTTAAGCCGTCGGAATCAATTCAGCACCATTATATCAGAAGAAGACGCGGAATAATATCGAAAGTGGTGGCCTTTGTCCTGCCTGCCGTGTTCATAAGCCTTTTGCAAATTCCAGCCGTTAGAAATTCGACCCCTGCCTTCATAACACTCGCGGACATTAGCTGTGAGTGATCTGAATATGTCATTTACTGACTAACGTTGCTCTGACTCGACAAAGTGGCTGCTAGTTTATTACTGGGAAGTATTCTCGTCATAGCTATACTGGCCAAGTATATTCAGACGCGGAGAAAGATACACCGCTGGACGGTCCGCTTCCCTCTTCCTAGAGACCCAAACGATAATGACGAAGAAGAGCGAGAGAGCCTCTACGACGGTTGGCTAATTGTGCGATTCGCCATCGCTTTACTCTTCATCGAGGCTTTCCAGATATTAACAATTCTATCTGAGGTGTCGCAGGTTAATAACAACAAAAAGGAAGCCCTGCCAGCAGAGCCTGATATTTCAGCCGCTCATGCAAAGGTTGATTTTGTGGAGTTCATACCCGGAGTCTCGGCGGGGCTCTTGGTGAGTTATACCATCGTGCTCGTTGATAAGATCTTCAGGAGAACAGTCTGGTCTCAAGGTTATGACTCATAGGACACAGGCCTTTGCTAATTCTAGTCTTGCAGGTGTTTTTGGTGTTTGGGACAACACGAACTTGCCAACGAACTATATTCAATTTATTTATTCCGCGCAGGTTTCGCCAAGAGACAACGTTGGTTGACAACCGCACCTCAACACCAAGATATGACCATCAGTCAAGCACTTTCTTGACATCGCCATCCCTAGAATCTGGCTCTATACGAACCCGGGAACTGATTCCATCGCAACTGGGCGAGCAGACATCTCGCTCGAGGTCGTTATGTCCGGAACTTGAGCGCACAAGATCTCAATCCTTAGGGTCACGGGCAACGGACGTAGTCGAAAACGAAGAGGTTGATAATATTAGTACCTGTTCTCGCTGTAGCTCTGATGCTAAAAATAATGATTGCCGAGAAAAAGCCCAGGAAGGGCAGTCTTCTACATCTGTTCGAGTCGGAGGTTAGGCAATACGGCGGAAAATCAATAGGAAATGATTTTGAATTTTGAATTAGGACAGGATTACGGGCATAAAGGAGTCATACCATGAAAGGGGAGAAGAGAAACAACAGAAACTTGGCGGAACTTGAATGGGGATCAATTGTACCATATAATAGGAGGGATACGGTAGTAGTGTGGTCATTCGCCAGCGGGCTTTTCGGTCACTAGATAGTCATGTCAGACTGGTGAACATAGTTACTTGCCTTGATATAAGCCTGATTATTACTGGAATATCTAGTGCGAGAATTCAAAGAGGAATCACGACCATAGACCTCCACTCACTATGTAGCTGTAATGTAGTATTACCCGACTTATTCTTTTTATACATTATAATTGTTTATAGCAATCGCAGATGAACTCGGACTTATGCTTTTACGATGACTGAAAGCCAGAATATATAATTCATCGGAATTAAAACGTATCTTTAGAGAATGAAGGTATGCAAAGACGATCTCTTGGCGACGCGTTAAAGGTGAATCGCGATCAGTCGTAGGTAATTGATAGCGATATCAGAATTACTACTTATTAGTAGTCCGTATAAGAAGCATACTTGAACCGTCTGGCTTGCATTTGAACATCGAAGTGCTGCACGGAATAACCTTATACCCGAAAAGCTTGGCCAGAGGATTAATGCAGCTTGGTTTGCAGCACGCGCTCTCGTAAGATTTGTTCCCGAATTGAGCATTATTATCCATTTCTAAATCGGGTCTACGGACCGTATTCCCTTTCTCCGGACAAAATAGCGGAATTTCCAAGCATAACACCATTGAACTTCACTTAGTCTATCCTTTCGGTCTCGCTTGGAAGCAAGTTGTGAACGAGGCATGCATACCAACGGTCACCTGTATTTGCGTTTGAAATTTGAAGCTTAGCCAACTTCTACGCATTTCTTAAATATCTTCAACTATCGCGGCAGGTATTTTTCAAAGAATGTTTCCGGACAGTTACTAAGCCTGTGAATGTTTGAACACGCTGAGCTCGCAATTTCTATTAGATGGCCACCCCCACTTCCTCAAACATCCATGTTCGGTTGTTAAAGTCCCAGTAAAAGGATTTCTAGATTTCTTGGCTTTTTCGACTAAAATCTGGGGAAGTGGTGGAGGTATGTACCGATTTCTGGGGATTTGGAGACAAGTGGTTAAGGGCATCTCAAAAACTGGAACTTTCAGGCAGGCAGGCTAAGGATCTCAAAATTGAAAATAGCAGTCATTCGCTAGATACTGTATCATTCTGTCACAATTATTCTCGGGTTAAAGAGTGAAAGTGTAAGATATTTCCTCCGGAGAGGCTAGCCAGCTTGGGTGCTTGGTTGTTCTTTGGACAATGACGGCGTTCACGATTTATCTTCTAATTGGATACCCGACCATAGCTTGATGTATACTATCCTGGTTCTTTAGGCGGTGAGCTGCGAAGAATGCATGCTGTTGAGGCTTTTGGTATCGGATACTGTATGTGCAACAGCCGACGAGGCCCGGACATTGGTGGATAAACTTGGAGTTGTGCAGCACGGGGTCTAGAATATGGGTTCCCCATTTCCCCAACCTCGTCGAGAACGGCCCCATACCACGGACCCGGTTCGGTCAGTGGCGTGTTATAGCCAGGGTACCACGGGTGAGTTATAATTCGACGTCCCCCCAATAGATCACGTTGGTCTATTTGGGACTCGTGATGCGGCTGTAAACCGAAGACAGCACGAGAAAAGAATTGAGCTGGCTGCCGCGGCCGACGCGAATCTCATCATGGCGTCAAACGTTCAGACCACTTTTGCCCAAAAGGTGGCCGACAGAGATCTTGAGGAGAAGCTGGGACATAGCGCCCTCATCGAGGCGAAACAGGCTACTGAAGATGAACATGCGCAGACCCCTCTCCAGGCTATGCGAGAAAATCGCAGGGCTGTTATGTGGTCCGTTCTAATCTCAATGACGATCATCATGGAAGGGTAGGTCTTAACCTCTGAACTAATAGATACGAGTCTGGTTTCTAAATACTTACCGTCCAAAGCTATGATACTATTCTTATCGGCAACTTCTTTGCGTATCCTGAATTCAAAAAGAAGTTTGGAACTTACTATGGCCCTGAGAAGGGCTATGAAGTCAATGGACCTTGGCAAACTGGCCTCAATCAAGCCAGTACGGCTGGCGCTATCGTTGGTATGTTGCAAGATTCTCGACGTTGTACTCGACCGACCGCAAGTCTAATATCAGAGCTGAACAGGCGGCCTGCTGAATGGTTACATTGCTTCCAGATTTGGTTATAGATGGGTCATGATTGGGTCATTGGGAATTCTCAACTTCTTCATCTTGATTACTTTTCTAGCCGATAATGCAGGGACATTGCTAGGTGGCCAGATCCTCTGTGGTCTTTGCTGGGGCGTCTTTGCTACCTTAGCGCCATCATATGCGTCAGAGGTCTGCCCTACAAATCTGCGTGGATACATGACTACCTACGTCAACTTATGCTGGGCGGTTGGTCAGCTCCTAGCCTCAGGGGTTTTAACAGCTTGCCTTAGTATCGACAATGAATGGGGCTTTCGCATTCCATTTGCTGTTCAATGGGTACTAATCCGCCAAGTTGACCCGTTTATATCATCAATACTAACATACACGATAGGCCTGGCCGATACCGTTGATGGTGGTCTGCTACTTGGCCCCTGAGAGCCCGTGGTGGCTTGTTCGTGCTGAACGACTGGAAGAAGCTAAGCGTTCGATTAAAAGGTTGAGCGGTGGAAAGACCGATGAACAAATTAGCAACCAAGTTGCCATGATGGTGCATACAAATCGAGTGGAAGCCGAAGACACCAAAGGTGCGACATATCTTGACTGCTTCAGGGGGGTCAATCTGCGTCGAACAGAGATTGTATGCGTCGTATTCGCCGGCCAGATCCTCTCTGGTAGTAGTTTCGCATACACACCTACATACTTTTTTACCTCAGCTGGGTTACCCGTCGACGCCTCGTTCTACCTAGGTTTGGGTGCTAAAGGAGTTGCATTAATTGGAACTATATTGTAAGTGTGTTTTCAACTTGAGCAATATTTAGTTCTGCGCTAATTGTATTTAACAGGTCTTGGGTTATGATCACCAAGTGGGGTCGACGCACATTATACATGAATGGAATGGGCATTCTGTCGCTCATCTTACTCATTGTTGGGATTCTAAATGTCTCTGCCGGTACTAGGGGTCTTTGGCCATCTGGTGGTCTTTGTGTCCTCTGGCTTTTCGTCTATTCCTTAACCATCGGCCCTCTCGCTGTAAGTACCTTGATTCAAGTTTGCCTGTTATTATGCTGAATGTCTACGCAGTACAGTATCATCTCCGAGACCTCGTCGGTTCGATTACGTCCTCTGTCTGTCGTGCTCGCACGAGTAGCTTACCAAGTTATCAACATCATTTCACAATTCCTAAACACTTACATGATCAGTCCGGTAGAGTGGAATTGGAGCGGCAAGAGCGGCTTCTTCTGGGGTGGTACAGCATTCTTAGTGTTTATCTGGTCTTTCTTTCGTTTGCCGGAAGTCAAAGGTCGCACATACGAGGAACTTGATATTCTGTTTATGAGGAGGGTGTCGGCTAGAAAGTTCGCGAAGACGCACGTCGATGCCTATGAGACTGTAAAGTCAGACGATGGACTGGACGTAGAACTGAAATCTTCGCACTAAATAAGCGATGGCGATATGTCATAGGAAGAAGTGGCTGGGTCGCTGATGGGTAGCATAGTCGTCCTATGTTAATCAAACTCTGTCAAAGCTTCGTCGAACGGCTACATTATAATGTGCGCCAGTTGAATATGCGTCTCCAGGTGAATGAATTATGGATGCTTTTTTACCCTTCAAGTCTGACAAAATGTAATCAAATTGCGTATCAACTTCTATTATGTCAATGAGTAGCGTCATACTTCGCTCTCAGGTTCCATATTCTAAGCGTCTGTTTGGCTCTATCCAGGCCATGATACTGATTGGCGAAAGTGACGGTGGTCGCTGTAATAAGACTAAATCATTAAGAACCTGGATTAATCTACATCTAAAGCTAGGGCTGCGAGAAATAAAGTCAAAGCTTGGGAGTACCTCTTTCTAAGCATGGAGAGTTGCGATCGTTAAATGTCTATACAAGCAGTGGTTGCCGTTCGCCTTGATATTCGAGTTGCAGTTTCTCACCTTCCCTAAATCTGGCCGCGTTAGTGAGTATGAGCGTCTATGACATAACATAACTGTTTAGCTTACCTTGTATACCCAACAAAAGACAGCAGCCAGAATGAGCCCATATAAGTCAGACACCACTCCAGAATACCTGAGGCGCGGTAATCACCCGAGTACATGAAAGCCAGGAATGAGAGACCAATTAGGAATTGGCAGAACACTAAGAATGTGTTGAAGATACACCTGAATAGAGTGAGTAAGTGATTAGTTTGCAATTAATAACATATTAGAGAGAACCTACCACTTCCGCAAGCCGAAAAACACCACAGTTCCACGAGCCTGATCCCACCACACAACTGTTGTTGTAAGTGCGCTGAGGAAGAGGCCTCCAAATGTTGCCATGAGCAAATATAGATGGCTCGTATGTGCATCGTATGTGTCAAAGATGCTAAGCAAGATTAAGCTAAGAGCAGCGGCTAATCCCGTGATGAGAGCGACGAGACTGACCCCCTGCTTCCATCGCGAATCATTGGTCAGAGCGTAAAACCTCGGTGAGTAGCGCACATGATGAACCGAGAACACGGTACCGAAGAAGCAGATTCCCGTCGCGGCGCAACCGACAATGAATATGGGCTGAAATGTCTGAGCAGCTATGTCACTGACAAATGGGATGTCTGGATTGACCTGGCCCGGATACCGAGGCCGGCCAAGCGATAGCCAGCGAATCAACAAGGTGGTAAGAGTCGCAAACCAGAATGTGCCTGCGAGAAGCGGAAACAGCCAGAGTTGACGATATGAGAACACGTCGCGGAAGGTATTATACCAAAGCCGTGCCATTCTGACTAAACGGCTGTGGTGGAATGGTTATTTTCTATATATATATATATATATATGAATGACTATTTTTCTACGATGGATAAAACATCGCAAAGTAGATGAGTTCGTCTCGCGACCAGCGATGCCTATCACTACGTCATCACTTCCGGCTGCGGGTGCTCTGATCGGCTTGTGGCCAAAGCTTGGCATTCTGATCCTGTAAGCCTATTAGTTTACTATGAGCGGGATCACCAGAAACAAGTTTACAAACAACAGATGCTTATTGTACGACATATATAAGAAGCTGTTGCAGAATGTTGTGAATCAAATTAGTTTTGTATTGAGCTAGTCTTGCGGGAGCGAGTCGCAAACACTACGTTGCCGCGCTGAGGGGTTACCCCTGAAATTCGGGGTACATATATCCCGGATCCTGCATCGGAACTAAACCACCGAGACGGAGGAAATTAATTGTTGACGGAAGCTACTGTGTATTAAAGAAGCTTATCATGAATTGGGCCCAATGGCTCGGCTCGAGCTAAATGAGAGCTAGGGTTCGGAGTATGGAAACAATTGACACCCAGTAGTCTTCATCATGGGTAATACTGCATCACTGCGGTCCATTTTATTGCTAATAAGCTCTGTTTCGTGTGCTATCGACAGGTCTGTCTCGCGCCTTTATGTCCATTGCTGAAGAGCAATGCTAATATGCCACAAGACAAGCTATAGTCTCACGATACAATGTAGTCCGTACAGCTCTGATCGATAATAACACCACACCTCTTCAAGTAGGCAATGGTAACTTCGCTTACAATGTCGACAATACGGGGATGCAAGTGAGTGCATACTATACATATAAACGAGAAGTTTGAACTGATCTCATGAATTGAAAGTCTTTTCTCCCCTTCAACACCCTTTCCAGTTGGGCATGGCACAACGACTCCCTACCTGACAAAGAAGACATAAATGACTATCATGGTGTTGTTACGTTGACGCATGGAAGAAATGTGTCGTATGATTTACCGGACCCGGACTTGCCAGCAGCAAGTCAATGGCTTATAGGCAATCCAAACCGCATCAATCTCGGTCGCATCGGTCTCAAACATAAAGGCGCGACGCTGTCGGCGACACAAATCTCGAATCCGGTACAAGAGCTCGATGTCTGGAACGGGGTGATAACATCAACTTTTGAGATAGACGGTACGGCCGTAAAAGTCATTACTCAGGGGGATTTCGAGAGTGACTCGGTTGCGTTTCGTATCGAATCATCGCTGGTCACCTCTGGTGCTCTGGAAGTCGAGCTAGATTTCCCCTATCCCCCAATCCACAGCACAAAATACAAGTACGAGGTCTTCGTCGGCGTGTATGATTTCCCGCTGAATCACAGCACGGCTATCGTCAAATCCAAAGACGACGACGAGATACACATACAGCATGAATTACAGGAGACCGATTACTTCGTGAACCTGCGCTGGCCCTCTGACGCACGACTTGCATTGTCTAGAAACGAGCCAGCGGGCTCGACTGCGAATACTGCGCACCGATATACCTTATATAAAGCGAATAATTCAACTAATGGCGCTATCGAGTTTTCGGCGAACTTCGCTCCGAAAAACCAGAGAGCTGACCTGCCGGACACGATCCGGCGTCGGAATTCGAAGGGTTGGAACCAGTACTGGAGCCGGGGCGGGTTTATTGATGTCACATCATCCCCTAGCCCGAAGGCCGACGAGCTGCAGCGCAGGATTATCTTGTCGCAGTACCACGTACGCGTCAACAGTGCGGCAAATGGGCAATCGCCACAAGAAAGCGGGTTGATGAATAACGGCTGGTATGGTAAGGTCAACCTCGCGCATCTAATCTTACTCTATAGAGAGATGTAACTAAGGCGGCAGCAGGGAAGTTTCATATGGAACAGGTAGTTTGGCATAACGCACATTGGTGCACGTGGGGCCGAGAAGAATACTTCGATAACATCTTCCCGGAACTTTACGAGACATTCCTGCCTTCCTCTATACAGAGAGCAAAGAACATGGGCTGGGAGGGGGCTAGGTACTTACTCGATCTTCTATTCGGGTGAACAGACAATCTCTAACCTCTATCGTCTCGCTTAGATGGCCGAAGATGACGGAAATCAGTACAGGGCGAAGTTCGCCAGGCGGCATCAACGCCTATCTCATGTGGCAGCAGGTAAGTTTCATAGGATCTAATCGGGCACAATAACTAATCAATCTGAAATATAGCCTCACCCAATGTTTCTCGCCGAGTTGAGATACCAGATCTCCCCTACGAAAGAAACGCTTGAGCGCTGGGACCGTGTACTTACAGCTACGGCCGATTATATGGCGTCGTATGCCTGGTTTAATGAGACATCAGGGCGATACGACCTTGGCCCTCCGTGAGCATTGTCACGAACATGTACTTGGTCACGAAAGTTCTGATGCCTTTTCGCAGTGCGTATGGTGTCACGGAGAACACGCCCCCGACGCAGACCCTGAACCTAGCTTATGAGGTAGGCCCATTCTCCATCCTTTGACAACAGTAACTGCATCGCTCACATCCGCTCTAGATTGCATACTGGCGCTATGGCCTCGACGTAGCCCGGAAATGGAAGCAACGGCTCGGACAGCCCGTCCCGGAGAAATGGACAACCGTAGCCGAGAAATTGGCATCGCCACCACAAGTCGACGGGCTGTACACTGTATACGAGGGGCTTACTGACTCATGGTGGCAGGATTCTAGTCTAAATAGTGACCCGCGCAGCGTTATCATGCTGCAAGGCTTTCTGCCTGACACGCCGGCTGTCGACTCGGTCGTTGGCCTTCGTACTGCTGATAAAGTCGCGGAGATCTGGACGGACGACAAGATCTTTGGTTGGGGACGGCCTGTCTTGGCCCTCAACGCGGCGAGGATAGGGAATCCTGAACGTGCCGTGGGGTATCTTACTGCATATGACTACTGGGTGTTTGACGATGCTGGATTCGCTGAACGTGGCGGCAATGGTAAACTTTCGCAATGAGACAAACGAGAGGTATCCACGGCTAACATGCAATAGGCGGTACGCCTCCGCCTTTTATGCCGGGAAATGCCGGGTTCCTTTATGCTGGTAAGTATCTCGCGTTTAAGCTTTGATAACTAATATACTAATGAATCTGTAGTGGCCTACATGGCCGCCGGCTGGCAAGGGTCAGAAGGACATGCGCCGGGTTTTCCACAAGATGGAAATTGGGTCGTAAGGCATGAGGGTCTGCAAAAGGCTCTATAGTTCTATTATGGTCTCGTAGAAGGCGTGATAAATATACATTGTCTAAAACCCTGGGTCCGCTTTAGTTGTCTGATCAATCTAGAATCAAGACTGGTGCTAATGCGGACACCAGTGATGGTGCTGGCCAATATCCTGTGCATAGTCTGGTCGAAACGCTATTGGGCTTTTCTTAAACCGGACAGACAAGAAGAAGCTCCTGCTCACTTATCTATTGTGTTGCCGATTCTTTGGGTCTATAATTAAGACTTGATCCAATCAGGAACGACCCTCTTGACGAACTTCATGAACTTCCAGAAACCGACGGCATGCTCAACATTTCCGTGAGGATCAGTCACACGTTCGGGAAAGGCTATACCGGCGCCGAATAATCCGGGGATGTATGTCCTTTCATGCTCAAGCTTTGAGCCATTATTCTTATAGAAGCGCCCATTTAAGTTATCGTATTCCACATGAAGAGGCTTGGGCGCGGTCCCATCTTTCTCGATGACTTCAAAACGGGGCAGTGGGTTTTGGGCATATCCCACGGCCTGGACAATATGCGTGCATTCAGGTAATTCTGCTTTATATGTCTCTTCCTCTTTACCGGCCGTCCAGACTTTCGTAATGATTTTGCTGACGGGGCTATTGGAAAACGTCTCACGATCCAGGTTCTGGCGTGCCCACTCTGCTGCTTGGCCCTTTAAACCGGTGTTATCACGTAATATCCAGCCATCCATGTATTCGGCATAGCGAAGTTCATTTCGCGTAAACCATTTAACGCGGAGATGAGGGTGCGTGGAGTTAGCGAGGTGGACGAGGTTCATGAGCACCAAAATCGCCGAATGAGAGGCGCCAACAACAGCAACGGTTGTCTTGGTTGCAGGATCGAAGGTCTTCGTTAATATCGATGGAGCCAGGGCTACATCTAAGTCGATTGGCTCTAGACTTTGTTGATGTATCCTTTCGATAGCAGGTAGTGTCTTGGAAACTGGGCTAGAACCTGTACATAGAGCTATCTTTGACGTGGTCACATGGCCACCGTCATCGAACTCAACATTCCAGATATTCGTCCGCTCATCTAGAGTAGCGCTCGTTAACTTGCCTCGATGCGATTTGACTTGAGGATGCACCGCTAACCCGTTTGTGAGCATCAAGCACATGTCGGCAGCATAGCTCAAGCGGCACCCCTGATCTTGGGGCAGATTCTGTAAAGCTGTTAAGGCGTTCGGCTTGGGGGTCGCCTCAAGAATGGCCTTAAAAGGCGAGACCTCATTGGCAAATTGCACAAAGAGGCCTACTTTGGTATTGCTGGGCACTTCACGGTAACGAGAATTTACACGACCACCTTTGAAGTGAGGATCAACCCACACCAACTTTCGCTGATCAGTCTGGAGTTCGGCGCCGTGTTCGAGTAGATTGCCGATAACGGTGATGCCGCCCGGTCCAGCGCCAACTACCACCGCGCTGGTCGAGGGCAATGAAGCGGCCGAATAGTAACGACATATGCTGTCCTTTCCATTTCGCAGTAGATGAGACCTGGCGGCCACACCATAGGCCAAGTGTATCCTGAATGTTCGCAAAGCCCGCGTCATAGTTAACTTTAATATGTTGCGGGTAGCCGGGGGGTCGTTTATCTCAACAGATCTGGAATAGACTCTTCACAAATGGGACTAACCTTATTTAGAAGCTAGTCGTTCCGAAGTGATTGGCCGACGAGAGTAAAGTTACAGTTGGCTGTCAACTGCAGATGACCCACTGCATGCGAGCAACCGACAGCACTTGCAGACATGACGTCAAGCTGTCAGACCCAATTTGCACGTGGGAGGATCACGATATTTGAGATGAACTACGTACGGAACAACCGTTCAAGCAAAATCTCGGCTGGGCTCTTATTACAGTCACTATTTCTTACATTGAAATGGCTATACATTACTGATTTGGGATTGATACATCAATTAGCCTTCCTGTAGAAGTTAGGTAGGTAGAGCTATACACGTACTATTATGGGATTGGCGGGATTGTGAGGGGCTATCTCCAACTATTGACAGGGCAACGAATATCAACAAATGACCATTTTGGGAACTACTTGCTTGGGCCAGCCCACCAACCGACAAGCGCCCAACCACACAACCCAATTGTATCTGACCAACCAGAAGAGCAAATGCAGCGATGAATTGACAGCTCAGCAACGACGTCGCAGCACACTTGTTTGGCCCTGGACATTGCATTATTTACTAAACGCACACTGTATCATCGTGCCCCATATCTGCAGCCACAGCACGCCTGTTGTGCTACAAATTGAATTAATAGAGGTCAAGGGTGTACCTTGTCAGTCCTTCAGCTTACTTCTTTGCATCCAATGCCTCGTTCGAAGCCGGATCAAGATTTCAAGATTTACGTCGACTCTTCCTGCCTCAACACACCAATGGACGAAGAAACAATATCGCTGGCTGGGGATGTCGAGAAGAATAACGATAGTAAGTCCAAGACTCCACTTGACGATGAGGAACTCGACATTCCGGTACCCGCCGAGTCTTCCAACAAAAAGTCAAGTACTAAAAATCATAATTTTACAGTCGAGATGACCAATGATACCGATGAGCTGCGCCCTAGCATTGAAACGGACGAACCGAAAGACGAAGAAGTTGGGGACAGTTCTATACTCAGTGACAGGACAGATGATTCCTTTCATCCAGATGATGGAGACCAATCGTATGTTGACCGTTCCGACCTGGACGCCGATAATGTCGCTCCCAGAGGAACTAACACTGAAAAAAGGAGCTCTCAACACGAAGGCACTGATGAGGATGTCTTCACTGACAAAAGTTCGCGCAGCTCCATGGGCTCATACGATGCCAGCTCCGACTGTGGCAAAAGGGTTGACCCGGACGGCACGACAATAATCACCCGCTCGCCCCGCATATCGGACATCTCCCAATACGACAAGGAAGACTTCGTCCCCACTGCACGAGGAACACCACGGCCACCTTTTAGAACGCCCTCGGATGTGCGGGCTATGCAAATGTCATCGCCGGCCGGGTCCGTCGTTGGCTCCCCACGATCGGCCAAAAAACATTTTCACACGGGTTCGAGACTGGGAACTCCTTCAGCCTCCGCACAATACTCCCCTAAGAGGAAGTCTACGCCGCCACGTTTTAAGTCCCGCCAAGAAGCGCCTCTTGTACTCCTCCACGTAACACTGCTACCGCTGCGATGGATGTGGGGAGACTTGCTCAACAACCTGGACCCCATTGAGATGAGTGAGCAGGTGAAAACGTTACGGAGTTCTTGGCGTATACTACAGGATCGTGTCGGAGACACAGTGATAGAGCGAGGTATCCTGCTAGGTCACCCTCAGAATGATTATGAGGTCCTCGAGGAACGCGTATTAGAAGCGTTAGAGCTTCCTGTTCGCCGGCGCGCGAGAATCCTAGAATGCGGTCACTACCTAGGCCCCTCAAACGAGGCGACAATTACAGAAGATGAGGAGGAGTGCGAAGATGATCACAGCCAGCACCGGAGACACTCTGATCACTCTAATTCCAAGCGTCACTGGTGCGCTACATGCAAGAGCGAAATTCAATATGATGCTCTTGGTGAATCCAAGGTCTTCCGCGTTAAAGTTTATGCTAGCAACGGCCTTATGCGAGCCGGTGCCTGGGAAGCCTGTTGGAAGGAGATGGAGCGTGTAGACGTGGAGTTGGAGCCGATAGTTGAGCCCGCAGTTCAAGACGAAATCGTACGTCTCGCTGCCGCGCAGCAGGAGCGTGAGATCGCACAGCAAGAGGAGGCGGACATTGCCAAAGAAGTGGCGCTGCAATTCGAGGAACAGCGTCGAAGTGAGGAGAAGATATTGCGACAACAAGAACAAGCCCGGTCACAATCATCTTCACCGCCAACGCCAGACGTGATACCTGAAGCGACTCGTGAATCAAGATCACCTCGCCGCCGCCACCTAGACGAAGAGAGGCTACGTGAGATATACGGAGACACACCACCGCCTCGTGAATCCCACTCCCGGGAGCCTTCTTCGCATCGTTATCCAGACCCAGAGATATCCACACCGCCTCCACGATCCCCGAAGAAGGAGGTACCCGAGCAAAAGGAGAATCGCCCCCGTGGCTACCAATCGGCGTCTTTGTCCGAGCTTCTCATGCAATCGGCCAGAGTCTTGATGCAAGACCGAAAGAACGTCATCATCTTTACACTTGGTCTGTTTGTCTTGATACTTTCACTACGAAGAACGCCTCCTGAATCGACCTACGAGCCTATTATTTATAGATTAAAGAATATGCCGGAGGTGCAGCAGATTTCTACTGTCGACACTCCCCCAGTAGTAGCCCCGGAACAACAGCGTCCCATGGAAGCTCGCCATATAGAGTCCATAGTTACTACGCCTAGCTTCGAGTTGCCTCATGACGAACCCTCCCAGGCCAATACTATTTACGAGGAAGCATCACCCAGCTACGAGGCGCCCCATAACGAACCCTCACAGCCAATTTTCGATTACGAGGAGTTACTTCCTATCATTGAGCAGCAGCCTGTAGTCAGTGCATCACAGGTAGTATCCGAGCCAACGCAAGACACTTTCACTGCACCCGCCAGCGTCGCGACAGTCTACGAGCCCTGCAGGAACCCTACTGTCTTGGCTCCCTTGGAGAGTACCGAAGTTCTTTCTCCTATCTCGGACGCTCAAGTAGCGGAACCCCCTGCGCAAGAAATCGTAGAAGAGACCATACACGAAATGGTGGAAGAGATTGAAATCACCACTGAGAGAAAAGTTGTGAAAGTTGTCCAGACAGTTACCAGGACACAAACCCAGACACAAACGCAAACAGAGATACAGACCGAAGTTGAAATGGCCACTGCCGTTGAGACTGTTCTAGTTCAAGCAACTGAAGTCCCAGAACTTGAGGTCCCACAACTTGAGACCTCATCAGATGTCGAAGAGGAAAAGCTAGACTTGCAAGACGATGCAGCCCTCGTTGAGGAAGAATCACCAAACGATGAAATCGCCGAGGCCAACCCCAAGGCCGACCTCCAGGCTGACTTCCAGGCTGACCTCCAGGCCAACCCCCAGGTTGACTCCCGGGCCGACTGCCAGACCGACTCCGTGCCGGACGCCATGCTCGAAACTGAGCCTGAGTCTTTGCTTGAACCTGTCGCCGAACCCACAGTAGAGCCAGAGGAGGCTCCTATCGAAGCTTAAGATAATTACGAGTACCCTGTCTATTTGAAGGCGGTATGTTTGATGACTTTGGAATTGGCGGTTTTTACTTCGGCATTTGCAGGTTTCACGATGTTGTAGTTTGTCATGTTTACACGTCACATTGATTTATGAAAAAAAGGACGCCCTAGCGAGCATGGCATGCGACATTCAAGCCACAAATATTTCGTATGCTTTTCGCGTCCAGATTGCGATAGAACGACGATACCAATATAGCACCTTCGTTTTTTGAATACAATTCACCCGAACAACTTTGGGTTACCATATACATACTTTAGGTATATCCCTAGTTAGAATGATAATATACTTGAATCAAGAGCCTGGATTTGATCCCCCTTTCCCTTGTCGCTTGTCTGCAAGACCCCCTCACCTTTGTCAGTTCAATGTGATGTCACTGAAACATTTTTTACTCGAGCCTGAATTGCGAAAGGCTCATATGGAGCTTGATTGAGTAGTACCGCATTGGCCGAGAATCGAAGTTGACAAATATCGAGGCTCCGTGTGCTGCAGGAATGGATCCCAAAGCGAATACTGTTAGGTGTGAAATCAGTAGAAGCACCCTCATCGGAGTACTCATTGGCCTAGTCGGCATTTATTCTAAAGAGCTCTTGTGATTGTGATTGGCTTGACTGTTGATGGCATGAGTGCTAAGTACCAAAATTGCGGGCATACGAGAACGTCATTGATCTGAGGCCTGATTCTAAATTATCAGTGTCAGTCCTAATGATTGGCATCTTTCATGTGCTCATGGTCGCCATCAAGAACAGTAAGTTCAACTTAAAAGTTCTCGAGGAATTGCCTACACGCTGTTGTAAGTCAATCAATAATTATTCTTATATACCGAAAAGCCTTGACTGTACGTCACATATTTCTAGAGGGATTGAGAGCGGCGTGAAATACTTGCTACTAAAATTCTTCTCTCATGTCTTTGCCGAGATTATTGAATCAGGGGCTGCTGCTGATTTGCCGGCCGCGGTCCTCGAGGCGATATTTGTATCTTGGGATAAGAATCCTTTACTTTCGGGATTCTCATGCAGATTGAAAATTGAATAATTGTCAGAAAAAGATTGGGAAGTTAGACATAACCGGACTGCTCATTATTTCCGTTCACTACGCATAGGAGCTAGTTCTAAGGCACTGGGACAGATTTTCTCACTAATTCGTATATTTCTATATTACCTTATCTCGTGACCCAAAATGCTAAGATATACGAATAGTCTGCTCTTTGATTTCTAGGCAGCAACCTATTGATGCTTACGTTTTGGTTCTCTGGACTTGCTTTTGCTTAGAAATTGGTTCGAAGACGTCCATCAAATATCTTGGCATAAGCCCTAAGAACTCCGGCATTGAAACCGTAATAAATCTAACTCAATGTATACTCAATGTGTAATGCAATCGATGCCCGTTTATATCATTATATTCTTTTCGATGCCTGGAAGATTTCAGCCCTACTCTGCAGCCTTCTCCACCCAACCCCAGACCGCAACCTTGTTTCGAGGGTAAGTACTCTCGCCAAGATAGTTATAGGCTATGACATGACATTTAGTAATAGCCTAACAACTTTTGCCAAGAGTTAGGTAATAGGCCATGAATCCTCGTCTTGAAGAATGGCAACATCATTAACACTTGTATTAGACTGATTTGATCCTGACTCTATGTGAATGTATCAGTTAAGACATCAGTTACAGATCGTTCCAAGTCCAGGTAACATGCTATTGGTTAGAAACTGATAAATGTTTCTGAGGCTATATCTTAATTCTTTTACAACATTACCAGACCGTAGTAACAAGTTGGCTTTGGTCAAAATGCAGTAGATAGCTTATAAAATATCTCTCGTTCGGTTCTGGAAACTTCAATGACTAAACTTAAACTATCACAACATCGTTGAGTGCTGTTATCGAAAGGAGAGTAGGGCCAACCAGACAGATATTTCCAGTTTTTACACGTGTATGGTTGAGGATGTATGTAAGCTTCTATAGCTGGCGCCATCAAAACAATACATGTATACAGGATGGCATGTTATGCCTATCAATGTGATGACATGGCTGATGTATCGTGAGATGCTTTCGAGTCCTAGCTGATTTTAAAGTCAAGATCATCTGAAAGTAGTATACTGAAATGAGTAAAAAAATGAAATGCTGCGTTGATGCAAAATATAAATACGTGCCAAACCATTCGTCTTTTCAAGCTCGTTCTTCTTTTGAATCACCACCACTGTTCACACTTAGCAAAAGGGCCCTGCCAACTATCAATAACTTTAGCTTCAATTTTCACCAAGTTTCCTTCTAAACCTCCAAACCTATCTCTCAAAATGTTTTTCTCAAAGGTCTCTCTTCTCGCTTTCGCTGCTATCAGCGGCGTCCTCGCAGCCCCTGAGCTCGCCAAGCGTGGGCCCGAAACACTCCATTTCGCAGACTGCCAAGCATACGATGCCATCGACTACTATGCGGACGATGACAACAGCATCAGGTACCCAGGTGACGCCAACACCTGCGACCCTCCCAACTTTGGCGAAGGAACCGGAACCCATACCTGCACGTTTACAACGAACGTGAGGCTCACGTGGAGCCTTATTGCCAATGCCAGAAGCACCTCCCTGAACACTGTTGTTGGTACCGCCAACAACGGCTTCAAAACCTTCACTTGCAGGAGAGCCGCGGATCGCGTCTTGTACACCGATGGGAACGGCAACCAATGCACGGACGTTTACTATTGTCGTCCTGTGAGTGACCTATTTTCTCTCAACTCCTGCTGTTTCTATTTTGTGTGCACTATTTTCCCATTTCGAGTTGAAGCTGGGGTTGAGACTCTAGTTTGAGTAGAAGTTCCGGGCTAATAACAAGGCAGTAAATCGTTTCGGCAATCTCTAGACTCTTGTCTGTCGTCTGTCGTAGCGAGGAAAGGTCCCGTGAGTTTTGTATGGTCTAGGTTGTCACCGCTCGAGGTTTTTTCCTAGGAATCATTGCTCAAGCTTTGGTATAGTCTTAATCTTGAAAATGATATAGAGAAATACAAAATATTGAGTGATCATAATGGCCTATATAATATTACACTTGGTGGAATGTATTGACAAACATTGTTGATACCCTAGTGATGCGATATCCAGGATTTGAGTGTCACAAACACAAAGCATATAAAGGAGGACAGGCAAACTGATAAGGGACTAACGTTGAGACCAGAAGGTTCCTGTATATGGTGGGATAGCGCCTACGAAGGTGTTTCAGAATCCTTCGTACGACAACAAGTGTCTTTTGCCTGCCAAGCACAGGGTTTGTGAGCACGGAGTATTAACGCAAGAGATTTTTGTTTCTCATACCAAACGCTCAGTACGAAAGTATCTACTTACTTTTTATAAGTGTGAAACGATTCTGTTAATTCAGCTATTCATTATAACCCTCAAATGAGGCGATGCTACCTTTCTCAACACTCACAGCAGAGCATTGAACTATTATTATTATCACAATCCGAGCGAACCCTTCCCCCTTTTAAAATACTATCTACTCAACTACACCTTTTAATTAGTTGATAAGATATATAGCAAGTAGCTTAGAATAGTTACATAATTCAGACAACTGGGCTAATTCGTAGGCAACCAGTATCATAGTCTTAAAACGGGTCTCTCGAGCCGTTTGAATCTCCATTTCCAGAGGCTCCGATAATATATCTTCATTACTTTTACACGAGATGAACAATGTTCACAAAGAGAGCACAGGATATATCAACGGTACCTGAAATGCCAGCTCCAACCCTTCAAAACTCAGGTTCCTAAAAGGCAGCGTCTACTCATGATGAGTAGAGCGCGTTGCTATTTGCAAGGTTCCCTTTTTGAATAGTCTTCGATTAGTCTTCGATTTGGCCTTATCTCATCGAATGGGGAGGTATCAAAATAACATTTGCCAGTTACGCTCAGTCACTTATACACACAGAATCTACTAGTTCCACACCCTAGGGTAGCCGTGAACTAGTTCCCCGACAAGGCACTCCCATTCTGTTTCAAATCATCCTCTAGCTAGACGGGAAACGTGGCTTTTATGATCGGCGCTGTCGACTTTGACGCTATCCCAATAAGTAGGAAAGAAGTTGTAAATTCGCATTCGTAAGGACATAATTGGTTGGGAAACGACCGTGTGTCGATATCTGGCGGGGTTAGTCTCCTATCCAGCAACTGAAATTAGTGACTTCTCTATCCAAATATAAGAAATTGGAAACATGAATTGAGCGAGGATACATAGATGCGTTAAGACTAGAAGCCCAGGCGCCCAAGGTAATCCCAGATAGAAGAGAAGTAGCTACAATAGATTACGCACCAGAGTGTGGTAATACAGCGGAATGCTTTACTTTGGAACTCGTTAGTGTCAGGGCTTGACTTGCGGTATATAAGGTCGCCTATAATCACAAAAAAACCTTATAAGTGTGTTAGCCTTGATTTAAATTCAGGAAAAATGAACCGAATGTAGGTCGTGACATATAGAAGAAGGCCAGCAATGACAGGATTCTTTAGGCGTTCGGTTTCATGTGACATATATGTTTAGATCAAAGTTCTAGACGAGACGCAAGTGAGAATTTGAGAATTAATTTAAAAGACCACAGGATTGAACGCTGAAACCTTTGTTTTCTTATCATATGTGGCAGTGTAACATAATACCATCATGCCTCCCCTTTGCCCTTCGAGCCCAAAGTTCTCCATTAACGGTCCTCAATGGGAGAAAGGGCCCATTACGGCGACGAAAGAACAGAACTGCCGTCAAATATCTCGACATGTCCTCGGTCAAGGTGCATGTTGCATATAAATGTTGAAGTGTTGGGACGGAGGGTTTCAGGACTGGGGATTCTGGCATCAAAAATGGAACGTTTGTTTTCGCAACCTTTACCCAACAATATTTAGACAAGATCATTAATGGAATATCTTTTAGGAGTGTTCGTTATAATCCGTTAATTCAATAGAGATACAAGTTGAAATAAGCTGTTTTTATCAGGCAGTCAGCTTATATCCGACTGTGTCAAGAATGGTGCATATGATCCCGTTATATTATCTAGAAGCTACAATACACATGACAGACGGATGAAGAGTCTTATACACAGACGACGTGTGGATCGCAAGTATCACCGCCTTCCAATTCTGCAACTCTGCCCACTCGGATTGATGTCGAATGTCTTAACATGTAGATTGCTGTTGCTGGATGTCTGCTGACTCCTTTCCTGTTATGGAGCTTATTGGTGACTAAACTTTCCTATGGCCTAGGGAGGGGGGTATTTTTAATCCCCAATATATACGCATATACCCCCCTGTAATTAGAATCCAAGAAACACACCCAATCGAAACAAATCGATACAGCGTCTTACCAACCTGCATCCCCAGCATGTAGGACCAAATAGAAGGGCATCATGCGATCTCGTTTAGCTATTCGCTCGGCGTATCTTTTGCCCCTCCAACCATACGGCCATAGCCAAGCGGTAGGACCGGTTCAGATACCCAATAACATGTTGAGCGACAGTGAAAGTGACTATATTAGGAGCTTGGGACTTGTTCAATTCGGCTTACAATTCTCTATTCTGTAGGGGCTTCTCTAGGCCTATCTATGCTTCTCCTGGCGAAGGAGTTCATGCCGTTCTATATATTTTAGGCAGATGAGTCAGATCGCTATCTCATCGGAGCTGTTATAAGTCGGTATATTCAGCAGAAGGCCTCACGGCTTCACCAGCCCAATAAAGTGTCTTTGACGGGCGTCGCCCTTACAGTCTAGGGCCTGTAGTGGAAGTTCCAAACCACCACCGGAACTATAGTATACTTATAGTTATGATCCTGCTATTAAATATAAGGAAGATCTGCAAAACAAAAAAAAACCCTCCGGGTTTTAGTAAATGAGTGAAGAAAACACCGCATTTACCCGCTCGGTTTGCCCATCCCAGCATTCGGAAATCTTCGTGCCAATCAAGTTGCTTGGCAAGTATATTTCGGGCCCGATCCTAGCAGCACGTACTGCAGCCTGAGGTTGTACAGTAACACCATGTAAGATTGATAAAGCAGGTAAGCTAAGACATAGCTATGGCTCATCAGCAGTGTCCAGTTCCCATGCTTTTAAATTCTAGAATTAATCATGGGCTGTCTTTGAAATAAACATATGCGGATGTTCATGGCTCTTCATGGCTGCTGTACCAACTTTTATAGCCGCCTTAATAATTCTCGGACTGGGATGGATTACGGTAGCGCTGCGATTCTACACCCGCCTATTTGCCCGCCAAGGCCTCAAATGGGATGACTGGTTGCTTCTCCTGGCAGCGATCACAGGGACAACTGTGATCGCCCTTACTGTTTCTGGTGAGTAGAACCACATTATTAAAAGTTGATTGTAGCTACAGTTTGCCCCGAAGAATCTAATATAGGAGGCTGATTCGATACCTGCCCACCAAGCGGCCGTCGTAGCTCCAGATGGAAACGACACCACCCAGATCTTTGATCCGAATTACACCGAAACACCCGAGGACATCTTTTATCTGAAAATAAATCTCGTTACGGCTGTTATCTACTACACAATCAACGCTTCAGTCAAACTGAGTATCCTATATATGTACTACCGCATCTTCCACGCCAAGTCCTCGCTCAGATACCAGTTGTTCGTCACGGCCGGCCTCGTCATCGGATGGTGGATTGGAACTACGGTGGCCCAGACCGTCAATTGCATTCCCATCTCCAAGTACTGGACCAGCAATATATTGGACCCAAAATATTGCTTCAACTTGAACACATTCTTCGTCGTCGGGGGGAGCATCGAAGTTTTTCTAGACGTGCTTATCTTGACTCTTCCGATCAGGGCGGTGTTGGCGTTGAAATTGTCATGGAGGCGGAAGGCTATAATTTCGGGTATCTTTCTTCTTGGCAGCTTGTGAGTTACCACTTCGTTACCTGCGCACTACTAAGATTCGTCCTTCAAGACTAATAATTTACCATAGTGTAATCGCCACAGGACTCGTCAGGGTAATCGTCGGTTATGCACCAGGGAGCCAACGACCATCATCATCGGCTGAGCTCTGGACCGTAGTTCATTCCGGCGTAGGGGTCATATGTGCCAGCTTGCCGATCTTCAACCCCCTCCTTCAGCGTATCTTGAAATCATCCTTCGTTACTCACACCATTAAATTTTTCTCGAGTTCGAGTTCAGACCAGGAAGAGATGATGAGGAGAGAGAGGAGCGAACAAACCATCATCCCTTTGGAGACAATGACCGACACGGTTTATTCTACCCAAGATAATATAGAGCAAAGTCCCCGGTTGCCGAAACCAACACATAATAGCCAGGGAGATAAAGCTGCGCTCTTGGATCTTCGAAATGAGGAAGTGTATTGGCGAGTTTCCAGATAAAGATACTTCGAAGCATCAGCTTGGTCAGAAAACCGGTTAAGCGGCGTCACACGGACCAGCCCCCAGGTATGGTAATGCAACTACCCGTATACCAGGGTCAGGTCGGCGATATCATGTAACGAATCTGTAAGCGGTGCTTCGTATGTTCGGTTACCCGTGCCTATTCCCAGATATCATTTGTCATGCTCTCATGATACCTCACGATACCTACAGCAGTAGAACAAAGGAGACACCTTGTATATAGATATCCAGTCTGTAGAGATAGTGGTTAGAGCTCCTTGTGCGATAACAAATATCCAAGACTTACCCCTACGTTGCCACTAGTATTCCAGAGGTCGTGACATCATGATTGCTAGTATCGTGTCTTCTCAAGCCCAAGATAATAGCAATACGGGCTTGAGTTATCCGGGCCAGCGAGAGCGGATCTATTCGTGTATATAAACCCAGATTCGCCGCCTGGGCTCGAGGGAGGACCTTAGACCTCTAAATCCTCCTTGACGCCTATAAAGATTATTGCAATATCGAACATCCCTCCAAGCCCTAGTACTCTAGCCCTTGTGACAAGCGATTATAAGGAAATCGAGAGCTATTTTCTTTGTTGATGACAAGGCTTTGAGGTTTCAGCTGTGACGTAGATAGAGGATATAGGTGATAAAATGAACTACCAATTATTATGAGCTGAAGGTAATTAAAGATGGCAGAACTAGGTAGTACCAGTTTCCAATATCGCTTCAGCAGAAATGTTCAATCCGGGGTCCATGCTGGGTGCAAAGCATATCCACCCACAATTTGGTGCAGATGGGCGATGACACCATACTAGATGTAACAAGCCTTCATCGTGTTAAAACGTCAATTTCCGAGGTTTCAATAGCGTTAGAGGGCTCACTCAATGCGTTGTATGTTGAGCTCAGAGCAGGAGAATCGCTGAAAGTCGTTGAAAATCGGCGCCCCGTCGATATGGAGAAGCATTGCGCCTTGTGCAATGATGTTAATCAGCTACAGGCACGACAGTAATAATATAGCTTAGTCTCCACGGTGACTACATGCTGTTTGTCATTATGCAATGACCGTTTTATATTTTCTAACACAGGTTAAGAAGCAATGTTGCTGCATTATCTACTAGTACATAGTGAAGGATCATGTCTAGAAAAGATGCACTCCTATTCCTAAAAGGCTTGTCATGCATGAATGTCGGCTCAGCACAAGCGAAAGTTTGGACGAACCATCATCAGCGTACAGCAGCATAAAGCACGTGACCGGAGATGCTGCGGAAACCTACCGCTTGGTGTTCCGGTGCTGAGTAATATTGGGATCCGGGTTCGGATTTCTACAGACCAGGATGGGATTTCTTTCGTACATGTTCATCAAGATAGTCGCATGCGATAGGCTAACCAGCTCGATTAGAATCGAGGTCAATAACCTTTCCTGGAACTCAATCATGAACAATATCGCAGCTAAGAGACCATGGCGTTTATATTGTCGATCATGATGATCGTCAGGTTTGAGTCTCAATTTACCAGGTAGAGTAAAGAGTTTAAGCTGCTAATGAGAAGGTTGGTGGTGAATGAGAAATAATCTGTATCTGGGTATTGAAAGATAATTGGCGACATGACGAAAGCGATGCCTGAAGCTGATGATCTAACTTATGTTAACAAGTTACTCTAACCTTAGGCCACTACATACTGCGTAGGATTACCTATTTTTCCAAGAGACAAAAGCACGGCATGTGCATGTGCGTGTGACGTAGTTAGAGTTACTCCAGCACCCCCACTAAAAGAACTTACTCCCGAAGACGGCCGGAGATCGGCCCCTCACTGGCAAAAAAGTTCGAGACAGTCGCAAATGAATAAGTGCTGATTGGTAATCTTTTCATACATCAATCAAGTCAGTCGCAAAACTGCCTTCTGAATAATCTTTTATCCCCATTACAAACAAACCCTTCCACTCACTCTCTTCTTTCCTCTGGGCCACGCTTACTTCCATTCATTCGTTCGCCGTCCTTTCGTCCCACGGTTTCCCCGTCCACCTCCACATTCCCCAGACGAACGAACAACCCAAAAGTACCCCGCCAAGATGACCGCGCAGCGCACTCTGCTGCTTGCCCCGCCATCCATCGCTTCTCACGAGGCAGCCCTCCACGATGTCTACGCGACCTTTGACCGGTCCACGTCGGACCTGACCATGCTCGACCGTCTCTCCTCCGGCCTCGTCGCCCTCCCCACAACCACATACGATCTCGTCGTCGTGCTCACGGGCGCCGCTGGCGCCTGGCGCAGTGAAGCTACCCAAATTCTCACACGGCGCGTGTACGACGCCGTCGCAGGATCCATGAAGCCCGGAGCGGTTCTGCGCGCACAAGAAGGACCTTCACTACCTGAAGCAGAGGCTATCTTAGCTGGCTTGGTATCGAAGGGAGACGGCACATTCGTGAAGGAAGAGGAGGAAGCACCAGTACTGCTGCGCTTGGGTGGCAAGAAGAAGACAAACGGCGTCGCTGCCACGAACGGACACAACAGTAATGGCAACGGAAGCGTACCTCTCGCTAAGCCACAGCCTGCGCTAAGCCTCCTGCCGGATGACGACCTGGATGGTTTTGACGATGATGACGAGCTGATTGACGAAGATACTCTGTTAACGGAGGAGGATATTAATATGAAGCTTCAACCCCGTATGTTCGCCCTAAACTACCGGCATTCCCTGTATTCAAAGTATATGGTATGCTAATATATCACCTCACCATGCAGCAGCAGAGTGTATCCCGAAGATCGGCAAGCGGCGGCGGGCCTGCAAGGACTGCACATGCGGATTGGCCGCGAGGCTCGAGGCCGAGGACAAGACGCGGCGCGCCAAGGCAGATGCCGACTTAGACGTGCTGAAGCTCGGCGCCGACGACCTCGACGACCTGGAGTTGGATTTCACAGTCAAGGGAAAGGTGGGCTCGTGCGGGAGCTGCAGTCTCGGCGACGCCTTCCGCTGCGCCGACTGTCCCTACCTTGGCTTGCCGGCCTTCAAGCCCGGTGAGGAGGTTACCATATTAAACAACGTGGCGCAGCTGTAGGTGGTTTAGTTTGCTGGCGCACTATAAGATACTTTGATTAGCGAGCATTGATCATGTCCTGGGTGCTTCGAATATTGAAGCCAGAAAGCCGAATTGATGGCTTCTCAGGTCTACTCGTGAGGGACGGCCACGGTTCAATTTCTGGACAGGGTTGATCTTTTCAGCTACCTTTAGTTCCTCATTTACGTTCATAAATGGTTCATGAAGGAAGATAGGTGGCTCGGCGAATTGTATGTAGTACATTCACTGTCTGGAGCTAATACTGAAATGAAGTTTTAATTCATTATAGAAATACACCGGAATTTTCACTATGTCTATCCAAGTAGGCTTCGAAGCCACCGCCATAAGATACGTAAATGTTATGAACCGAAACTTATGGAGACTCATATTGCAAGACTATTGATAAATCACCGGACGATATGGATTGTAATTCGAGAATACCGTGGGATTCCATCGGCTCACGGTTGAGTATCTGCGCGAAAGTCGAGATGAGTCACTAGTAAGTTCACACAATTATAAAACATATAAATAAGGGGAAGGATTTGGTCAAGCGACACGCGCGGTTGATATTTGCTCCGTGGGACTGCACGTTTGAGAGTCAAGTAATGCACAGAAACAATTACCGCTCTCTTCTTCGCCGATGCCGTAGTGAAACTCCGGAAACCTATGAACCCTATGAACCCAGTCCTGATCCAGAGCCTATCTCTTCATATGGGGCTGCAAGAGCACCCTACATCACGCCGAATAGGTTGGTCCATGATTTCGCCACGAAATGCAAGTCTCGTTATCGTCGTAGCGTCCGATATTTTGTTTATTTTATTGGGAGTTGTGCTAAGATTTGCTCGTTTAGAAAACGAGGGCGGCACCCTTGGTCTTCTTGTCACCACTACAAGCAAATAGAGTCAGTCTCTGCCATCCCGTGAACGCACCTGGGTTGGGGAGGACGTACCCAAGCTCGAAGTGCTTGCATCGCTTCAGAGGCAATTGCTTCTTAGCCTTGCAGCTGTTGCACTCGAGACGTAACACGACCTTCTTTGTAGTCTTGGCCTTCTTGTGGAAGACGGGCTTGGTCTGACCACCGTAACCGGACTGCTTTCTGTCGTAACGTCTCTTACCCCTGCAGCAATAGTCAGCAATTGCCGTCGAAGCGATATAGTCTAATGTTTCGGAAATCGGTATGGATGTGCACTGGCATCAGAGCCGGAACGTGTTCGAATTCGCTTTATCCAATCATTTGCGGATAGAGAGCTGAGGCGAGCTATCGTGGTAGGACTTGGCTGATTCGAACGGGCATGACGTAGGGACAGAGGGAGAATTGATGAAGCGCCTGCTTCAGAGACTCGTGTGATGATATCGAATTGGGAGCGCAACTTACTGGGCGAATGGGCTAGCCTGCAGGTCGCGATCAGTGATTTGCCGTGTTATCATTTTCGGTCGAGGGAGCTTACCTTTCCAGCCTTGTACTGGGTTACCCTGTCTGCAACAGCCAAAGTCAATAAGCCGCTGTTTCTGGTCCGAGTTTTGATAGATAGTCTTGAATTGTAGCGTGTTCGCCGGAACTTCGTCAGACAAGGGCTTCGAGTCGGTACTTACGAAGGGTGTGCTTGTTCTCGCGAGCGCAGTCTTCGTGGTATGATACATTAGCATTTTCCTCCCTACATTTTGTTGGGCACACGAGAGAGAGCATACAGGTCTTGCGCGTCTTGGGAATGTTGACCATTTTGACGACTGGGGGTTGGCGGACGTCTACGTGTTGTCGGTAGTGATGTTGGTGATGGGATGACTTTTGCGTGGGGTTAGGTTTTGCAGTTCAGGCACTTGGTCTCCTTCGCTTTGTGGCTGGCAGTTGATTTTCCTCCAGAAGCGAGTTTGTGTGCGCTTTAGGTCACGTGTAGAGGCTTGAAATGACACACTAGCCACAAATCTGTCAAACCGCAACATGCCCCACCCTTATGACCCGCTTGCATAAATACAAAATAGCGGCAACGGCCACTAATTCAATTTGTTCTAACTTAGGAGATTTCTCGGCATAGAGGCTCACGTCTAAACTACAGTAGAATGTGTCTACAGGATAGGCAAACCTCACTGCCTATATGGTAATCTTATTATTTGTAAGAGTACTACGCCAGGTTCTACCGTATCTATTCCCTCCGCATCTTTTCCCATACTACTATCTCGGCGAGAAGCGTGGTGGTGACGCGTGCTACTCTGGATAGATCTATCTCGATTCACTCACAACACTACTGTGAAATGTGATTTGCGATATGAAAATCGCATAATGTAACACAATCTTCAACCACATCCAAACACGGTCACATCGGTTCACCAGCTCACGTAAGTAACAGTTAGCATCAGCTAAGACTAACGTCTGAAGTACGCCACGTCGTCATCTCAAACATCCATTAATAGATGCGAGTGATCTCTAATGGTGCCGGATTGCCGATAAAGTATGGAAGCCCGAACATTACCGAAGCTTCTCCAGCGGCGTAACGCAACAACTGACCACCAGGTTACCGTCATATTCGTCTCGTCCTTCAAACTGAATACCATCAGGATCCGAATAGTAGCTCTATTACAGAAGGGCGAATGGAGTATTAGAGTCATGGCTATGGCTCTTGCAAGATGGCTAATAGTCTGATATTGGACGATGCCACAGTAATGGGCAATTTCCTCTCAGCATCGATCCATGTCAGACTAATCACTAGCTCAGCAGCCAACTCAAGACGTGGAGTAGAAATGAGTCCCGATGGCCATACAGAGCAGCCTCCAAATAGGTATGCTACCGCGAGATTCAGGGTCAATCAATCTGATAGACAGAGCCCCAGTTGAATACGTGGCCAGGCCGGTATTTGAAGCTGTTGGAGCGGCCCTAGGATAGAATCGAGGCTAGGGAGGTCGACGGTTATCTCCATGCAGCTAACGCATCTGTGACGGTTTGGAACAAGTTGCGCTAATCGTTCGGCAATCCCACGGTGACCGCATCATAGAACTGGTAAGCTGGCAGGAGCAGCTACACCTGCTCTAAGGATGGCAAGGAACTCGAAGCCAATCCCAGTCAGAAGCTTGCCAAAATCTGCCATGAGACAGCGCTCAGCAGTGAACCCATTGTCTTAGGCCTATAACGAACGGATAGGAGGAGTCAAGCAATGACGGGAGCCCCGATGATTTCAGCTCAACTGATGGCATAGTGACTCCGGGTATTCGGCAATAGAATATCTGACGAGACTAACCGGTGCAGATTGATCACTTATGTATATATGTGCACATGTAGTTAGTCAGCGGGTACTGTAATACCTGAAAAGCAGAGATCTTCACATGGAGAAATCGCTCACATTATTGACCTATCATGCATCACCTGATGAAAGCATGCTCAAGATATCCTGCAACCAAGCCTCGCGCCGCCTCCGTCCGAATTAGGGGTTGGGTCCGGCAGTGCAGCTACCCACCCGGCCCGAAGCCTATCACGTACCGCAGCAGGTACCGAAGTAGGAAGGTTACAGCGCCATTCAAGACGACGGCGTCATTACCAGAACCAATCATGCTTATTTCGGTCACACGTGTGCAAACTACCAAGATGTACCTGAAGCGTGCACGCAGATCATAGTGCTTATTTTGGCGACTTGCGTTGACATAGGGCTTGTATAAGTAAGGCAAGTGAACCCCTCAGCTATGATCACCGGTGTGGTTGAAGAGTATAAGTATTTAAACGTCAAAGTCCCTAAAGGACCTATCTCTTTTCCTTCCTCTTTCTAAAAAAAATCTATACTAGGAGATAAAGATGCATTTTTCCGGCGCCTTCCTTTTTGCCGGCTTCGCAGCCACTGTGGTGACGGCGAAACCAACCGTTTATCTCATTAGACATGGCGAAAAGCCGGCAGACGGAAGCACAGGCCTGAGTGCTCAGGGCGTGCAGCGCGCGCAGTGTCTACGAACCGTTTTCGGAGCGGCGTCTGCGTACAATATCGGGTATATCCTAGCACAAACGCCCGATAGTGGTGAGTTCTATCCATTACATAACCTGCGGTCAACCGTAGCCCGTGATAAAAGTGTTCCTGCGCTGACAAAAGCTCACTGAGTAGATGGAACACGAGCACGGCCATACCTAACAGTTGAGCCATTGGCCACCGACTTAGGTCTCACGGTTGACACAACGTGCGACCGAGATGACGAGCAGTGCGTGCAAGATCTCGTCGACGGCTACACTGGCAACGGAAACATCCTGATTTGGTACGTTTTCACTACTTATGAATTTTACGCCCCAAAAATTTTGCAAATAGGGAGCACACCCAATGCTGACTTTGAATTTGCGTAGCTGGGAACACAAGGAACTGAATAACATCGCCGAGCAACTTGGAGCGAATAACGTTGATAACTATCCCGATGACTCTTACAACTTGATCTGGACTCAGCCTTATGACTACGACAAGATCACATCTATCACCTCCGAGAACTGCCCCGGCTTAGACAACTAGACAGGTTTACAAATTAAAGATATCCACCATAACGTGATAACACCTCAAATACCCAATACAATTTTTCGAACGTCGAATTTAGCTGTACCAGGAGCAGTCGTGTACCATTTGAGTGAATCGTTCCCATGTACCATTTAATTTAGATAGTACTTGTGGTCATGCTTTATTAAATACGTGATGGATTTGATAGCGTATTCGAGCCAGCACCATAGCGATATCTTGTACGACCAAACGCAGATCGTGTCGTGTGGTCTTCTAGCCTTGTTTTGTCTTCAGTCAGGCATATTGACGAGAAAGGCAATGAGCTCATATAAAGTTGGATCAGCTGCATTCTTATACTAGGTTCCATAAAATTTAAGGTAAGAAACAAATAGAGATGCTACCTCTTTTGAAACTTCCAGTCTACTTACGTAATAAAATTAACTAACAATACAGATATGCTTACGGATTAGATCTCTGCGAATTAAACTGGATGTTTAAGTTATACATTGCAACAAGTTCAGTCTGTAGAGGTAGGAAATGTCCACCCACTGCAACCAGAATATCTGCATGGATGCCCACAAGCTATGAATACCCCGTCGACCAGTGGTCGTTAACTGCGACGAACCCGTTCTCGGATATAGATGGCTTCGCCATAAAACTTGCGTTTTTCTAGACATGATTAGAAAGGAGTCCCAATTCCGTTCAACCTGGGGCGATTTGACCCAACCCTCTTAACACATTCTAAACTCACCGATGTGATTAATGATTGATGAGATCTCAAGTTCGATGAGTGACGAAATTATCTACTGAACAGGATTCAATAAATCACCTTCAATGACCTAAAACTTGGTAGACCAGGGCCTACTAAGAGACTACAACAAATTGCTTCTTCCCAGGTATCTACCAGTTTTATGTATTTGTTCGAAAGAGGTTGTGACAAATTACATATACCGCTTCATACTATTTCTGTTGTTAAGCAACTCTTACTAAGTTCTAACTATTTAACATTGTGGAATGTTGCTGCATATGTAACCGAGCCGTCATTATCGCTCACAACCATTTCTCTCCCTTACCGAGATGCGAGATGAAACCACCACCATAGCCACCCTCCAGGCTCGCCTTGTTAATCTGTACAAGTATTTTCCCAACCGACTCCGCAGGGGTTTGAGGTCCTTGGTAACGTGGCGAGTATACCTTGAATTTTGCCTCTTGCTCTAGAACAGCTTTCAATTGGTCCTCGGATGCTATTGAAATTTGAGTCAGCAAAGCGAGTCCGCGACTTTGGAGGTTCTGAAACTTACGCTCGAATATGCCGGTGTTCACGACTCCCGGGCATATGTTCAGGAAAAGGACACCTTGGTCAGCGTATTGCGCGTGGAATTTGACTGCTGCTGCGTTCATGGCGGTCTTGCTGATCGCGTATGGCGCCGAAATAGCAAGCTTGTGTTCTCTGGCCATGTCGACGTCTCCCATGCCGGAAGATATGGTAATGATCTTCTTCGCGCGCCCCTTGAGGATGAGCGGCATGTATAAGTTGAATAGATGGATATTTCCGATGACATTGACTTTGATGGTCTCCAACAAATCAGCCTCAAGTCCCTGGGGATTCTTTTCGCCTCTGTATGGTTATTAGCTTCCTGACAATTGTTGTTTCTGGGCAATGGATGAGACATACACGACCCCGAGAGGTTCAAATTGTGAGTGTTGGCCCATGAGAGCCGCATTTGCGATGATGACATCGAGTGCTCCATTGACGATGGAAGAGACAGGATCCACAGTTTTCTAGAAACAAGTTAGTTGATCGTAGAACTTCAAGCCGAGCACAATCCTTAATTGACTTGCCTTCAAGGAGTCATAGTCCGACAAGTCTGCCTGAACGATGTGTATGTTGGGGCGATTGATCTCGGCGGCCACTTTCTTGTCCGTGGTAGCCTTGTCGCGGACTAAGCCTACGACTACATTGTTGGGGTCTTCAGAGAGCTGGCGTATAAATTCGAACTAATCTTGAGAGTTAGTTTTCTGACGCTGAAGTCTTTCAAAGATGATTTAATCACGTACGCCAAGGCCGCGAGAGGCACCGGTAACCAAGTATGAAGGCATCTTGAACTCTATAAGGGTTGCTTGAATAGGAGACTTGTAAACCTGAGCTGGGAATTACTTAGAAGGGATCAATGGTGTTGTTGTTCTGATGTTCTACATTTTCAGATACAATCTCATCATACTTATACTCAAAAGCATCCTGGAGATTACCAATTCCCAAGGGCTTGACCGAAACGAAGCCAGTCGTCCGAATAGCATGACTCTTTCCATCGTGTAGAAATCATTATTAAGCTTTGTCTAGCAGCTTCAGTATCTATCGCTCATGAATAATTCACGACCCAAGATCCTCGCTAGACGGACTAGTGTCTGATTGGCGGACCCTCCTCAATAAGGTAATACGTTTAGCGGTTCGAGCGTGCTATTGATGGAATGCCAAGACTTACGGCTCGCGGAAACTTGCAAGTGGTGGGGCACCCGTGTTCTTGGTGGGCTGACATGCCGCTGTGATAAGTTGTTTCGTTGGATCACCTCGCTGTATAATAATGCAGGCAGGCATCTTTTCCCGACAATTTTGATCTCCACGACTATCTTTCTTCGCGGAAACTTGCGCAGCGGACCAATTTGTCATTCCGTATCACAGATTTGTCTTGGAAAGTCGATTCTCGCCCGAACTGCGCGAACAAAATGCCAGCGACTGGCAAGAACAAGGCAATCAGAGGCTGCTGGACATGTAAAGGTTGTTCTTGAATCATCAGGGGAGCCGTTCCCCCTTGACTATGCCATCTTGCTAACTAACCTATCCAGATCGCAGAGTTAGGTGTGACCTTGGCTTTCCTAGTTGTGCGAACTGCGCTCGTGTACAACAAGTATGCCAGGGGTACGGCGTAAGGAGCTCCCAAAATCAATTTTTCTACTTCGCTTTTATACGCGAATTTCGGAGGACACGCATTTCTTTTGGGCCTGAGTAGCGTCGAGAGAGTCCCGAGACTCTACCAAATCACGCTTGCAGGAGTCGATGACTGACCTCGAGTGCCTAGGTGCGTCTCTCCTGGCCGAGAGATGGAGACAAAAAACGCTTCATGGTTAATGAGGTATTGGGTCCTCTAACTAAAACCTCAAAGTGTGATAAAATTGAGCTGGTACACACCTCTTCTTTTGACATGGAAATGTACTACTACTTAGTCGGGCTCCGGTCTAGCAGCAAGTCCCTCGATTCATGCAGATCTGACATACCCACTAACACGAATAGGGGCCACCAACGAATGCGTTACTCAGCCAGCTAAACTGATTTTATCATGTCCTCTGCCACAAATGCCAGCTACTCTAAATGCGGAGGAGCTAGAACTACTTCAATACTGTAAGTAGCAATGGATGCCTCCACTTGACCGTCGGCTTAGATAAAGTTTGCTTATCAAGAGAGGAAACTCAGTCCACTCCACCGCCTACTCGACCCTGGCTACGTTCAGCCTCGATTTGACTGATCTTCGTGATCTGCTTTCTAGGTTGGCACTATCGGACCATACGATTCCATCTCGGGCTGTCCTCCATGCAATATTAGCGCTCTCATCGCTTGTCCGCGACAGCTTCCAATTGCAAGCTGCACAGCACAAGACAGCGGCTGTTGGTGCGCTTAGGGCGTCAGCGACAAATGGTATTAACAGCACTGCGGAGGCAGCTCAGCATGTTGCTACTAATATGTTGCTGTGCTCATTCGAGGTCTGTTGTCTCGGAAAAGGCTCGTAATAAAGTCGAATACTAAAAGCTGTTCACAGATCCATATGGTGTGTGTGATAGCCTTCCGTGCCCGACCTCAGTCACCTTATTTCATGTGATGTAGCAAGTTCTATGATGTGAAACTTAGAGGTCCCGACTAAAGTGTTTCTATGTACGCAGGGAACAGACTCTCACGGTCACTGGCCGTTTTACCTGATAGGTGCTCGAGACATCTCTAAGACGACGGGTCTAGACACCCAGATGTACAAGTCTGATATCCGTGAGTTGATCTTATGGACATTTTACCATGATGTTCTAGCAAGATTCAGTCTCCTTCATTGGCGAAGGGAGTCGGTCCTCAGCTTTCTTGCAAAACAGCTTGGTGCTGAGGGGGGATGGCAGCGAGACCTATGCGGTTACGTAACGAAGGTATGCATATCCAATCCACTTCGTCAGGGACAGATCACCAACTCTTTACACCTAGCTTAAGCTGAATATCGGACCTTTACCCTCGATACTGAGACACCTGGGGGATGTCTTAGACGCTTTCTGCGGCTCGACACAGTCGCCGGACTCTATAATTGCCTTCCGGAAAGAAATACATGTCGCTGAGCAGGGTGTCATAAATGTCCCAGAGTCGCATATGACGCCCGTATATTCGACAAATGAGATGTCTAGTAGAATGGAAGCCCTAACTGAAGTTTACCGGACGGCTGTCCTCATATACATCTCTCGAATCTGCATGAGCAGGTTCGGAGAGTCAAGGGACCTAGGGCCTCTACTGGACAGAGGATTCGCCCAAATCGAGCAGATGCAGTCATGCGAACGCCTTTTCCCGATATTTATACTTGGTTGTGAAGCGGACACGGACGAACGCAGAATCATGGTTCTCAATCTGCTGCGGAGAACGGAAAACAAACGCGTTCGAGCTTTGGATTGTATACGGCGTGGGTTAGAGTCAGTCTGGATACAGGACGATCTTCATGCCGACGAAGATATGACGCTTGATTATATGGATAAGATGAGCGTCGTGGTTAGCTCGAGTCACACCCTCCCGACCTTCGTTTAGTCGGCTAATCGATCGCGAACCCCTGACGTATAACAGTAGCTGGGTATTGAACCGACTGGCCTGATTTCAATACAGAAATATGCGTGACTCATATATCGTCATAGCTCGATTGTAGTGCTTGGTACAGATTGAGTTTGCTGCTGTGAAACCTAACAGCATTCGACTTTGGCGGTTTTCGTAGTAACACCTTTGAATTTCTAGGATTTACCATATTGCGATACTGGGAATCAGTTTGGCACACGGAAAAATAACTATGACTCACTTGCCCGATGAATCGCGTATTCAGGGCCAGAGCAAGCAAAGGGTAGCTGTGTGAAGGGAATCTTTGGCAACGAGGGGCATTCTAACATGTGTTCCGTTGCAAAGCAAGTTACAAACAAGAACAGAAATCACTCCGGTACTGGCAAAACTGCATATGCACGCAGGGTCCCCCTACCATGTGGCAATCTATTAACCTGTTTGTAGACGTTTCCTTATTAGTCTTTATCTCAACTGAGCAGTCAAGGACAACTTTATGTAGTGAGTAGACTAGTCTAGACCAATCATATAACGGCTACACGGGCGTCCCATTGTGCCGGGGTCGGCGGGCTGACGTCACTTAATTTACGAGTCAGATACCATGCATAGGTAGGTATTTAAGGTAAGTATGCATAGGACGTCACTAAAACCATAATTCACACGAACTTCCACGTTCTTATGATACTCAACCGAAGAGCAGTCTTGATACACAGGATTTAATCTAGGTTGAACCGATAGGGGTTTATTCCCGCTGTGACTATCTATTTACTAGAAGGATTTGATCTTATTCGGGACTCGGATTCGGATTCGGATCCGGCGTATAAATATATAACGTTCGGCCGTTAAATGTCTCAAATTATCCTATATCAGGACATATAGTAGATAGGTTGAAAGAGAATAAGTTAAAAATGAAATGAAATAAAATACTATAGAAAACCTAGCGTAAGAAGTAAAATGACAAGATACACAAAGCAAATGGGCAGCTTCGGACTTGAGGAGAAGGTCCGGCAAGGAGATCAGAACCAAAACACATTGATACAAGATAACGTGAATTTCACTTGTTGAACGTGTCAGCGAAATTTGTGATCTAGATGTTGGTTCGCATGTGCCCCCTATCGCGTCGGCAAAACGGTCACGACAATACTCCGACCTCGACAAACGGAGCAGCTAGAACGCATAGTATCTGGGTTATTCGAGTTACAAATGCGCCTGTAAGAAATCCATCTACCAGCTACAGTCACGGACAGGACGGTAAGGTTGTCATAGTTCTGGGTTCATACCGAGTAATTTGGTCTCGGGTAATCCTTCATTCATTTAGTGCCTCTATCCGTCCGATCTATTTCGGCACCGTAGTTCATATATACCTACAAGCCATTTTGCTCACTATGAATGCCCGCTAACCATTTACCAAATCCCGCATAATACGCCATAGATGAAATGATCGTTAGTTAATCTGACGAGCCAATCGCGTCTCATGCCTGTTCAACTAGAAGACCCCTTGAATTGTCTTATGTTGAGTACATGATCTGCCGTTGCTGGTGGTGCTGTTGGTGCTGTTGTTGCTGGTGGTGATATGGCAACGTGGTCGATGCGCAGCCTGGACACATGCGATTTTCAGTGCAGCGACCATGCTTCGGACAATGCCAGTCGGCACTGGACCGGCACGTCTCACATTCAGGACAGTGTTCCCATAGATCGGCTGACACCCAATGGCTTTGACAAAAGCTGTAGCGAAAGCCATTAAAGTTTTCTTCTGGTCTGGTGCCGCCTAGCCCACCACGTAGAAGCTCATATTCAAGCCGTTCTCGCTCTTCCTTGCTCTTTTTGCCCTTGCCATTGCGTGCCTTTTTCCACTGTTCCTCCCACTGTCGAAAAGCCTCGGTATATTCACGGATCTGTGCCCATGATTCGTCGTCGGAGAGCAACATGTCGACCATCAAGTCTATGTCCAACTCCTCCACATTAGGCTGCTGCCTTAACCAGGTTGCAAAGCATGGGTTGGCGCGGCAGGGCTTCGCAAACATGTCAGTCGGTCCGAAAAAGGCAGAGAGATCTGCGAAGGGGTTCCCGCAGTTTTCCCCACCTCCACAGGAACATGCCTGGTTGCAACCCAAACCGTATTTGCTACACCCGCAACCAATGCATATCTTCTTCTTCCCACGCCCCTTTTTACATGAACAAATCATTTCCCCCGGTCTCGGTTGGTCGCTCGAGGGGGTAGGTATCGATGATACGGGGGCCCTTGAAGGTTCTGGGTTGGCGTAAATCTAAGATAGATTTCAGGGTTAGACCGCTTGTTCCGTGGGCCAAGGAAAGCAACAAGGATATCTGGGGGATCTAAGTTCATACCTCGGCCGACTCGTCTGCTGGTTCCCCTTGGGCGTCCTCGTCATCGTTCTCTGCCAGGTCCTCGGACATGTGACGAGAAACGTCATGGGACTGGGGCGTTGGCAAAGGAGCCGGACTATAGTGTGTAGCCACGTTGGGGTCCTGATACGATGGCGATGCGGTCTGGTATTGACCACTATGGGTTGGTGTGTGCGATGCATAGGAGTCTCCGTAAGATGAGAGACTGCCGTGCTGTGGCTGGGTTTGCATAGTAGCGATCGTAGCATTATTCCTTTGTGGCGGTTGGCTATATGAGGCTGCCGTCTGGGGATTCGCAGAGACAGGTGAATAGGTCATTCTAGCGGTAGCCTGGGCAGTATGTGCATGTGACTGTGCGTAACCGCCATTCTGGACGCCGTTGAGCCCGGCAGGGGCGTAGTGCCCGGCGTGAGGCGAGAGCTGAGGGCTCGCCTGGGCATGTGTATACTGATTAGCATACGGGTTGGCCTGGTGCTGCGGGCTATAGGGCGAGGCCCCGTAGCCGGTCGTCGAGGCACTGGTCTGGTATCCGCCGCTTCCGTAGCCATTATGCTGTGTCGTCACCGGACCGGCCGAGTACGAAGCGTAGGTAACGGCCTGATGGTGAGCGGAGGGTGCCGCAGCGGACTGTGTTGCGGCAGCGTAGGGGCCATTGCTGTAGCCGGCCGAAGTTGCTGCTGCTGGGTAGAGGGCGAGGCTACCGTTCAGGCTCGGGTGCTGCCTCAGAGCGGGAGCAGTGGTTTGTGGGATGGCGTTGCTAGACTCTCTCGACGTGTTCGATCGCTGTCGTTTGGATGACATAAACCCGGACATGGCAGTTGTGCGATCGATCACACGGAGCCCCTGTGGGTCGGGGCAGGGCAGGTCGGAAGCAGGACACCACACACCTTGGAAGGCCTGTCGTGGAAACGGGTCCTTCGTCGTCTTTGTTGACTGCTGCTGCTTGTTGGCTGGCTGCTGCGTTGTCTGGCTATCCTCTTCTCCCGAGGCTCTACATCCGCATTAGTGACAACAACTCTTCTTTCCCTCAGGCTCTCTCTCTTCTAGAGCATAGGCCTGGGTTCTGCCAATTGACCGGACCCGGATCCAAATGGCGTGTTGCGAGGGTTTTCTACCGACGGTAGATATGTGCTAGAGAATAGTTTAATTTTTTTTTCGTCGAGGTTTCGAGGTTCCGCGTCTGTTACAAGAGGGAAAAAATGTGGCGTCCAACATCCTAGGCCCCGCGCTAAGGAAAAGGTGGCCGTTAATTACCTTAGACAGGTACCTTAGGTGCCGGCATAGGCCTGCTGGTTGGTGTGTTTTTGTTACCTACCTACCGGAACGGGTAATTGTAGCAGTGTAGATCCCTACATGGCCAGGGCGGGTTCAGGGCAGAGTTCAGGGCAGCGTTACGCTGTGGGCCCTGTGGCTGGTGGGAGGAAGCACCGATGGGCAGGCCGCGGAGCAGTGGACGCCAGTGCCTGTCAGATCGCCAGATCCCCCCTATTGGCCCTGGTGGGCTCTGAGGCATTGGCGCTCTGCTTCTCAGGGGCAGATGTATACTTATGTACTTAAGTATGGATGTATTCTGGGTACTAAGACATTACCTCTAACTTAAGTTGTAGAGACAACTCGAAGCAAGGATAAATAGGGAGCGTATCCACCCCCTTGCTATCTTACACGCAGAATAAGGGGTGATTGCATTCCCGAGCGATCGAGTCCAGCAGTGTTTTTCCCACGGATACGGACTTACACTCCAAGCAATCATAATGCTGTGTCGATTAGTATCTACCAGAGACATGAACGTGCGGTACATGGCAGATCCACGGATCGCGATCTCATCGCGGGGAGAATGAAGGAGTCCACACTGGTGATGGTTTAATTATCGCACATTTGTGATCTCCTTATAAATCATCCCTTAACATCTTTACATGGGGTATCCCAGGTCGTTACCTCCGAAACATGCCGGGTAACAACCCGTAACATGATCAGATTTTTGATCCGAATCCGAGATCGGGTCTATTGCATCTTACTCCTTATCAAGACAAAGATTACGACCTGAATATCAGGGTAGATCACGTAAGCAATCTATTAAATTCTGGCTAGAAGACAGAGAAATATGAACAATCATGAACGAGAGCTACTTTTAGTTGCTGAAAAGATGACGATGATTTATTCATCCATAAGGAGCAAAAAAGAAAGGGGCCTTGGCACGAACTTATCCAAGACAGAACCAGGGCAGCGGGTAATGCAAGTTAACTCGAAAGGCGGGCCGAGAGATGCAACTACAGTAGCCAAGCACCGCTAAATGGAGCCCTAGACTAGAGCAGCCATGCATAATTGTGACGTTCACCGAATGTTAAGAAGCTAATGAAACCAATTATCAATTTCCTTTTTTTCTTTTTCCCAGAGTTGTATTGAAGCGATGGTAAAGTGACTATAGAATAGGTGGATAATTTCGTCCGCGTGTAGATTTCTCTAAGCCACAAAACGTCTCTGATCAGATCATCGTCACGTATTTATCGTCCCATCGAAGATCATCATATATCATATCCTTGAGAATCAGAAAGCGAGTGTGGAAGCACAGGAACACAAACTTATTGGCGCGGATCCCTCCGAGTAACACCGTAAGAGCCGTGGTGTAGACTACTTAACTCCTCGGTTACAGTACCGAGGCCATCTTCGTAAATGGTAGCCAAGATATGGTTCTCAAATATTGGTCTATTAAAAGACGCATCACCAATCGCACGTAATTGTCCCTGAATGCCTCTCATAAATCCTCTTCTCGTCTCTGGTGGCTCATCACCCTCTTTCTTCGGAAACTCGTGGTCGCCATCAGGGGGGTGCACAACATACCAGTCTTTCGACCTTGAGGCTTCCTTTTGCTTGTGTTCGGTGCGCCAGCGCATGGAGTAGCAGCAGAGTAGGAATAGAGCAAGCCGAAATCCAGGCTGATGACAGTTCGACTTGAGGTTGAAGATGATGTGCCGCGTCGCTTGCACAACATTATGCAGCGCACAAGCGCGTCCCGCGCGTAAAACGGCGGCGCGAGCTCGAGCGTGTAAAATGCCATGATGACCCAGAATATGAGCCACAGCGCAGCCCACGGCTGTCCTAAGACCATGGCGGCGTTCCCGGACGCGATGCCCAGCGTCACCAGTACGGACGTAGACTAGCCCGTCCGTAGGCCGTCGCGTCGATGGTTACTCCGTTGCCGGTCCCGGGGCTCCCGAGAGTGGCACACTAAAAGCGAAAGATCCTAGCGAATGTGTTAAGGACACAAACATCAAGGCCAACATAGCGAGCCAGTGCCATATGATCAGGTGCCAAGTGGGCATCCTTGAGGTTGCGCATATTTCTTTTGCAGAGATGGTTATAGACATCCTCATATGTACGTCAAAGCCACTCCTATCCGTAAAAGTGATCATGAGAAAGGGGTGAGGTAAGTAGTATTGATAGTCATATTGGACATGAGTGTAGAAGACATACGCTATATATTGGCTGCCAAAGTTTGAACGGCCGAAGGTCGATGTTCACTATAACACTCGTCGTCGATTATCATCATTGCTATCATTTGGAAGCGAGGTAACCACTTAAGACATCGATCAATGTATAGCTTTGGAGACCACTTACAAGGCACAGGGCCAGGATTTACAGCAGCTGGGGCATTCGCCGCAATCATTGGCGAAAAAAGGTATTGTTAAGGAGCATCTGACTCCAGCTGGTCCCAGATTGAGCCGCGAACTGGAACGGGAAACAATTAAAATGTGGTCGTCGCTTGGCGCGCTGTCTGGATGACAGACATATTGGCTTTTGACGGCGTCGAGCAGCAACACCATCGCGTTTAAATTGAGAATTACAGCCGCCCAGGCGTCCTAGTTGTAGACACCGCGTCGAACTGCAATCAGGCTGTAGTTGCATACAGTCAGTAAGTCGATGCGATAGCCAAGAGATTGATGCAGTGATGACGAAAGTATATGACGGTAGGTGCCTCGAGTATGTACATGATGATACGAGGTAGTGATAGCTGCGACATTGTCATGAGGTGGCACTCTGCCGTCTGCCGAAGGCGACGACATGTACTTCAATAGCAGGCAGGCTATTCTGCATATTGTGGAAAACACGATAGCGCGTCGAACTCGAACGTCATAAGTATGTCTCATTCGTATCAGTGCCCTTGTCGGCCTGCATATAAACAGAGCGTGACGCCAGAATCTGATACGGTTTACCGAATCATAGTCGTGCGGGTCAATTGTTTCGGTTTGAAACGTCGAGTTGGTTTCGTTGGCTAAGACTCTTCTGATAAATCTCTCTCCGAAACCGACTTTAGTCGCATCGTTGATTTATCGGATTGACTCGCTCGGCCTGCTATTAGTCAGGTAGATGAGAGATCTCAGGTAGAGCGTTGGCTCGTCCTGTCATATAGGTATTCCCTTCGATCGTATCAACTCGGATAGGAAAATTCGAGTTGGAAAAAAATAGAAAAAAAAAAGCTCTGAGAACCACAGGGGCCTGAAGTGTAAACCGTGATGCTAGGGTATTTTGAGGCTCAAACAATAAGTTTCTTTCGAATTTGAAAATTGCACTAGATCGAGCAAGATGTATAAAGATCATCAAGGCACGACCGCATTAAATCCAGATCGACAACAAGCTTGAACAGTCGATGCGTACCCAAGTACAAACTGACAAGCAGTTTTATATATAATCATCCTTATTAAGTTCAAGTAGCTGGGGCGTTAACTTCAACAGAGACTTTCGTCAGAGATAAACACCCGTCGATTCGCACCTAATGATAGAGCAGAGAGTGTTTGAAGGACATTAAACCTAATAATGAAAACCTCCCTATTGCATTTCTCGTAAGGTGAGAGTGAGAGGGCCGGGCGTCCAGATAATTTATCGTTAGGCTGATCAACCATCACACCTCAACCTCAGACTGGAAGCCATAACAGCGACAAGCGACGCTAACATGTACCAGGAAACAACAAGCCAGAATCACTCTCAGACCTACTTTTCAATGAGGTAGGGATTAGTTTCGGCCCTCCTAAGACCAACCTTAAATATTCAAATCAACCTTGCTTGCACTTACAGTCTTCAATCAAACCTCCAGCATTCGTCTATTACTACATCTAAAACTGCTATTGCCTATGTTAAGAAGCCTCGGCGTATAAACGGACAAGAGTTGACTGATACGGAATCGGTGTGAGCATGATTTCCTTGAAATATATGGTTGGCTATATAAGATAAAGCACGGTCCTTCATTCCTGTGCCATGAAAGTCACCTTAACTCCTGGTGGCAATAGAAAAAGGGCCTATTGGTTAAGCCAATACACGAATACACGTGACCATTCTTTGATACATGCGATTCTGGTGATGAAACAGCATGCTCCAATCTCCGAGTCCCTCCCTTACACCTCCCTCCCCAACACGGTAATTTTACGATACAAAAAAGAGGTACTAGAATAGTAGTATAAACTATTTGACTTTCAAAATATATTACCCTGCCTGAACTCCAAACTCCCAAGTATGACCCGGGATCCTGATGACTAATACGATGTAAGCTTGGCCAGCAGACCAAGCATATTATACGTCCATATCCAATCGTTGCAATTCAGATATGGTGGCCGCCAAGCTAGCCGCGAGACGCTCCACACGCTTCAAGGCCATACTGGCAAGCTTGTCCTCTTCTGAAGAGTCCAGTAGCTCATATCGAGCAAAAGCCTTCTCCAGCTCGATCCCGCCAAAGAGATCGACTGGTGAAAACCCATCGGTATCGAGCTCAAGCGGACGTAGAGACGGGGTAGAATAGTCATCATCATCAAAAATATCGCCATCTAGATTCGAGACTTTCTTCTCGGCGGAAGCAGGCTCTGAATTCAAGTCGGGAATTTGCGGCTTCTCAATTGTCGAGAGAACGGGAGCCTCGAGAGAAGGTGCATCCGTCTTGTCATTGTCTGATATAGGAGCCTCATCGACAAAGTTGGATGACTTGCCCATTAGAGCATCGGTGTCAATTTCGGGAAGCTCTGGGGTCTCCAGCACGGCAAAGACACGAGGCTGGTAAAAGTCGGTAGAGGTCTGGTGCAGCATCGAGAAGTCCATATTCTGTTCCGGCATCATGACCATGCCAATCTGTTGTTGTTGTCCAAAAGGCGTCGCAGTGTATGGATTGGGGTCCTTTGGTATTTGCGTGGGCTCAGGTTGTCTCCGCTCCATCTGAGGCTGTGGTTGAGACAGAATGGCGGCAGGATCCTGAGCGAGTGAGTCAAGCAAGGTTGAAAACGACGGTGTCGCTAGCAGCATGTGCGCCAAGTTACTCAAACGCCGGTTTTCTTCTAAAAGAGAACGGTTCTCGGCACGGAGGTCATTGTTCTCGGTGACTTTGGCGGCAACTTCGGACTCAAGTTGGCCGATGTATTCTATGCAAACGATTAGCATTAACGAGTCGGATATGTACTGGAGGCTTCTAACCTTTTCGTCTGGAGCGGAAAGCACGAGCTGAAACCTTGTTTCGAAGTTGACGTCGCTCCTTGCTGCTAAGTTTCTTGCCTTCTTCGCTAGCAAGTAAACGTTCATCGTCATCCATCTCGTCCTGCTCTTTCTTGAGGCGAGGAACCTGAACCAAAGGAGAATCCTCATCGTCATCTTGCTCTGATGCCGAGATACTCGACCGCATTTTATTCAGTAGCTGTGTGATCTTTTGTTCAACCACGGGATCATTTGGCTGAGAGCCCTTGGATAGGCGAGGTTGCTTGAGCTGCTGTGGCTGTTGCCGGCGTTGTTCTTGGCGTCGCATCATCTCTACTTGATGCTGTAGTTTCTGTCCTGCCCTCGCTTCTGCCTGGGCCTGGGCCTGAGCTTGAGCCTTGGCCATGGCGGCGCGTTGCGCGTGCATACCAGGATACATTCGGACCGTGCCGGGCTGGCTCGCGGGAGCGGTGGACGCCATGCTGCCGTTGTGGGAGTTCACTGCTGGCGTCGAGAAAAAGAAGGGTTGCTCTGCAGGCGAGTCGAAATCTATATCCATGTCGGGCGATGTCATTACGTTCTGAGCAGGTGTGCTGTTGAAATCATATAACTCTTCGCCCGGGTTGATATAATCCAAACCGTAGTTAGCCATTTGAGCATTGGTCTCGTTAAGCGCGAGTGTATTGGCCAAAGCACCCGGAACAAGGGGTGTTTGCTGCTTATAGGCATCATATTGATGGCTAGGGCCAGACAAGATCTGGTTTGGAGGCATAGTGGTCGGCGTAGTCGTCATGGTCGTCGCGGATGGGGTGAACTGTGACTTGTTCGCGGTTGGCGATAATGACGGTGATTGATATGGAGGAGTTCCATCGTATTTGATAAAATCGAACATCTCGAGAGGATCGTTCGACAGGGCACCCGTTGACCCGTGGGCCTCCATTGCTCGACAACGGCGAACCTAAAAAATAAAATAGATAGGCTCAAACAGTAGGTTGACAACGGCGAACCTAAAAGATAGAATAGATAGGCTCAAACACTAGGAGCTGCTGATCTGCAGTAAATGATGAACACGGTGGTCTATAGTGATGTTGTTGATGCTGGCTAAAGAGTTGTGAATGGAAAGAGATCGAAAATAATGGGGATGGGTAGATCTGCTGGGACTATGGGCGTTAAGAGGTTGAAGGGTGGTGCACCGACTGGAACTCTTGAGCGGACGGCGAGGGGGCAGGCGGGTAGCCGTCAGGGCTCTTTGGGTGGCTTGGCGCTCTCGGCACTCTCTTGGTACTTGGGCGCTTGGCTGGTGGTAGACCCGTGGTGGCAGGGATCAGTGGTCGGGATATGGACCAGGACATGGACTTAGGACGCACCAAGAGAGGGGAGGGGACGCGTAAGCCTCTGCGGTGGACTGCAATGGGGCCGACTGATAGTTCGGGTGTGCACAAGGTATGGGCCTGCTTAAGGTACCGCTAGAACTACACTAGAACTGAATGGACTGCTGGACCACGGGCTAAAACAAGCCCTCTCCCCCGAGCTGGCCCTGGCGAATTAGAACATCACGCCCGGGGAGATGTGTTCACCTCGATAGCTACAAGTTACCTGCCAACTGCTCCGCCCCATATCGACACCCCGCCTACCGCATGCCCATCTACTCATTTCTAGGCGTTACCTACATATCTCATCTAGCCAAGATATTTGTACGTGTATTGGGTAGGAAACGCCAAAGCGGGACGAGCACATCAGAGACGACCTCAGCATAGATGACGAGGCCAGCTTCCTCTTCAAGCGTTACTGTCCAATCGTCAACTGCTTTCTCTGCAGCAGTGGAAAGCGTGCCTCAGGCTACCAGCTAGCGGGATGAGGGGCGGTGTAAGCGATGACGATGCTGTGCTTAACAGCAACGACGGCAACGACGACGATGATGAGGCATAGGTGAATAATCCGGCATATTTACCTAATTGGGAATCATGATGTTTTATAGAATACGACCCAGTCGCTATATTACATGAATTAGAGGGACTGGTATACTATACTGTCGTATTGGCCTAATCTTTGCCGTTCAACGTGTGTACTTACTCATGAAAATGAGTGGGCAATTCAAAGGCTGCAAAGCAAGGTGATCGTTGTAATTCAAGCTGATGTCTTGTTTTGAATAGCAAGTAGCAAAGACTTTCCCAAAATAGCAATCGAGGAAGAGACTAGGTGTCGGGATGCATGCTCGGCAGTATAATGTACAACGGTTTATCACTAGCATCAAAACTGCGCAGCATACTTAGGTAGCTACCGGACGTACGGCCGGATTTGTCGGCATTGGGGCGCTGTTATCACAGGTATTAGGTAGACATTTGTAGAATGTCGAGTCTGGCAGTCTGGGTCGTCCGCAGAGGCAGATAGATAACTTCTGGTTCGCTGTTAAATGGCAGCCTGGAGTATAAATGGATCGGAACCCATCTTGCACTACCCACGCATCTGGCATCTGCCAATACTCATCTTACAAGTAGGTGTTCATACCTACATATGTATCTGCATTGTTTGACCTATTACTGGGTAGTAGTCTAGCATAGCAACTAGCCACCAAACACATGGTATGGGAATGAGCCAACCGGATCTGATGGTCCCCAGAGCACAGCCACCACGGCTTACCACACCAACCTACCTAGAGTGCAGAACAGACAGTATAGTTAGCAGAAGACCAGACTCGTGGGTGCCGCTCGCCGCTCGCGGAATGGTTAGAAGTTGCGAACGGCCGACTGGTTGACCACCTGGTAGGCTACTCGACTACATGTTGAAAGCTAACAAGCCAACCGGCGAAAGTTATCATTGGCGGTGAGTTTGATACTATACATGCTCACCTCCCGGAGTACACACTAACTATAACGTTCTTATACTAGTAGAGCACCGGACTGGTGACAGAGATACAGTCGGTCTCGCGCATCGCTAACTTCCGAGCCTGTTCCGAGGGCCTGGGGAAAGCCGGTCAAAGGACAAACAGGGCCATCATCCTCAATGGCGCCGAGGACTGCAGAATGATGGAATGCACAGCTAAGTTAGCTAGGTTGGCTTGCTTTCTACTTAGTACATACACTACAGCATCCTTGCTGCCATACTATTATGTATACAGTAGGTCAAAGCATTGGTTCTTCCGCTCATCTCCGTACAACAGCATCCTAGTCCAACTTTGAAATGTATGAAACCCGTCATTTTCATGTAAAACATAGTTTCGTCCAATCCATCGAACGAAGCACCCGTCTGCCGATGTGGGCAGACGATCATGCCGATGGAAACGACAAAGAGCGTCTTACTAAACGTCTCCTTACTTAGTTTCAGATAGGAGCCGTTCACCGTCCACCGTTCGTCGGCGGGTCGGGACTACGTCGTCCCCGCTCAAGTCATTTAGTTGTGCCGTGGCGGTGCATCAAAAGATATCGATACGCTGATTGGACCAACATTGCACAAATTATGGGTTTGCCGTGGTTTTATGCAACATGTGGCTTGGGCCTCCAGCTGGACAGGGTCCTTGGGCGAAAAATACGAGAAATCAGGTTAGAGCATGGCGCAGCATCTAATAACGTAATCAGCGACTGACAGATCTTTAATGTAGGAAAGGGGCCACTCTCAAATCTCAAACAACGTCGATTTTCATTAGCCACTGCTGCCACTAAACTCGAAATAGGGCGTTTACGAAGTACTATAATCGTGAAAGAGACGAGCCAAGAAGCCGATTACTGAGCGGGCACCTGAGTACAACACAACCTGAGGTAGTATACCGACAGGCTCCAGTATACATATACCTACCACTCACTACAGTACCACACGCCTATCACCGTCCGCCAGCTGGGCGTACACGGGGCTCGGGAACCGGCCATTAGCCGATGTGGTACGACATCTGCGGACTGCAAAGCAGCTCTATGCCGGGAGCCTGTCAAATAGGTATTTGCTTGAGCCGAGAGGGTCCCTTCTGTCCGCTGGACGGTGTATAGCCTCGTTCGGACCAGATATCTATCTTACTTATACGTCTTGGCTGCTACTACGACAGTGTGGCTTGGGCGTATTCAAGGCACTTGTTGATAAATTGAACACCAGTTCGGCGATACTGTATCCCGTAGGTTGTCGGGGGGTGTGCAGCATAGAGGAATGTCGACTCTCCCTTAGAGTAGTTGACTAGAAATACCGACTATGTAGATACAGCCTCTAGCAGCCTGTAAATAAGAGATTCCTGATCGATTTTGGCATAACTAGTCAGACCACTGTTCTTTTAACTAAGCAAGGGACGTGCTGCTAGAAGGCAGTGCTATTTCCCCCCTTACTATGTAACCTTCGATAGGTGAAGCCAACAGCGCCACCCCCTATGCTCGCGCTATGACGTGGACCAGTAGAATTAAGGACAGACACATATTTCATACACAAGAGGCCTCCAGCTCTTCTGCACTTGTATGCGAGAAACTCAGAAGCCTCTATGCTATTCAGTTAAACGAAATTTATAATTCTTGCATAAGCAAACTTGAAGGCGGCGTAGCTGAGTTTCAACCTGAACTCTCACTAACACTCAAATTACAAGTAAGTAATTGAAAGCTTGAGCCTCGTCTGTAAATGATACTCGCCAACAGTTCCAGTGCCTAAGCGCCCAATACTATCAAGTTTGACACTAAACTTGAACGCAAACCCACGGCTGCGGTGAACTCGCCCTCAATAATGTTTGTTTACATCCGTGGCTCATTAATTCCTCATTAAGTACATGAAATGGAGCCTGGCAACCATCCGCAATAATATCTGAACCAGTTGTACTCTCATTAAGTTGGGGAGCTTGTTTCATTCCATACTTTAATTAAACACGTCACGTCACCGTATAATTATCAGCGTCTAGCCTACGATCTCCCCAGAGACCATGCACTAACGGTTTGATGTGGACTAGGCTTACTATTCATTGTTGTTTTACCGCGTAGTATTCACAAGATATAAACTAATTGTTGTTAGCTCTCAAAGATAGCGGATCTCCCCTTCATAACCTTTAGACACCTACCACTTAGATACAATATTTGTATTAAGATCTTCCTTACATACTCTTGCTCCTGTGGCGCACAATAGCAAGGACATATGAAGCAACTATTGAAGCGAACTATACTGATAGATAGATGGTACTAAGTCCGTCCCACGCCTATTGCATACTTCGAATCCAAGGACAGTCTAAACAGATATGTGTTTATAAGACAGATGGGTAGCTTTCGTAACAATGGAGTGTTGGCTCTCCTGGTAGATATATTTTGTAAGTGTCATATTCTCACAATACCTCGTGATACCTATATCCACATCTCACTACCCTAGAGTGACAGAACACAGAAGGCATATAGATATCTACGACATCAAGTATCAAAGACTTACCCCTACGTTACCACCAGTATCTAGGAGTCATGACAGTATGTACGATAACATCATCATTGATTCGTTTTGTTTTGTCTGTAAGGCTCTTACCTGGGGATAGCGGTTTTAAATTTCATTTCTTCTGCAGTTAGTTGGCAAAAAAGTGAAGGCTATTTTACTGGACTTGCTTCGATTTTGTATTCTATTCTCGTGATAATGATCAAACAGGTATCTAATAGCTGAAGAACGAGTCAAGATACCTAGATTATCTACCAACTTATTCTTGCCATAAAGAAGTATACTCCTGAATATAACTATATTAGTTTCACAAATATGTTTTAGGGGGCTTTGTGCAACAACATGCGTTTTGTATCAACCACTAGAAGTGAGCTCTTGGCAACTATTATCTTCTATTTTCCCCTTTTCTCTCTATCTATTGTCAAATCTCCTTTTCATGTCTTGAGGTTCATTATCTGGTTTTGTGCCAATAATACCCATGAATTATCCTTTGAGCATGAAGTTAGTAGGGTAATTACCATAATAACATAACACTCCAGCTAGATATGTTAGATAATTACAAGTGCTAGAAGTCTTGCACCTGGGATCGGCAAGGAGGACTTGTTACGTGAAGAATCCTAAGACGTCTCTCTAGACGCTGCCTAGCTATATTCAGGTGTCTCTTTGTTCATTTTCCTTGTAATACCATCGATATGCAAGGTAAACAGGGATGCTAACATAACCAGTGTTCTATTCTAATAGCTAAACCTAATCCTGAGGCCCCTTCGAGCCAACAAGACATTTACTCCTTTTGAAGCGGTGAGGATAGAGTAAAAGAATACATATGTGATAGCCGAGAATTGAGATAAAGCGGTGAACGAAAAGATAGGAGGAATACTAATAGATCTTATTAAGGAGTCATTGGATTGAATGACATTTGATGGAAGTGCGCGTAATAGAACGCCTAATGAAAGTTCTTCGGCAAATTTTCGTGTAATAGAAGGACGGCATGATAACTCGACTCTCATAGACAAGCCTAGACGTCTGTTAGTTTGTGTTAAACCCGCATCATTGTCATCTATATATTTGTACACCTTCTATGTCATGACTCCTTATATCCTGTTATCTAGTGATAAGCAGACCTAGATCCGTACTGTAACAGCAACGCTAGTATACGTTCACATTCTATTACTTCGTGAATAGACCAACTTCAGATATCGTGACGAGCAAATCATATTATACAGGCCTCACCGATAGCGGAGAAAGGGGAAGAAGAGCCAACCCTAGATTTAATAAATTCCGGGAGCCTGCATTAGAAGCGTTCTATATCTAGTCTACTGGGGCGGATCGTCAATCATCTGCATAGACAAGTGCTCACTCCTTGTACCCAGTCCTTATGACAGGGGAAAGGGAACATATTACATAACCTAGATACCCAGCTGAGGCAGTGCTATAAAAGGATGTCATATCTACAGCCACTAATTATCGCAAAATACTGCCATTATTCTTCCAGTCCACTTCTGCCGGCATGCAGAAATAATCATTTAACTTTTCTACACAGCCACAATGGAGTCAGCAAACGTTTCCCAGCTTGATATCGCTTCATAGTAAGTACAAAATGGAAGATTGCGAGATCGCGAGATTGCGAGAATGCGAGCATGCCATACTCCGAAATAAGGAGAGTCTGGTGCCAATCAAGACTTTTTCGCCATATTATTCCATGTCAGACATAACTACCAACTCCTTCAGTCCTTTCTTCGATTTTATAGAGTAAACATCGTAGTGCTGGTTGGCAGACGCACACGCCAAATCTAATAGTACCTCGGCATTGTTTTTTGGTTGAGAAATGCATAGTTATCCAATAGAATTATTCTATTATTTTTTTTTCAAGCTTTATTCATAATTAGACGTAATGCGCAGCCACGGTAACGAAACTCTCATGCGAAGCCAGTTCTATTGATCGCAACGATCTTCGCAGGCTCGGTTATGGTGCCGTTGACTGGTCGAGCCAGCGCACCCCCTGTAACTACGTAGACAATGTTCTTATCGGTCGCCGTCCGACCTCCGAATGCCAAGGCTGTATCGCCAGCCACAGTGAGCTCCGTAGATTCACCAGCAACAGCAATGCCGGTAGAGCCCGGCTTAGCAACTGCTACTGTATTGTTGAAGTTGGTGGCTGCCCAGAAATTCCCCTTTTCGTCAATTGCGAAATCGTCGATATTGTCGGTGTCGTACTTTGCGACCAGCTCAGCTTTGGCACCCTCAACTGCTATGCCATTCTTATCGATGGCCAAGCGGTAGATGGACGCAAGGTTGCTATTGCTGAAATACATATACCCATTGCGAATCTTCAGGCCATTGACACCTAATGGGATTGTAGCGTTGGGCACACTTTTCATCTCGGGAACTTCAGCTGCGGTCTCGTACTTGCCAGTCTTCACGTCGATGCGCCAGACTTGACTAATCCCGTTATCCGTAACTAGAATAGCAGGCGACGATGCGGTAGGTATAGCGGCAGCGCCGTTAAGAAGCCCAGCCTCAGGTATTTTGGTAATAAGCCGGGTGGTCGGCTTGAGTCCCCTCAAATCGATCTCCCAGACAGCCATGGTCTGCGGGACCGCTACAAGGCGTGAAGTCAGTGACTGACAACAAATGACATGGGCACTAGAAAGGTGATCCATAATGCTAATAATGACCATAGGGAAATACTCACGTGTTGCAAGAGCACTATAATTTCCAGCAAGAACGGCAAACACGTCTGGGCTCGTTTCAACAATGCCACTTAGTCCATTGGCATTCGCGATGTTGATTATTGACGACCTGGGCGAGCCCGATAGGGGCTGCTGGATGGAATAAACAGACGCATAAGGTTGTAACATGGTCACGAGAAGATCGCCATTTTGACGTAACGCTATGTTTTCGAACCAGCTGTTGGGGGCTGTGTCGTTGTTGAGTTGAAAGATAGTTCGGGCCGGGAGCGGCAGTGTTGCTGAACGAGGTGTTGGCGTCGCAACAACGTTTCCGCAGGCAAAAGCCAGCAGGGTCAGAGCAGAGAAATGCATCGTTGCTTGAGACTAAGAACCGAGGGACTGATCTACGGGGAGAAGCAGAGAGTTAAAGCTCATTGTAGATGCATTGTGACATTTATAACTTCATCTATGATTACGTGTTGTCTGATACTCATGTCTGACCAACCTTAACGCCGTTGAATGAGTTGGTAATACGGACAGTAGTTGCGAGGCTCCATCGAAGGATTGTTTGAATCTCACGTAGTTAGCCATCTTGACTTCGTTGCTGACAAAGCTGTAATATGATTGAATTTCTAAATGTAGTTTGGGCCTAAGACTCATCAATGTTAGATCCAGAAAAGTATGGGGTCGGACCCCGGCCATACTGGCCGGGACGGAAATAAGTACAAGAATAGAAGCGACAGTCTCTATTGCTGCTCGGACATAGGCGATTGCTCTTGCCATAATCGCCGATTTCTATTAAACTCGTTGATAATCGTTTTATGTCTTGTCAGATAGCTTATACGTTTCTTGTAGCCTCTTTTTGGCTTGTATGCTCGCCTTGCGTGGGTTGTCTGCCTCGAAAATGCTAGTCAAAGTTAGATGGACTGACAAAACTAGCGGAAAGGATAATAGAAGAGAACACTTAATTAGAACATTGTCCAAAGACAATGAAATATTCTTCAATGATTGAATAAAGCATTAAGTGTTTTCTGAGAATGGATGGAAAACTTACGCATCCAATTCCTCCAGCGTAAGGCCTTTCGTCTCCACGAAGAAAAAGTATATAAATGCGAACTCAAAAGTATCCCAGAAGACGAAGAACACATAGAACCAGTATCCAATCTGTATGTCACAGTGAGCTTACTTAGACGGTATTATTAATTCTGCCTACGGAGAACACATACACTGGATAAAGCAATAGGGGCAACGAAAGTATTGAGAAATCCGGCAGCACCCGATGTGATCTTGTAGGCTCCCATTGCTTTGGCTCGCATTCGATTTGAGACAACCTCGGCGGGATATACTGGCTGCATGGGAGTGAAGGCTTTTATTCATCAGTACGGTAAAGTAGGATGATAAAATTGTGCGGACGTACCTCCTGAAAAGACAGCGCCAAACGCAAATATGAATACAATCGACAAAGTTGCCGCGGCATTGTTATTATATTCTATCTTACCGGCTGATCCAGCAGCAACGAGTGCAAGGCAGATGGCCATGCCGAACGTACTTCCCATCAGCATCTAGACAATTCATTGTGAGTAATTACTTGCTCGTGAATAAGAGTGGGTATCAAGGGGACTGAGAATGTTATTCGGAAATAGTTTCGTATTTTATGCTTTATTGAAAGGGATGAAGATAAATCTTTTGAAACCACATACCTTTCGACGGCCAACGACATCGTGTAGACGAGCACCACAAGTGGAAAAGACCCAGCCGATGGCTGAGTAGATGATGTTCAAGATCTGTTCGCTCATAGCGTTGAACATTTAATAAAAGTTACGGTAATGGTTGCACAGGTATTAAGTCCATGGAAGAAGTCCTCGGGTGGGAGGACAGTATGCATTTGTAGGACTTTACTTACAAGCTTAGTATCTGTATTCGTAACACCAATTGCATCCAGCATTACCGGCAGATAATATGATATAATGCTATAATATTGCTCAGTATCATATAACTGGGGAGACTGGCGTATTAGCGTGAAAAACCTACTTATTCCCACTGAATTGAGCAAACCAAGAAAATACCATATTCAGCATCAGTCTGTATCGGCTTGACCTTGTCTCAACAAGTACTCGTAAGTCAAACAAATCTTTCCATGTTGCTTTGGGAATTCCCTGCACACTTTGGACCACTGGAAAGACTAGGAGTCAGTTATCGTCGCCTCGCGTGTAATTTGTGAAATCCAGAAGCCCCTGGACAGTCCTGGACGGTCTTGCCCAAGAAGGATAACGTGTACTCTGAAAGTTGTTGAAATAAAAAGGAAATGGCTCCGTACTTTCTTTCATCTGGAGGTCCACCAGAGGATGATTGGGGTCGCCATTCGTATGGTACTTGATTATGATCTGTCGTGCTTCTTCGTGCTTGTCGTTGAGGATGAGGTAACGAGGCGACTCGGGGAAGAACTTAATAACCAAGATAACTAGTCCAGCGCAAACTGCTTGGAGCCAGAGTGGAATTCGCCAGTCGAGGTTCCCTTGGTCTGCAAGATACTTATGACAGCCATAAACAGAAGACGTTGCCAAGATGGAACCGACATAGTAAAAAGTGTTGAATGTCCCAGCGATTGTTCCTCGGTATGCTGCAGGTGAAATCTCGACGAGGTACAGCGGTGCCGCCGTAGTCGTTAGTGTAGCAAAGAAAGACAGTATAAATCGTCCTCCAATGAACGTAGGGAGATTGGTCGCTAGGGCAGTAATTATCGTTCCTATTATGACACCTAGACAGCCGAAGAAGATATGCCAGATGCGACCATACCAATCTATTAGCCACACGAAGAGAGCACCTCCAATCTGACCAACCTGATCAACTGTTAATCACTGAATGTCTACCGCCGTTAGGCTATACGTACCTGGAAGATGGCAAAGACAATCCCTGTAGATGCATTCCCAGTAACAGGCAGCCCGAAATATCTTGTATAATTAGGTAAAGCCTACAAGTTCGTATGAGCGTATGAAGATTAGACCTTCAAGCTGCTAGAGTAGTCGCGTTGAAAGAAAAAGGTGAAAATTGTCTTACATTGATTGATCCCATCAGGGAGCTATCAAATCCTGCCTCGAGATTAGCGAAACCCTATCGATCTGTTCCAAAATGCTATACTAACCACTCATGGTTGAGCATAAGAAGATGGTCGCGGCGAGGATATACAACCTGATATAGCCCGGCCCTCGTGGATCTGGTTTATTAGTAGCCATGATCGTGGCATAGGTCTCCAAAGCCGAGTCAACATCGTACAGAGTATCGGAACCTCCATGGCGCTTCTCTAGATGTATATCCAGCTGACTCGAACTTCCTTCGAGGTTCGCCTCTCCCGTCAATTTGGGGTGAGTGTTATTGCTTGCCATGATATAAGTCGACGTTGGCGAAAACTAAGAATAATTGCTTGGAAATCTTGCTGTCTGATGATCTATGTGTTGATTATAAAACGAGAACGACAGAAGATACAAACCCCCATCTAGCGGGGTAGGTTGAGCCGGTACGAGTTTGAGTGGTACGGTGTGTATTCATCCAAAGTAGCAACGATTACCACCCGCAGCATATAATTTGCCCGGTGACAGCATTGTCGGCGGCGAAGCAACCATTGAAGTGGGTAGGTACCCCCAAACTACATAGAAACCCCGGATCATCGCCAAGTTGCAAGGTACCCCGCAGAGAGGAGGGCTGGTGCTACTCACGAGAACGGGTGCCCAATAATACGTGGAAATATCATCTTGCAGTGACCCCACGCAAATCTAAACCTTAACCAGGTGACTGTAGATAGGGTGGAAGTAGGTAACTTCAATCTCTGCCTACTACAACGACAAGGGTCTAATTACGCGAGATATGTGGAATCATCTTAGTTAACAAAATTGTTGAAAGACGGCTGGGTTTTAGAGGTAAACACAGGTTCAGACTGGGTTGCTTTACCCTCCCGTTGAATAGATAAGACTATGCATACCCCGATATACATTTACAAACAAAGGCAGAATCTCCCACATCCCACCAAATCAATCTCCGACACTCTAGGTATTAGGTGTGACATAGTCCCTTTTCGTGGACACGTCAGTGTCGGCTACTCTGAACCCCGCCATTCTGTCCGAAGCGAAAGCTACTATGGTTCCGTCTGGCTAATACTCTTACTTCCCAAACAAAGCTTATCCTTCTCCCAGAAACGATAAGATGGATGATAAGCTGGGCGTGAGACTTTCCCCCAGGCGTCCTATGAAGTCGTCTCCCAGGTGCTATCATTAGTTTGCACGACTCTTTGAGGTAGGGCTTGAGCGGTCCCCTAGATGAAATGAAAATTTGGCAATAATAATATTCAAGTTTTAATCTGAGATAATCTGAGATAATCTGGAGCTTATGCTACCAAATAAACCTGACGTGGATAGAAAAAATATTGGGGTGGCTAAGTGTTTACGCATTGCTACCAGCTCGACCGCTCGCGAAGAATAGAGAATCCGGCTTCACTTTCCATCGAGAGCTTTCGCTACATCTAAGATGGTTGAGCCATTTGGTGAGATTGGACTCTTTACCGTCTCTGACTCAGCGTGTCGCTTCTGGCATGACACATCCTCTTTCTGTGCTATCGTTGTGTCGGAAACTTTTGCTCTCTTACAGCGAGGTTCACCCTCTTCGACGTCCGCCAGCAATTTCCCCTCTTCTTGTTGGACAATTCCTGAGGAATCGGGTGATATACTACGTTTTCTTGGCACACTTTGCTCTGAAGTGGAGGGCGTGTTAGTCTTGTTTGCCCGACCAGGATAGGCTGTCGCGTAGTCTGGCCGTTCCCATCGCACTTCACCTACTGGCAGCAATTCCTTTTCTTCTTGCTGCTCCCTTTGACGCTTCTGTATTTCTTCGAACCTAGCCTTTCGGGCTTCACGGTTCTGCATGACAGCGGGGCTTGGTCGTGGAAGGCCAGCATGTGAAATTTGAACCGGGGTTTTCGGAGTCGTCATGCAGAGTGCTTTACGCCGTTGAATCCAGTTTTGAAGGTACTGTCGAATCTCTTCAGATTTGCAATCGAGATTCGTGCGAACTGGCCATTCCGACATGCCGTTTATAACGCTGGGGTCGCAGGCATAAAAGGCATTTGGGTTCTCGTCGTCTGGCGAGATATCATACAATTTCTCCTCAACAAGAGCCAAATCATGCGTGATAATCTCATACACTGACCACGTCAATTGATTGAACTCCCATTGTAGTTGCGTCTCATTCATCATAGCGGCATTCTCGAAATCGATAAGCAAGACATTATCCGTCGCCCTCTCAACCAAGATATTCTTGAGTTGGAGATCTCCATGGAGAATACCGAGCTCAAGATGTATATAATCAAGCGTGTGAGTGAGCTGCATTAGCCACTTCATTTTGAACTGACTCTTATCGATCTCGAGGTCTGTTCCGTCCACGTGTTTAGATGACCAGCCTACAATGCGCTCACCATCCAGGATGATATTATGAATAGGGACAATATGGGGGTGAAGAGGCATAGATTGGAGCGTAAGCATTTCTCGCCAAGCATGACGGGCGTCTCCAAGAAACCATTTTGCCACAATTCGTTGGCCGTTCCTGTTGTCTTCCATTACGTCTACTCTTGGTGCTAATCGATCGATTTCAATTAGATGCGATCGGTCGACAGTTTCCAGATGGCAGATCTCTTTGACATCTTCGAATCGTGGCCATGCGAAATAGGAAACCAATGTGTTAACGCCGTCTTCAGGGAACCCAATTAGTTCGGCTGGATTTGATGACGCGGCTTGAAGATGTTGGTTCTCATCTAGGGCGATGATGCGGACACACGGAGATAAAAGGTTCCAGAAGACCTTGAAGGCGTCTCGAACGAAACACTCGAGTTCGTAGTCCTCCATTCCAAAACCGAAAGTATGGGGTAGAACGACATAATAATCTTGTCTGGTATCCCAATCCAGGAAACAGCAGACCATAGCCATCTTCGGCTGTCCCGGTGATATGATGGTAGCCGTTCTGGTGTAGGTTCGTTCTATACAGGTGACCCTCCTGTTGAATTCTTTCCACCACGGTTTTGTGTTTGTCATGCGCATCTTGGACAAGGTGAGGGTGTAGTAGATGATGAGTTCGAGTTGACAGCTGTTGCTGGTGCCTGGAATATAGACCCTGAAGAGCTGGGCACGAAATGGAATGGCAAAATTTTCGTAGGCGTAAAGTGAGGGGCTAATATGAGTCTTCCAGTAGTAAGGGCGCACAAAGTACGAAGCGCGAAGCACGAAGCGGATGGATACCCATACGGTGATACCTCGCTTGATATGTTTGATTGGGTAGGCATGTGAAACTACATCCCTTTTCTTCAATACTTTCCGCTCAATGAATTGGATAGATTATCTTGGGTGGTGCAGGCAATTTCCTTTGCTCTCCTGATAAGAATAATGACTCTAATAGGTATAAATTAAGCCCAGGTACATTGTATCTTGAGCTTAAGATTGCGCAAGCAACTATACATGTAAATCACTTACGATACACAACGCAATGATTTCAACTACCCTCATCTCTTTGGACTTTATGCTCGCTATTTGGTGGTCACACCAGCAAGTTTTGAACAGAATTTCTAGGTTGAAAGTTTACGTCATCCTATTACCGGTTGTGAAACCACTTGCATTCAGACTTTCTTAGAGTGGTTTTTGCTATCGACCAGCTTTGCAACCGCTTTCGAATCAACCTAACACATTTACTATTGATTTTATTGTGATGTTGCTTCTTGGCTACGCTTAGTACGCCTGGCCCCCTTGTTTCCATCAAGTCCTTAAGAGATGTGACGATCACAATCACCTTAGACAAAGAGCATGTGTGTATATAGCCAGGGACTAGCCCACGAAGAATACACTTCTTCGCGCAAAATAAAGCTAATACGTACCACCATACTAGATAGAGATCCTGACAAGAGATTTGGCTTTGGCTCGTAGCTAGCGTTGACGTTATGCGCCGTCCTCGAGTACCTCGAAAAAAGGTATTATCTCGGGGGCATCTTCACTCCCGTCCACAGCGTAACGACCCAGGACCCAACATCCGCGGCGTGACACGGCAGGTACGTAGATAAAGCTCTTGATCCCTTATTTCCTTGTTTCGTATTATCCACTAAGTTCTATATTGTGTGACTTATAAACACTGACTTGAGCCCGAGCTTCGAGCCCTTCATCGCCGACTTACAACTCTTACATACAAGCGTGGTCCTTTGAATACCGAGGCTACTTTTGATCAGCCGGATGCATTTAGTGGAGAATCGTTGATATTTGGTTCCTAGTTCTCGGGGCTCATGATCATCTATACACCATGTGATCGCGGCGAGTATCCGGCAAATCGGTTAGGGAGCAGTTTGGTGCGCCACAAACGCTGATGCGGACACATATCCTTTCCACTAGCCTATGACGCTACTTCAACATCCCAAGCATTGTTTATTATCATATTTACATGATTATGTAACTTGATCTTAGCATTGTTGGATTCGATTATAGTAGTAAGTCTTGCTCAGGATGAATCAAATAACTAGACTCGGTATCGAATATCTTGATATTTGAGAGCACTTCGAGATGCCACGTTAGTAGGATGGTGTTCGCATCGCTCGGTATAGGTTATATGATATAAAACACTGTGGGTGATACTCAATCCATATGTCCAACCATAAAGGCAGGACTAATATGGATACAGTTTCAAGTTGTCGAAGTGTGTAACTGCGGAAAAGATCACACGCGACTTGTTGTCAGCTGAGCAAGGGGAGGTGTAGATCAAATGGCCTTGAGCCGATGCTCATATTCATGATATAGAAGCTCTAGGAAAAATAATCAGGGAGCTTGCATAAAATAGATATATCAACTACAGATAAGTAAGATTTATGACTCTTATGCAAAGAATTTCTAAACATTTTCGTTGGCTGATAGTACCCGTATTTATGCCGCGTTGCTTATTTTTGCATGTAACAGTAACGTTGATATTCGCCTAGATTAATTGTTTGCTCCTGCACGACTCTATAAAGTAACTTAATCATTGTAATGCACACCTTGTGACCTTACATCACAACACAGAGTTGTCGCTGGATAGGAGACTGTGTCGAGGAGCTACTTTAGCAGTGTACAAGACGAGGGCGCATGGGAAAACAAAGATGTCTTGATCATGTATATATTGAGATCTTTCCCACCCTGTTTTGAAACCAATTCACTGATCACAACGCCCACATCCACTATATCATCTTCCCACAGCCTTTCAGCCGATCCTTTGCAGAAAGCTTCAGGGGTTTTCAGGCCCACGTCCAGCAACAACATAGCTGTTTATTAGCTTCTGGCTTTAGTAGCTGCAATAAGTTCAGTCAAAAATCCTCTCTAAGAATGCCAATGATTATCAAGTCAGGAGATGCTGTCGTGTATACTCAAATGTGGTTAAAACAACACGAGGGTGTAGAAAACCCAGCACTAGACGGTTGTTTCTGCGGAGATTACCTCATCCAGTACGAAGCTTGCTCTAATCCGAATCACTGGGCATACCGACGAACCTTTCACTGTGGCAAGTTTCAGACTCGATGCACAAGTGCCGGCAAGATTTATCTGTGTCCTAATGCTGATCGTCGCGCTACGCATATCATTCGAGAATTAATCATTGAGGGTAAATGCTCGAAGTGCAATGTGCCAGACTTGGAAGACCGGGTGTTCATGAGGAAATGATGGGAGGATGATCGGTTACGTCTGTTATTCGCTGGCATGAATAGCAGCTACTCAGCCCTAGTTTTGTCTGCAGTTCGATAGCAACATATCGAGATCCTTTAGCGCAGAGATATTCTTACATGATTTTAACGTGAATTGTGTAATATTAAGGTTTGATCTTGAAGGATCATTTATGTTTTAATAATCAGTGGTTGCTATGATGCCTAAAAATCAACCAAAACCTAGGATGCGTAGCATCTTGCTATTTGTTGCAATACACTAGAATTTGGTTAAATAAAGCATAGAAAGGTAGTATCCACGGTATTAATTTAATACTTAAGCTATCTTGTGCAAATTCTGGTTTTCTTTTGGCACGACAACTGCCTGATTAGATGGGAATTTGTATTTAGGATGAGAGCTTATTTATCTTCTATGGCAGGGTTAAAATTATCGACCACAGGGAACAACATTATTAGTTGGAAGGAAGAGGTCCTAGGACCAAGGGCCTTGAAGATATCACAGGTTTACATTGCCACATCTATGAATTCAGCCTCTGCATAGAGTGCGTTAATCGTGATATTGCTTGCAACAGCAATGGTCATAGCGAACTGCATTTCGAAACAAAATAGACTCCCGAGAAATCAAAAGCGCACAGGCCGTGACATATATCTCTTATACCTAGGCCTAAACCTCGGCCTAAACCTCGGTCTTTGGATCAGGCAGACAGGGGAAGTCAGGGTTTTTTTGCCAGGACACCTACGCTGCATAAGCCACTTATGTAACCCTCACAGAGACTGCATATTAATCATCTCTATTACAACAAGGGTAACTAACTGAGTAAGAAAATCTAGAGGAATTAAAAAGAAGGACTAGACTGCCTAGCGCCCATGGCGCTCTCTTTTTGTATGTAGAAGAGCCTCCCCCACCCGCCGCCCTTCAGCCCGGCCATATACAGGTGACCCTCCTGTTAAATTCTTTCTACCACGGTTTTATGTTTGTTATACGCATTTTGGACAAGGTGAGCAGGTAATAAGTGATAGGATTGAATTAACAGCTGTTGCTAGTGCCTGGGGTAATATTCCTAAAAAGCTGGCTGCGGAATAGAAATAAAAATCCGCGTTAGTATAGACTAGGGGGCTACTATGGATCTTGTGGCGGATTCTAGCATTTAGGGCGGAGAAATGAAATGGAGGTGGGAAGGATGAAGTATTGGGTACGAAGCACGAAGGGGATATATCGTGAGACAGTGATACCCAGTGATACCTTGTTAAGGTATGTCTTATTAATTAACATATGAACAATACCAAACACTGCCCCCTTTTCACTAGCAAACTTCTTTGGCATATTGGTTTTATTTCTTAAAGTCTTTTTTGTTTGCTAACCGAATTAAATAGTGTTTCTTTTTGTAACAAGAACCTTGAAACGAGAGTATTAGCTGCTAAGTTGCTAAATACCTTAAGGTGTATGCCTAGTAGGTACTTTATCTGTAGCTGTAAAAATACACGAGCAATAATAGGCACTCAATATGGAGCTACAATTGTTACAGCAACCACGACCGCCCTACCTTCGTCTCTGCCGCCTTGATGTTGACCACATGGTTGTCACGCCAGGATAGCCCAACTATTATCTCTAGGATGGTTATTCATACAATCCTAGCAATAATGGTGGTGCTACTGGTCTTCGAACCTGTTAGGGTAGCTGTGACTAGTGTACCTAACTTGGAGCTACCTTACTGGAGCACAACGGCAGGGGGGCTGTCTATCGATTCTCCCCGGTGCAGCATTTGTGGTACAACGGTTTCACTCTTGTTCACGTGACAGAAATTGTGTCAAACTATGATTACTTCTTTCAGCTTATCCACAAATATCAATTATTTTGGCAATATATGATTTCCGCCTTGCTTCTCCTGACTATCTACAATTGGTCTGTATACCACTATGAAGACTATATTCTTCTCAGAGATTTAGGTCTTGGGGGCCTAGGCACGTCATTTAATGGTTATGCTTTGGAGTCTCCAGGAAATGGCAGCTAATGTTAATGCTTTTTGCCCTCCTCCTCAAACAGAGATACGCCGTGTCAAAACCAGATGGCTAGGACATAACCGATCCACATGCATATATCAGGCTTTGCCCTGTAGTGTAGTATTAGAACCTAGACTTCTAGATAATCTAACGGGATTACCAAGTACTACCTTTGACACGCCAAACACGCAAGCTGCACTCGAAACAATCATGAAGGAATTTTTTCATGTTTGAATCTGGCCGCACCATTGAAATAAGGCAATCACTCCTTGAGCCTGGGCATCTAGCCCTTTCTCACTTATTAACGATTCCCACAGACGAGCGAGGTGGTCTATTAGATCCTAAAGCTGCGGTTAATATGCCGGATACGTTTGGCGGAGAGGTTTACCATGCGCACCGAGATGGGACTTCTCATGTCGTATTGCGTCCAGAGTGTTGTAGGCGGGGTATTGAAAGGGCTGGGGCGAGAGACATCCCTTCTGTACCACGGCATGGTACTGGGAATTACATTATAATTGGTTTGCCCGTTTCCAAGGGGCTCATGATCATCTATACGCTACGAGATTAAAGTGCCACGAACGGTGAACAGCATCGCATTGATGCGAGAAACTTACCCCTTTCCGCCAGCCCCTGACACTACTAGTGCACCCTATTGTATTGAGCTTGATGAAATTTGAAAATACATTAGAATCCAATTCGTGGGACAGCGTATACCCTACCTATACGTATCATAAAATTTGCAAAACACAAATCAACACGTGAATAGCTTGATTTACATGCACTACAAAATCAGTACTAATATGAGTATAGTTTCATGCTGCCGAATTGTGTTTAGGGTTAGGGTTAAACCGCTTATGAAAATAGGAAGACGATTAGAAGGGATCCCAAGTCAGCTGATCAAGGGGAAGCACGGCATAATGATGCTGTTTACTTGGTAGCTTCACACAACATCGGGGCAAACTGATCAAAAAGCTTGCGTTACACTTAACCGTAGAGATAGGGATTATGACTTTTAGCCAGTTTTACTTATATTTGTGCTTCATTATTTGTTACAGAATGCAACAGTAAGCGTTGATACTCGCCCAAATGAGTATCTGGCTTCCAAACAAGTAAAGGAACCAATCATTGTAACTTACATGAGTGTCCGAATCATGTATATATTGAGGTCTTTCTACTCTGGATAAACCGATCGTAACTCTCGTCTATCTTCCATTTTATTATTCTATCTTCCTTCGATCTTTATCCTTTTGTTCTATTTTGTACTCATCACCGTTAAATCACGCCATACATCACCTTCAGAAAGAAGCAACCTCTAAAATTTCTAGGTCCCGCACTCCGCAACAAGACAACTGTTTCTTAGCCTCTGGGTTATATAACTGCAAAACCTTTAGTCTTAATAAGATGGCTAGAGTTATTAAGTTGGAAGATGCTGGGTTGTATGCTCAATGTTGGCTGCACCAACACGAAGGTGTGAAAAATCCATCACGGGATGGCTGCTACTGCGGAGAATACTTGATCATGTACGAAGGGTGCTCGGATCCGAACCACTGCGCATACAGAAGAACATATCGCTGTGGCAATTTTGCGAATCGATACACTAAAAGCGGCAAGTTTTTTGCGTGTGGCAAAGCTGATGTCCATGCTACACATATCATGCGAGAACTCGTCATTGAAGGTGAATGTTGGCAGTGTGAGCTCCTCCTCAGTTGCAAGACTTAGGAGAACTACAAAAAGAGCAGCTTCGGCTTTTCAAGGAATCCAGTGAACGGCATGGAATCAAAAAGACCAAAGGGCTCTAAACTATTTCCGCGAAGTCACCGAGAAGTCTAAGGTAAGTGGCACGAGACTGTATACAATTCACATCTAATATTGATCGTAGAGCTATCCATCCGCGAACCTCATTTTCTTAGAAGCACAAGCTCCTTAATACATTGTCATGGCTAAGAGGCACGGGAACCTTGGGCGACGAGTGACTTTCTATCTCCTTTAATTATCCCTTTGCTTGGGGACGGTCTTTTCTACTTATTTCATTCAAAATATTCGACGGCACTCAGAGCATAGCGTTGGACACGCGTTGATGAGGACAGGATGGAGAAATGATGTGGTTGCGTCTGTTATTTGTTGGTGTGAAGTGCCGCCACGTGCCCTAGTTTTTTCTGCAGTTCAGTAGCAATATATCGAGCTCCTCTGCCACAGCCATGTTTCTTATATCTCTTACATGAATCTTAACGTGAATTGTGTAATATTAACGTTTTGACGTTGATTGGTCGTCTGTGTCTTAATAATTAATTGTTGCTATGATACCCAGAGATCAACCGAATCGTAGGATGCATAGCATCTTGAACTATTTATTGCAAACACTCTAGAATTTGGCAAAGTTTGAATATAGAAAGATAGTCTCGAGGATACTAGTTCAATATCTGCAAGTTCTCTTTTTTTGGCATAATAACTACCTGATTAGAGAGGAATTCGTGCTTGGGATGATATCTGCGATCGTGGCATTGCTTGCAATAGCGATGGGTGTATTGTGTTAAATAGGACTCCCTAGAGATCATAAGATTGATAAAGCGCACAGGCCGTAATATATCTCTTATACTTAGGCCCACGTTTTGGGAAGTCAGAGGTTTTCTGCTAGGCTACTCTTATAACTCTCACAGAGACTGCATGTCAAACATTATTACAATAAGGGTCAATAACTAAGTGGGCAAATCTGGATGAATTAGAAAGAAGGACTAGACTGCCTAGCGCCCATGGCGCTCTCTTATTGTATGTAGAAGAGCATCATTAGCAGCTTCTTTGCGGCCCCTCCGATTTTTATTCCTACCTACATGTATAGGTATTTAGAGGACCTCTAGCTATCCCCATTCTTGGGCGAATCGTCGCACAGCTAACTCAAAGTATCCCATTTCACTGCGGTGAGCCACTAGCTTGGGTAAGCGCCTCTACCCGTCTTTCAGCAAGCGAATGCACTCGTTCCATGGAGATTTTACAGCCGCGTTTGACAGCAAGCAGCTGTACTGACTTGATCAGATTTTTTATCTCTCGACCGTTGAGAGGGAGCTGCGACAACTTGTCGAGGTACTCATCAGTGACCTCGAACTTGTCTTGCCCAGCGCGCTCGATGAAGTTGCACCAGACCTTACGCCGAGCCTCGCTGGTGAGATCGTGATACGGTAGAAATAGATCGATGCGCGACTGGAACGCAGGATCAATACTGGCAACGCGGTTCGTCGTCAAGAACATCGTGCCTTTATAGTACTCAAGCATGCGTAAGAAGATGGCAACAAGTTCGTTGCGCTGAATGGAATCGGAAGTGCGCGCGCCTAGGAACACGTCTGCTTCGTCTAAAAGTAGGATGGCATTCCACATGCTGCAAAGATTCAGGACGCGTTCAAGCCCTTTCTCGACAGTATTCGGCTTCGTCCCAAGTTCGGAGGCACTCATCGTATAGAGTGGGACTCGCGCCTTGTCGGCAACCGCCTCCGCTGTGAGTGTCTTCCCGACACCCGGCGGTCCAAACATGAGCATGAGGAGACCACGGCCTTTGTCAGTAATGAAGTCATCGAATTCTTCACTCTGAACAAGACTCTTCGCTTCCACAAATTCCCAGGCTAGGTGCTTCTCATCACCAGGGAGAATCAGCTTATCGAAAGCTTCGTCGTTCCATGTGATAGGCCGCAGTTCGTCAACGCGTAGTTCGTACCATTTCTTACTCTTCAGGTCGAAACCCTTCACCCAAGGGGTAGCTAAGAGACATTGCTCATCTGTTAATGGTGCAAAGTTTTCGACTCGTTCCACAGGTCTCTTGTTGGTTGCGTTGTCTTCAACCCTGATAGCCGTGAATCTAGAGTCTCTGGGAGCCTTTGGATTACTATCATCCTCGCTGTCGTCCTCATTGTTGTCCTTATTGTTGTCCTCGTTGCCACTAGTGGCCTCGGTGTCTTTGTTGTCTTCAATTTGAGGCAGGTGTTCCAAATGCGGCTTAACGATGTCACAGCTTGTGTAGTATGCACATGCATCGATGCATACCCTGCTGGCGATAGGGCGCTGTACTGGCTCCCTTCCTTCGACGGAAATCTTGACTCCGTTTGCATCCATGAAGTGATACCCGCGAAGTTGTTCAAAGACCCTTCCGCGCTCTATCATGGATGCCTTGTAGCTCGCTTCATCTTCCAGGAATGAAATGGGAAAAACAGGAAGCGAGCTGACGCGCCGGTATCCATCATAACAGTAGATCGTCATAGATGTATTGGAAAATCCGGTTCTTTCTCCATTCCAATCGATAAACTCCATAGTGATACTCCAGCCCATCCCCGTATTCCTGTATTCTGTGACGCGGCATGTGGTCTGGACGCCGTAAAATTCGGTCGAAACTATAGTTTTGGGAGCGAAGATTTGCCAAATGTCGCTGGAAGCGATTCTGCCAGTTTCCCGGATGGTAGCCAACGAGGTAACTTGGGAGGCTACCATTGGGGTCAGGAAATCCAGCAAGTTTGAAGCTGCATGCTTGAGAACCGGGTCTTCGGCATGCTGTGGGAATTGTTTGAGAGACTCCCATCGATGGCACAAAGGCATCTAAAAATACAGAGATGTTAGTCAGTATAAAAGTGTTATGATTATCTTTAGATAAGAACGCATTGCCTTACAAATGGAGCGGTAAATCTATACTCTTGAGCTTGCAAATCAAGGTTCTGATAATCTTCAAGAACCTCATCTAAAACCTTCCTCATCGATACGTCCTGGACGTGTATGTCATGCGATACCCACTCGCCGTTTCTTGCGATATGCCGGTGAATGATTGGTACACTGGCTGTACGTGCCAAGAAAGCCTTGGATTCGTCCGCTCTATTCATATACTCGGACCAGCGACTCGGACATTCACCGCGGCAGCTAAACTTGTACCAGTTCGATACCAAGGACGTGGAATCTCCTTTGCCATGTACCGCATTGCTAGCCAAAGACATGGCGGGCAAATATCAGACTGCTGACTGAAGTATTTTGGGATGAAATAGAGATGGTGCAAATAGCTGAGCGCAGAGGATAATATTTCTTGTGCACAGGAAATTTATGAGATCAGGGACAGTGAAAGATCTCTTAAATACAGAATTCACGTCGACGGGCGAAATCCACTCTGCTCCAAATGATTAGGCAGACAATTAGGCAGATGAGACACTTTCTCTTAGCATATGTAGGGAGACGAGGAGTGGAACCGCGGGGAAGGGATGAAAACTATTCTTCACAGAACATCATGTAGAAGATTCGTCCAGGAGATTTTCACGAGAAAAGAATTCTCATATCGTTCCTTGTGTCGCCCAGTCTTCAAAAGCAATCCTAGAGTAGGCATCGATGGATGCTTCATTCAAGCATGCATAGCTGATTCGTGGATGGCCAAACGCAAACAAGGCCTTTTTCAAGACGCCACCGATCACTAGCCGCTGTTCTAAGTGCTTGATGGTAAGGTACTATTTGAATGGGACGCCTTCTTTTTCCAACGCTGTAGGCAGCAGGCGCCTACATAAACATAAATAGAGTGTGGGGAGACATGGAATTGGAGGAATCAACGTTATTTCCACTTGCTTTTTCAGATTGCTTACCACGCCAACCTGTATTAACGTCAAGGCGACGGCACGGTCGTACACCGGCGCTCGGGAGAGCTCATCCGCAGCAAAATGCAATAGCACCAATGCTGATGTGAAAATAGAATGAAAATGCAAGACAAGCATATGCGTAATCTCAATATTACGTTCATTTACAAGTTCACAACTTTACAAGTCTCTAGGTTATCCAGGGATTGTCTCCTTGAGCAGCTCGTAGTGGATGTTCAGAACTTGATGTCAGGTGGTAAGATCTCCTGGTAATAATTCACATCTTATCAGAAGGTGTGCCTGTTTCTCTTACAACACATATATATCTTCGATGAACCAAGTCCCCCATTCTTAGAAAATCTCAAGGACGTTTCTGTAGACGGGCAGGCCGTGTTCTCATTGGGCATAACCCCGTGATACTGAAAGTTATATTGTAGCCCTAATCTGAGACAAAATCAATATACAGATGTATGCCTATTGACTGGTATAGCTTATATCTGACAAATCTGCCATTTGCTTGTTGTCATACCTCCGACTCGGTAGCCTCGACGTCGGTCGGGTTGCGACAAACATTTTGCTGCTAGCACTCAATCCCAGCGTAATAATGTCTGGCACTGTGCTGAGAAACCCTTAGCGAGCGTACACTGGGGAAAACAAGTGCTTGGCAAGAAAAATTGAGAGAATCTAGAAAACTGACGTACCAAAGGCATAGAATTCTTAATCTGCCTTTGCCCAATCTCTGATAGTCTTTGATTCGTCATTCTGAGGCATATTGTTGAGCTGTGCCAGAAACTTTGTATTGTTGGCAACCACTTTCGTGCGCGCTTCTTCCAGTTCCACCAGCGCTGCCTTTAATTCATTTTTCAGCGCCGTTATAACTTTGAAGATCTCGTTCCCAATTTCTTCGCTTTGGTTCACGGCATCGGCGAGTTTCTCTTTGTCGAGATCCGCTTCTTTGGCGATTCGCCAATTATCCGGCATATCGGCTTTGCAAGAGAACTGGTATTAGTCTCCTACATATGATAAAAGCATACTGTACACTTATAATATAGAAGTTGGAGAAACATACGTTTTTATACAAACCGACTAAATAGAGAGCCTAAGTGAGTTGCTCAGTGATAATTAGGGACGTTGTGTGTAAAGGTAAATGCACAATGCCCGTACCATCGGGACAGCTCTAAGGTGCTTTCTCTGGAACCAAATATGAGGTATAGGCACCGAGAAGAGATCTGAATCGGACAGAATAATACAACTTAGGTCTATGTGCGTATTGTGTGCAATGTAATGATTGAAATGTTGTGGTTTTGTAGCCTGGCAATCTCTAACCTGAACATTATAGCCACAAGCTTAATAGCAATTAAGCACAGTAGATCCTAAGTACGATCTAGAGCGAGTTTCAACCTGTTCGCGGTGGATTCGTGTCATGTCGTGGGCGGACCATACGACCAAGCGTGTAAAGGCAAACTTAATTGAGGCTCTGCTCGGACAAAGTGTGCAAGTCATGAGCGCCTAACGCGCTTGGGCCCAGACATGTACAAATAACGGTACTGGGCACTAATGCACCTCAGCTGCCCCTCATTAGTAGATCGATTCCCACCTGGGGTATGCAGGGGGGTTAGGTATTGTGCTTCGACCCCTAATTCGTTTTATAGGGGCCAATTCGGATGAGCCGGGAAAGATATCTCTCACGAGTCTGGTCGTCTACTTTTATCCAGTCGTCGCGCATGCAGCCACGTCATATCAGATGACCTTTTCGGGGACTTCACAAGAATGCATGTACCTGCATAATATTGATATGTTGGCAGGTGTGCGTTCGCCTTAATATTTGCTGCATATTGGCAAGTGAGTCAAATCACCCTGACCTGCGGGATACGAGCGCGCTCTGGCTGTCTAATCGCGTTTTTCCTTCTCCAAGCGTTCAGCTTCTTGTCGAAACCTCCCCATTTCCCATTCCAGCTCTTTGATTCTATCCTGTTGTGCAAGCTCGAGCGCCGTCCTCATTTTTGGTGGCGGGTGTTCCCAGTCTGTCAAGGGGATGCTATTCTGTAGCGCCAACTCGAGTCTCTGGATCTCGCGACTCTGGTCTTGGACCCTGTTGTCCAACGCCCAATTCTGGGAAGCTTGCTTTTCATACTCCTTTTCTAGTTTCTCTAACTTTTCCTCAGTTTCCCTATACTTTTTCTCCCACTCTTGCGCAGTTTTCTCCGCCTTGGTTTTCTCCGCCTGGAGTTCTTTAGTCATCCCTTCAATTGCATTGAGCCCCGGGAGCATATTTGCAAGTAGTGATGACGAGTTCGAGATGCCATCTTCCACAGATCGATCGCCTAGTCCGTCCATGACGCTGGATCTTGTCCCGCTCCAAGGTGGTACTTTTATGAATGAGTATTGTAATGAGGCTAGTATTTCATTTCGTGATCACTTACCCGTCACCAGCTAGCCCGCCGGACTGTAGCGTAGCCGCTGAAAAGGTGTCAAGATGCTCTGATTTCAACGATATATGGGCTCGGCGTATGCAGTGTGATCAATCCACCAAACTAAGGTCAAACGCAGTCTCGTGAGTAGTGTGTTCTCAATCGTCGAATCGCATGTGATGTTATCAACCCCCCTAATATATGCTGAAGCCACCCGGAGTTATGAGTGAGTTAATATATTAATTCATATTTAACTTATTATATTCAGCTTGAAATACATCGCTTAAACACCCATCATGAATGTGCATGAATGGAGTTGATCCCGGATTGGTCCGCGAATTTCTTTACTTTTGAAGCATCTGCTTGATGCAATAAGCTATCATGCGCACCCTCTGCTTCCTGCCGCTAGGCAACCTGTCACGCATAAATCGCCGGTCATTACCAGCCAACCGCAGGCGATTGATACCCTCCATGAGCCCATGATAAGGTCAATATTGGTAGATATCACATGTGCCTACAATCCTACTACATCATCACCAGCGGTGTCACGGGTTATTATGCATCAATCCTAACTTTAACGCGCTGCGGAGGGTAGGTATGATCAGAGATGATATCAATACGCACCAAGCCGTAGGCTCCTTTGTACCTAGCACATAGAGACAGCAGGAGAGCCGAATCATTCCTCATAAAATGAAGGCAGGGCCTCTAGACCCAAGCACCAGAGTCTCTATAGTCTATGATACATTGACTACATGACACCCTGATCATTCTCAGCAGTTTCAAGATAGTCGACTGGTTCTTGATTTAAGATGTTGCTCCACGAGCTCTATCCAAATTCGGACTTAATCAGTCCTAGCAAGATCGATGTAGAGTAAGTCTGCCCTGTTCGGCAACGCAATACGGAAAACATTGTCACACGATCTAACCATCATCCTATTACAGTGTTGTGTTAGTCCATGGTCTCAAAGGACATTATATCAGGACCTGGAAAGCCGAAGACGACAAAACAGTTTGGCCAAAGGATCTATTACCAGGAGATCTGCAAAGAAATGGAATCAGAATCCGTGTCCTATCGTTCGAACATGGTGGCTCGATCAAAGACACTACTAGTAAGGCTGGAATCGATGATATTGCGCAAAATCTCCTGCAACACTTGAGGGATAAGCGATATGACCCACGAATTAGATTAAGGCCGATTTTATTTATAGGCCACAGTTTAGGGGGCATTATCATTAAAAGAGTGAGTTGAATCTCTAGTACGCTTCATTTATACTAGCTGGGTTCTGATTCATGGTTTAAAGGCAATTCAAGTCGCCTATATGGACCCCACGTTCAGATCTATCAAAAACACAACCTTGGGCATCGTGAGTTGATCCTAGGCACAGCATATTCAGTGGTACTAACGCCAAGGCCCCAAAGATGTACTTTTCAACTCCCCATCGTGGGTCAGATGAAGAGTTCTCATCCTTCTTGGCTAATGTCCTAGAATGCAATCGACCAAGTATGGATTTATTCCCAATGAAGCGGACACAACCTACTACAGACATGGTAGACGAGATCCAACGGTATCCCGATTTCCTCAACCGCATATCCAATGACTTTGTCCATTTCTACAATAAGTTAGGCTCCAAGACTTTTCAGGAGGGGAACAAGACGGCGATACTCGGCCAAGTCGTAAGTCCTCGTATTGCAACCCATGACTATGGACTAAGGACTCAACAAAAGTTTAGGTGGTGAGCAGCGAACAGGGAAAGATAGGTATCGATATCGAAGATGCCGCAATGCTATCAGGAGACCATCTTAGTCTTTGCAAGTTCGGAGGGAATAGAATGGAAAAAGGTCGCTTCATAGTGGTCTGGAAAGGGATGGAAAAGATGATCCAAGACTCCCCCAAGCAGAAAAGTATGTTTGATCAATTCTTCCTCCATCCATCAAAAGTGGCGCTAATTATCATACCTTAGAACTTACGGAGAAGCGCACGAAAGCGCTTGATTCACTCTGCTCCGATGTACTTTGTCAATCCATGATGACAAAGAAATCAATGGTTAAGACTGGGGAGTGGATATTTGAGCGAACGGAGTTCAAAAACTGGCTCGCTCAAGAATCTGGCAAGCAGGGGCTCTGGATTTCAGGCGGACCAGGCTGTGGCAAAAGCTACCTTGCGAAACATATAGTTGATGAACTGCGCGGACGGGGCGAGTCAGTTGTTAGTGCATTTCTACGCGAGCCAAATCCGACAAATATCGACGCATGGCGTCTGCTGTCCAAGATCATCGAACAGGCACTAGACATCGAGCCCAAGCTACGCCGCGGTCAGCCACTTTTGGAAGGCGGCGATGTGATGGGCCTGTTGACCGAGGCTCGTAACAGAGTCCCTACTCGACCCAGTCGCAAATCACAACTAGCCGAGAACAATGTGCAGGGTCTGTTCGCTGCGACCGCCCGGCAACTTCTAGACATAGAACCAAAATTGATTGGCAGCATTCTAATGCGTGATTGGAAAGATGACAAGCCGCCCGAAGGCTGGACACCGGACTTCAGGGCGCTTTGGATAGAAGTCATGACCGAGGCATTGGAAAAGCACCGCATCATCGCCGTCATTGATGGATTCGATAAAATGGAAAGACAATGCCAGGATGCTTTCCTCGAGACTCTTGAACATCTCATGAAGGCGTTACAGGCTAATAAGAAACAATCATGGGCACGTAGAAAAGGGCCACAGACGCTCCATGACCTGAGATTACTTTTCTTCTCTAATGAGTACCCAGGGCTGGAGTCGGACGCAATAAAATATGGATTTACCCGATACACCATTGGAGCCGTGGATACCAGGGCGGATATAAAAACAGCTGTTGGCCGTCATCTAGAAGTGCTTCAAAAAATTCACAAATATACTCCCAAGCTTCGTGAAAAGATAGGCGAGGAAGTACCTAAGGCAGCCGATGGCATCTACTTGCGCGCGGAACTAATGCTTGGGAGCCTCAAACACGCACATTACAACGAAGACGGCATACACGAACTGTTGGATAACCCGCCAAAAGACACTGCAAGGCTGTATGATCACTTATTCGAAAAGATTTGGGTACACGAAGGGAACAGGAGGTCTATCAAGCAGATTCTGTCGTGGGTTACGTTTCAGCAAGAGGGACTCAGCCCGGTCGAGCTCAGCATCGCGTGGGCTCTCCAGAAGGCGAGAGAAAACACCGGCCGGGAAATCTTTAGCTACGAGGAAATGCTTAAGTTTGTAGACGACCATACCGAGCTCTGGGTTTACCGGTACTGTGGCCACTTGGTAAAGTTTGAAAGCGGCCGGTTTGAACTCGTTCACCCGAGTTTAAGGAAGTACCTGACAACGAAACTCGAGGATCTACGCAAAGAGTACGGCAAAGGTGTTAAGCTCCCTAACCACGCTGACTCCTACATGGATGAAGCAGAGAGTCACTTAAAACTAGGCAATCTTTGTGCCACCTATCTAGCTATGCCCTTTCTAGCCGAGCCTGTTAGGTCTAAAAGCAAAGACTGGGTTACATGGCAGGCAGGGGTCAAGGAGAGAATGAAGCAATATCCGTTTCTCCGATACGCTGCTCTGTATTGGTCGGAGCACCTGAAACTGGGTCGAGATCTATCAATACCTGGAAGCAATATCAGAGAGGGTAAAGTAGACCGGGAGCGGCAGAGACAACTAGAAAACAGGCTTCTGGGCAATGCTCAGAGCTGGGCCGAAGTTGGATGCTATTTCCACGACTGGCATGAGGAGAGCTATCCCAAGCTCTGCTCGGTCGAAGAGAAGATCAAGCACAAGTCGCCTCCACCGAAACCGGTACAGCCGGCACGTCTACCCTCCAATCGTGCAGAGCATTGGATCATCAAGGGCGCCCGCAAATTTGTAGATACATTTGAGCTCGACAAGACTCCTGTAGCTTAGCACAGCGAGCGCAGACATGTTATCGCCATTTCACAGAAACATTAGTCTATATTTTTGCCTACGTTATGTTCCTACTTGTTGAACTTTTTGATGTCTTAAGTTCTGCCATGATGTAAAAGATATGTCTGATAGGCAAAGAGGTTCATTGTTGTTCTTGTGCGGTAATGTTAGCAACATCGTTCCAAGCCTAATTTCTTACTGAGTCCCCGTAGTTCATAGTTTCATTTCTAATTCCAAAATTCAGTTTATCTAATACACAGCAGAGAGATCGAGATCAACATCTCTAGTAAAACAATCTCGCCCTAAAAAACTCGATAACTGGTCTGCGCGCCTTCGGTTTAGCAGCAGCAGGAACCTCCTGGCTTGAGTACTCGCTCCAGGACATATTTCCCTGTTCTAGCTCCAAAAATCGTTGCTGTGGCATTGACTGGGGAGCTAGGAGTTGTTTGACTAATGAAGACGGCGGTGCTTGGGATGCTGCGTCTTGCTCCTTTGGATTCCCAACAGCCTCCTTTATGACTTTGCAAACCTTTATAAATGTGTTGTCATTGACATGCTTGAACTGGCATATCCTGAGGTGATCCGCACCTACGCCCAACTGTTCCAAGCCGGGGAGCTTGGTTGCGTCTGCCTTCCCTACGATGGTCATCCGTGTTCCCGACAACGGCTGCAACTCAAAGAAGTTCACAATGGTGTAGTCGTTTATGAGGCGACAGAAATCCTCATCCAGCTTCAAGAGTTCGCCCGTATTGTTTCCAAGTACGTCGATCATCTTGCACTTGGGCCCGAATCCCTCGTAAGCCTTAGCCAGCTTTATCCATCCCTTCTCGTCTCCCCCGCCGTGTGGGGTTCCAAAGAACATCTGATTTTAAAGTTAGAAGTCACCCTCATGAATGTAATTGTGTAGGTTTAGGGCGGTTCAACTTACGATTGACTTAGTAGCGGAGGCGATGGACCTGTATTTCCTCTCCCTCTTAGCGAAGCACATAGCCTATTACACCAGGAGAAGTCAGTCACGACACTAACTAATTAGCAGGAAAATGCCTTACTTACCTGTCTAATAATGAGCCCCCCAAGGCACTGGCCTATGAAAACAATGGGTCTAGTCTTGTCGTCTCGTAGGCAGTCTAAGTAGACCAGCATGGTCCGGGCGTTGTCACGAATCGTGGCCGTTGTCGTTTCTCCCGCATCATATCCGAACGATAGGATCCTAGTTTGTGGCTGCTTCTGTAAAAGTAGTTCCCGTGGCCAAAAAACGTTGGGTTTGACTGTTGTGTCCGTCCACGTGCCCATGAAATCGCCGCCAAAACCATGGACGAGTACGAGACTATGATGACTTTAAGTTAGCACGGTGATAGGTAATGATGTATCAGGTTGTTAATTGATGGCAGCAACTCACTCAACTTCTGCAATACCTCGCCCTTCCTCCTCTGGGTCGTAGATCACACTGAGTTGCAATTCGGTCACTGGAGTCATCCTGCAAGACTGGCGAGGGCTCACGCTGCAAACTGAGGTCTATGATATGGTAAGTCGGCGAAGACAAGATGTCTTTTTTACCAAACAAAACACTGCGTATCAACTTTACAAAGAGTCCCTGCCACGCGTTCTGGGATTGAAGATGTCCTTCGTGATAATAGAGATCGTCATCTCAATCAATGTAGGCTTTCTACGCAATCAAAAGTATTCATTTTTTCCACGCTGGGACCTGAAAACCTGAAAGTCAAGACCCTAGAACTGTCAAAAAGGGGAAAGGGGGAGGGTCTGCCTAGGTTTGGTCTGTGGGCCATATGGCTGCCCAACTGTAACGCAAGGCCCCAAGACACAAGTTGCAAGGCGCAGGATAAAAGGAGTTGCCGTGAGATTGGTTGCCTCGATTCGAGCATGTGATGCCAATCGCTACGGCGACGGCGACGGCGGTCTGTTGGCATGTGTGGAGAGTGTTATCACAGCTGGATGCGTGTTTCGATCTGGTAGCTGCAAAGGCTGCAACAAGATCCCAAGTCACAGCAAGGTTTACCTTAACCCAACTCGTCTTGTCTCGTGTTTCGCTCTTCCTCTTTCCTCTCAAACCTATTTCTCCCGTACGCTCAAGACTGAGAACCACCAAGTCATATTCATGATGGTGAACACGCTACACGTGCTAAACGACGGACCCGAATGTCCAACTATGGAGTAAGTAGCCCTCACACTGCTCCCTTGAGGTAGCCTTGCTTAGAATCTGAAGTATTGTTGCTATCCATGGACTGAACGGCCACTACATGGATACGTTCACCCACAAACCTAAGTTTGCGCCCTCAACAATGTGGCTGAAGGATCTCCTACCCAAGAAAATACCCGGATGCCGCACCATGAGCTTCGAATACGATGCCTCCTTTAATAGCATGTCGATAGCGAGTGTGCGGGATACTGCGCGCAGTCTGTTGGAATTGTTGAAGGACGAACGAGAGGAACCTGTAAGTGCACATGCCTACAAATACCTCGCATTGACCTGTTGCCACTATTGGAAAATTCTCATTCTCAATGACCATTAGAAATACGCCAACGTTCCTATCGTCATTGTTGCTCACAGCCTTGGGGGGCTTATAATTAAGCAAGTATGAAAGCCCGTCGCCTCCTTGAAGGCCAACATTCTGTGTGTCGCTCGTTCTAACCCCAGACCTATTTCAAGGCCTTAGCGTTCGCACAGGATGATTATCTCGGTATGGCCGAATGCACGAAAGGAATCGTACGTGCTTGCTTGCTCTTACAGTCCATTTCTGCAGGTTACCTCGCTAATAAGACATCACTTCACGCTACATAGGTTTTTTTTGGAACACCACATCGAGGTGCAGATGCAGCCCATTGGGCTGTGATGGCAGAGAAGATTGGACACGCCGTATTCCGCACCAGCAAGTCGAAGTTCCTAGAGATTCTCATGAGAAACTCGGAGGATCTATACGAGATAACCGAGGACTTCCGTCCCATAGCTGCCAATTACGCTATTGTTAGCTTCTACGAAGAATATGCCTACAATATTCTGGGCAAAGTGGTACGGATTGAGCCTGGCACTTTGAACGCTTGCTCCGCGCGCACAGCTGACTTTGAGGCCAGATCGTGGATAAAGACTCTGCTATCATGGGGTTACCACATGAACAGAAAATGATGATCAGTGGTACGCACACCTCAATGTGCCGCTTTTCAAAGAGAGATAAGCAGTTCGATGCTGTTTGGAAACGCATCAAGCGCGCTGCTGATGGGGTCCCATGACCGCGTGCGACTTGACTAGCTAGATGTTGATCCGTTGTACAACAGCGGTGAGTTGATTCGTGGTCGTTCATGTATAATGAATTTGGTTACATTGCTAGTTGTCAGGACGCTTGACCGATGACGCTTGAGGGATAAGACTGGTGTATTCATGAAACCCCTTTCAATAGAGGAGAAATAGGTGGATGAGGTGGACGAATAGATTTGTATGTAGTTGCCGTAGGATATCCCGAAGCAGTGATAGATTGGTCAACAATCCAATATGATCACCCAGTAATTAACAGAAAACAAGGCCTCGAGGCTTTAATCCAATTCTCAAACGACCCAAAGAAGCATACAATATGGATACTACAGTTGTCGTTACCAGCGAACTGAATAATAAGGTTGAGAATCAAAATTTTGATCTATTGGTAGTTTGACAGGAGAAATGCAAAGTGATTGAGAGTTTCAGCTATGAACGTCGGAGGTCCGCGACGAATTACGTGATATTACCGGTCCAAGACACGCACGCAGCTGAGACCAGGGCATAGCCAAATGCATCGAATTGTCACCTTCCTATTCAGTATCAACCCAAGATAATGCAAAATTATTTTCTTGGGCACAAAGTTATTGACAGCAGCTCCTAACCCGGATGGCGACTCACGAAACCAGTAGCAGTGCGTATCGTGGCGGCGTCATATTGGCACCGTGGAGGTAATCCGAGGAAGAGGCTGTTCGGCGACTAGATAATATTGGATTGAGGCCCAAGGTGTGATCACCAGTGCATTATTAGTTGGACATCGCGGAACGTGGCACCTCGTCACCCATCTGAATACGACGTAATCACTATTTGGTCGTCTTTTCGGACGTACGATCCGGATGCCTCGGCGTCCCTTGGTGTTCGTTTACCTTGCCTAACGACTACAGCTACAGCCGATTCAATTAGTCTTACTCAGTAAGAATGTCATTGCGTGGTGAACCAGGTTTGGCTAACAAGTAGGAGTCTTGCAGCTATATCTCATTGTTCACATGCAGCTTGGTTCCTTTATCTAAGGCGGTGTGATAATGAGGTCGGTTATTTTGCCCCCCACGGCTCTCTCTCCACGTAAGCTGCGGCACGTATTTTTTACGAGTTTGATAAGCACGTGACAATGCGGCGGCATGCACCTTGCTTTCGTCTAGAGCGTAGCTAACTGCTCTTTTACCTATATCCTAATAGAGCTTGGAAGCGAACCCGTCATGGGCGGTTGCTGATCACAACACAAACTCCATCACTTTAGTTCATTGCCAGACTAATCCCGGATTATCTATAGCCAGAGGTTGTTCAAACTCGTTGTTAGCTTCTTGATATATACGCACTCTAGAATTCTAAGCATGTGTACCTTTTTTTTTTTTTACTGGCTAGTGTTTGGCATTCTAGGTTCTGTCTAAAGCTCCAGTAAACAGTTTCCCTCTGGCAATTCGAGGATTAATCTCGTGATAGTTTATCATCGAATTCTCAAGCTAGACGATACTCTCAAGGAGTTCACGCGGACTTCCGTAGGACTGATTCAAAGTCTCATCGACTAATAAGACTTAGCATCCCCCTGAAACAATCAACCCATACTTGACTAGGAGATAGTGAATCGTACTGTGCAAGAACATGTGCCTCCATCTAATGATGACATTACTTTCACTCTTACATGGCGATTTCCTTAAGTTCTGCTGGAACCTCCCATCCATGTACAGAGGCAGCACGGATATATGCATCTATAGCCTCTTGTACGCTGTACTGGCCAAAGGTAGTCCTCGCCTTTTCTAAGCGTGCAGGTTTAGGTTCCTGGTTACACATCGCCAGACGAACTTGAAGCAACACGCTCTCCATACTGCTCACTGGAGACCAACCCGTGTTTGTGAGTAGTTCCATGCACATGGCGCCTCCACCCGTGACATGGCCTCCGCCGCCATTGGCGAAAGGCAGAAATCGGGGTTTGATGACACGAATGAAGGGTGGGGTCAAGGGAAACCCACGCAGGAATCGAATTTCAAGCACAATGCTGGTAATGCTAGCCTCTTTCATGTCTTTGGCAAGAGGGAGACTGGGGTCGAAGGAATGCAGCTCAACGATCAGCTGAAACATGTTGTCGATTTTGTCGAAATCGATATACCATCCCAGTTCATGTAGCGGTGTTGTAGACTGGACCTTCTGTAGTTTTTGGAGTTCTCTCTGTATGGTCTGTTGTGCAGGCTTCGTTGCGTAGGACGGGGAAGCAAATCGGGGCAGTTTAGAAAAGTCCAGATGCCCCGGACGAAAATCGGTTAGTGTTGAAAGAGCGGCACCCTTTTTATTAGATTCAAGCCTGGAAGTTCGAGATTGTACGCTGTCTCCGTCGGCAAGAAAGATGATATCTTCTGCATCCTCGTCATCTGTGTCATATTCGTTAGGTCCATCTGAGACCGAGAATGTAGAAGTATGCCGTCGCTGAACTGAAGGAATGGCAATCTCTGGGACGAATACTACAGCACACATGCATATTAGCCAGAATTTTGGGTTACTAGAAGATGGGAAGCATAGAACTGGAGATTATGGGCCTCAGAAAAGATATCAAACTTGCCTGTATTGTTTGATGGCCCTGATATTGTGTATTTCGGATCTTGCTTAAACTCTTTATCTCGAGGTGTTAATGCCGATTCAAGCGGCGCAACGTTAGGATCCTTTGGACGAACAAACAGATACCGGCACTGAATCCAGTGCAGGGCATCAACAACGTAGCAGCTAACACTATGCTTGAACTTGTGAGGCTGGTTCACAAGCTCATTTAGACTTATAGCCTGTGTAATCTGCAATAAAGACTGTGGCCAAATAGATTGCTATACCAAAGTCAGTTGCTGTGAGATAGTAACTTAGGATTGCTTGAGTGGGTCAGGAGGCTATCCGGCAAACACACCTCTTGTGCATAAAGATTACTGTAACCTAAGCTGTGGTCGAAGGATCGACTAAAATAGACGCCATGACCGAAGGCTCGACCATTGGCCATAACCTTGAAGTCGAGACCTTCCCGAATGATAGAATGCCAATTACCTACGGCGCTACCGCTATAGTACATGTAGTCAGTAGAGGGTTATTTGAGGAGACGAAGCTAGAGAGATCTAACGCAAGAATCATGACGTGCTAGATGCTTCTTCCGGCAAATAATCCTTCAAACAAGAGAAGAACGACAATTGGATGAACTTACTGCCACGCTAATATTGTGCGATGCGGACTTTCGACCTCCCGTAGAGCTTCCAGGAAGCGTGTCTCCTTCTCAGGGGAACCTTGTGCAAACCTGAACTGAATCCAACCGTGAAGTCCCGACACCTTTTCCTCAGACCGATGCGGCCTTTTATCGCCTACTTCACTTGAGTTTTTCTCCTTACTCAATGTGTCATCGAGTTGAACAATGAAAGAACGGTTCGACGCGATAATCCACCTTAGTAATTTCATCGCTGCTGGCGGGATCCGGTCCCAGGTCACCAATTGTCGAGATTTTTTACCCATCAGATAAGATCTCATTTCTCTGACAGATGGTAGTGTGGAGAGTAATAGATGCAGTGAAAAGGCCTTTTCTTCATCGGTCCGGAGATCGTCCAGAGACTGGTTACAAAATACTAGCCGCCCTGTAGTAAAGCTAGTATTTTTATCATCCCAATCCCAGGCTCTCATTTGCCCATACGCTGTTGGAGCATAAGGCACCGGGTGCCGGGACGCAATATGGAGTTGTAGAACTTCCCCTTGCTTGTCCTCGATACGTGCGTGATGGAAAATATGTAGCTCCGGGTTATGTTCAGTATGAATAACCACCCATTGGCCCACCTTCAAGTCCAGGTGGTCTAATTGAGATTGGTTCGTGATTGTGGCTGTGCGTTGAAGCCATGATACTTTGATATCTATTGGTTCGATAAGTACTCCATAGTTATTGATGATTATATCCCCGGGTCCTTTCTTGGTCGTAGATGAAAATTTTCGAACACAGGGCACTTGTAAACTCAATCCCGATGGGAATTCCCGCAGCCTTACCTCGTTGCCGGTGGTGCGTTGTAGGCTAGCGTAGCAGAAACTAATTACTGCAATACTCAGAGTCAGTTATACATGCCATTTGGAGTGTGATCTGTGAGGGTTTCAGAAGCTTCAGGTACTCTTGTCCTAAAGAGGAAACCTCGTGCTCTGAAAGTTGCCAAAACAAGAAGATAATAGTTCCGGGAATTACTCACGCAGATCGACGACGTATTCTTGATTGATAATTTCCTGGTCAATGCTTGGACCAAGACCCAGACTCATGTATTGGTACAAGCAGAGCGGGTTGCCGCAAACGTATGGTTTAAGTGCCTCGAAAGTCTCATCGATTCTGTCGTGACAGATCATGCAGTAGTCGGTGCACTTGATTAAGTACCGTAAGGCAAATTGCATGGCAACAAGAGGCAGGGAAAACGAATCCGCGCTTGATAAATGGTCATTCATCAGCACAGGAGGCAGATTTGTATCGACGATACCCGCTGGGCTAGGAACAAGGGTCGGCATCTGGATTGATCCAGTATCCCAGGCAGAGATCGTGCAGTGTGAATGAATCTTTCTCGCTTCATCCCAAGAAACATTTCTCACTGTGAATTATAGAATCAGCTTCTAGTAACTCCTAAATTCTTCTGAAATACCATATCAAAATCGTTCGTTCCCCGTTGCATAGCCCACCGATAGGGAATGAAAGGGTTCAGAAAGTACTTACTCTTCCTTATTTTCATCATTGAAAGGAACCCCGTATCAAGAAGTAGATCGATGGAATCTCCAATTCCGAAAGTCAAAAGGCTGTTGTTGCCCGCGGGCGAGTTCTCATCGATCGCAGACTCCTGTTCGGACTGTTTAGGATAAAGCTTGGAACGAGCCGGCGAAAAGGCTGCAATTGCTTCCGCCAACGTAGGTAGGTATTTTGAGCATTTACGGAGCCTAAAAGACAGTGGTATCTGTCCAACTGGTCTTTTCATGATATCTTCGAACGGCTCATACTCGCCATCATACTTCATAAGAAGAACAAGATATTCGGAAGGCTCCAAGTTCCATGACGCATGAATCTCCTTTGAGAGACCAAGTTTGCTGACCCTAATAGACATTGACAATATACTATGGGCCGACCTATGATCGACACCACATATCTTGCCCACTTTGAAGCCTGCATCCCGGACAACTTTGAAATCCTTGCGAATCCTCTCGAAGATAACATCCCGGATCTTCACTCGTGCCGTATGAGGAGAATCATCAACGAGACCGAAGTCGTCATCATCGCCATAGTCAGTCGCATTATCCAAGTCACTATCATCTGACTCCTCTGAGGAATCTACACTCGTTAAGACAATATCGTCGTCACCATCATCTTGTTCTCCATCTGCTGATTCCAAGCTGCTGCAGAGCTTGCGACTGAGGGTTTTGAGTAAGTCTACTATAGACATGCCTTTAGTTGATATCATTGCATCTTCGAGGATTTTGCGAATATTAGCCGGAACCTCGTCATCCGTATAGACAAGAAAGTAGTTATCTCCAGGATATGATGCTGTATCTGATGACAACGTCAACATGATTCATTTTCTTCTGGTCAGGGCATATGTTGTATGTTATGCTAGGCCGGCAATTAAAATAACACGTGCTGCTCTGGGTGAGGTGTAAAATCGATAAGTTGGATTCCAAAACTCACCTTGCGGCATGACGCGAATCTCTATCTCTCCACTAGGGATTCGAGAATGTGCGAAGACGAAAACAAACTCATCTACACGTAAAAATAGTTAGCCATCACGGCGGAGATGCACAGAGAGGGCAGCAAGTTGAATAGGAGCAACAAGAAAGTAACTGGACCACTTTACCTTGGGCGTCGCCTTTCCCGATTCTGACAATGAATGGGATTGTTTCCTCGCCAGCAGCTAGTATGTCCGCCTGCAAGCGGTTGCGTGCCGAGCTAAGAGGCATTATATAATCCCAGGGCAACACAACTCGCACGGTTGAATATCACTGAGGATTTGACGTAATGCTCGAGTTTTCAGATTTTGTCATAGTAGGAAACAAGACCAATGTGCGATCACGGACTGGTGTTTTCATGAGTCGAGGGACTACAGAGATATTTAGTGAGAGGTCTTGCCATATCTAAAAACGCGCATATGCAGGTCGTAGCCGGCTGATGATGATAAATTGGTGATGGATTTTCTCTTTGATAACGCCCGCCTAAAAATTCGTGATACATATGCTGTAGTTCAGATACGGAAAAGGGAGTGAAGTTGGATGAGTACAGGAAGAAAATACAAATGAATTTTCTATCTTACCCAACAAAGGACCGGTATCACTATTTCCGTGGAGGCGAGCTTCTCCCTGTACCAAAGTTTATGGCACAGACTGTGACAGCAGTTAGCAGCGATTTTCAAGGAAGCAAGGGCAAGTTTTTAGACCCAAGGCTCCGGATGCCACACGTAAAAGGAGTCGAAACATCCAATATTTTTTGCGCTAGCGGGAAGAAGGGCTCTGTGAAATCACTTTTAGTGTGTGGAACAAGCCACTTTGCGTGTATGTGAATGATAGATGGTGTAGATAATGATGATGAGGTAATGTGTTTAAAGTTACGGGTTACCTTAAAGTGTAAAATAAAGATAAGAACTTACCTAGGAGCTGGGCGATCAGGCAACCCTGAAAAGAGATAAATATCGTGTAAGATAGTGGACAGAGTGTTGCCTCGACAGAACAGAACCGGTATTGATGTCTGTAGCCGTAATAATGACGATGTACAATGACGGGATCAGTAGCAAACTCGCACCTGGCGAGACAAAATGCCCTGTGCTCTTCTGTAATAGAAAAAAGCCGAATAGAGAAGATAAGGCGGGTAAACACAGTGAGGTAGGCGTTTTTTGCACCTTGCACTGCCAACAACTTCTGAAACCCCAATATGGACGGACAAGGACAGGCAGAGGTAGAGAAGTAAGCTTCCTGGTCAAGCTGGGTGATATGAAGAGTCTCCGAAGTTGGAAGGATGCCTGTAAAACCTGGACATAGGTTTAAGGTTGCTTTGTTGGGGGAAAACGGGAGTATTGAACGAATTGTGTCTAATTCACACAAGGCAAGAAGAAACTGGGTGTGTGAGTGTGAAATATAAGCGAGTGCATGAATGTTGCACGCTTCCCAATTAACTGAATGTTAGGTAGGGTGTGTGGTGGCTCTAGAAAAGCAGCTACCCGCACCCTCCCTTTGTACCTCTTGTGAGAGACAAGCTAGATTCATGTAAACAAAATTGCGAATCAACACCACCTACATGTCCCTTGCATGAAAGGGAGAAAGACCTGCATCATAGCAAGTAGAAGTAACTAACTGATGCTACATGCGGACCGTCAGCCTCACTCAGCTAAGTAAGTACTTCCAAGCAAGGGCGCATGCAACTCTCAGCGATTGGCTATGTACAATGTTCGGTCAGTGTCTACCTCTAAGTACCTAACACAACACCAAGACTACCCACCCAATCATTGTGCGGGTATACCAAAATCAAACATGAATTCAATTGTTGGAGCCTGCGTCTCTAAACATGTTTATGTAGATAAGTAAGTTCGTCGTCAATAATTCGTACCTCTCTCAATACTTGGCTATGATATACCCCATAATTAGCCGGGACCGTGGGGCTTACGTCTATTTTAGTTCCAGTCCAGTCTAGTCCAGTCCATCCTAACCGATATTCGAGGTTAGAGGGACCATGATGTGTGGCCTGGCCTACGAAACACCCATCATTGAACAGCCGGTTCATACTCAACCTCGACCGCTTCCCCTTTTTAACGAGGATTTAAGTTATTTCTTCTCGCCTCGCCTTACATAAAAGATTTCCGACCATGTCCGCTCGTCGGCGGCAGAACAGCTCGGCGAGTGTGGCCTCTCGCACGCTACCATACCACACTCGCCAGAAGTCGAAGGCCCATCTCGAGCCGCCGAAATCCGCCCACGTCTCCGACCCTTTCCTCCAGAATTTCCTGAGCCCTACCTTTAGCCCAGCCGACTACCTCAACTCTACGTTGCCCTCCCTGCAGACCTCGGCCCGGACCAGCGACCCCTCGCAGGTGCCCCTCGCCGAGCTCTCAGCCCAGGCGCAGACCCAGCTCTCGCAGCTCAACGCCCACACCACCCGCCTCACCAACACCTTGACACAGTTGACCGACGAGATCCTGCGCAGCGGCAGCCGGCTAGCATACGAGGTCGAGCTGTTGCGTGGCGAGGCGCTCAGCCTCTCCGAGACCCTGACGGACACCCTGCACGATGACGTCGTGAAGTTCGTCCCAGGCGGGCTTCAAGAGGAAAACGCTGAGACGAAGGGGTCCGATACTGTTACTTCACAGCCTACATCTACGAGCCAAAGACGCATATCAGGCGCAACTCCTGCGGCTGCGAACACAGACGGGGCCGCGCCGGTGGGAACAGACACCAAGGACCCCGCCTTCATCAGCCAGCTGCAGACGTTGACGCTCGTGCGCTCGCGGCTCGACACCGTGGTCAAGACCTTCGGGGATGCAATGGAATTCGTATTCCCGCCCTCGGAGCTCTCCGTCAGCTCCTCGTTCCTGTCCGTGTCGGCGCCGGAGCCGGGATCACAAGAGCGCAGCACGGAGGAGAAGGGGCAGAAGGTGCTGAAGCAGTTCCGGGAGGAGATCTCCGGCCTCCTGCACAACGCGGGCGCCGATCCCGTCGAGGGCATTGAGAAGGCGGCGCGACGGATCGAGGAGCTGAAAGAGCTCACGACCGTGTGGAACGGCACCGCCGAGGAGAAGGGCCGCACCAAGTTCATCGATAGCCTGGCCAAGATGGTCGAGGACCGGCACAAGGAGCTCATGCGCGAGATGGAGCAGGCTGGTCGTCGCGACGGGAGGACGGACGGAGGAGAGTCGGGGCAGAGGAAATCTACCAATGGTGGTTTGGATGCTGCCGCCAGCGAGAGTAGGGGGCTGTCGGGTTATGGCATTATGAGCCAGCTGCAGAGATTACGTACTGGGTTATAATCAATCCAAGATTACGAATTTCCGACGATTTATTAAGTGCAATTGCCGCAGGACTTCCCTGGGCACGGTATATCTGAGAACACGGTGGTTGTGAACTACTTGCGTTGGCTCATCAGGACAGGTTAGTCTCTCGATTTTACTCATCCTACCTTTTGCGCGATGCAATTCTTCAAGTCATAAATATACATCACGAATACAAGAGACCTTAGGTGCTGGAGCTCATATATCAAGAATCAACACTATATACAATGTCGTGGGTTGTTTCTCTCGAGACCTTCTATATGCGCCTAGCAGAACTTCTACTAACCGATAATGCAAGACCAAAAAACGCCGTGACGATGCTTTGATGTGCGAACGAAACCCAATAATATCAAATCGAGGGCAGCACACTACCATCTACCCCTCAACGTTGCTCGGCCTTTCCCGCAGCCAATTAATCAGAATATATCGTCTGTATATTCATGCCATCACTTCAAGTGCTTAAAACCACAACGTAAACATCATCATAACCCCCACCAGTCCAGCGGCCATACCAGCAGCCTCCTGAGAGCCGGGAACCGCGTTCTTCGTTTCAGTGGGTTTAGCCGTGCTCGTCTGTCCCGCGTCGGCGGCGCTTGTGGCAGTAGTGTAGGTACCAGTGCCGAGCGATGCTCCCAACGTGGGTACCGCCACATTTCCGTTCACGAGCCAGCCGCTGGATGTCGAGGTCGGGCACGCACGAGTCGAGACGGTCTTAGGGTCGTAGGCGGACATGGCGACGCCCGTTGGCGTGATTTTAGCCCACTGTTTGCTAAGATTGTCATAATCTGGGGACACCGGTGTTGGCGTGCCCGCGCGGGTGAACCCATCAAAAATGTTCTTCCCAGTAACCGTTGGGTCGACCTTCGGCCCGTAGGATATAAGTCCGTAATGATTTTGCTCCTCAATCCACTCGTACTGCAATATCCTGAGTCAGCTACTATCATTCTTGAAACGGTAGGATAGTGTTCCAGAAGTGGAAAATTATTAAAAGCAAGACTCCAGCCTTGGATGAAGGAAATGACGGTGAGAGGGGTTGAAAGGTCTGGGAATTACGCACGATGATAGCACCGCTCCAATACTTGCTCATTTCTGGCCCAAAAATCGATGCCTGGTCTTCAAATAGACGGGGACCAGGTGTGTTGCATCCTGTTTCGCTGAAGAAAATAGGAACAGGGAAGTCTATAGCCTCCGATTGAAGATTGGCGTAACCAGATGTGGTGTAAGTAGAGGGATCACACCATTGGTAAGAATTGATGCCATCTGTACAATTTAAAGATTAGTGAATGCTAATTTGAGTGTGATGATGAGTTCTGAGAGTATGGGGTAAGGGAGGCTCATGAAAGCACATACAGAAGTCGATGTTCTCAGATGCGTTACCGCCACAGGTCAAGTAGTCTTGTAGCCATGGTCGGAGCTCAGCAATGTCAGTAGCAGAGTAGCCCACGGGAATCTTGCGGTAACCCTTCGCGTCCCTATACGCCTTGAGATCCCGACTTGCAGATTTTATGAACGGGGCGGCGTTGGATTGGTTGTTAATCGCAATGATCTCGTTACCCACGAACAAGCCAAGTAAGTTGTCGTAGCTATGGAAAGCATCCATGACCTTTGAAAAGGAATCAAATTGAGTTTGATTCCAGTACGGATCATCCTAAAGCATTCGTCAGCTATCATGCTCCTTGCACACCACACTAAAGCACCAAACAAGGAGCTTACCGGAAGAATGTACGTAGTGAATGTATCCATGTCGATCATAGCGTAGATACCAGCCTTAGCAAAAACCTCCATGCATCCATCATGATTTGCTTCCGCGTCTACGTGATACACACGAATGGTGTTGACACCTAGCTTTTGCATTAGGGCAGCATCGCGTCCGCATTGATCCGCGTCAGTCAGAGGATCATCTGAAGTAGTTTCACGTTAGAACTCAGAAATCTTATATAATGAAGATGCGCCTTGGTAACTAACCTGGAATTAGCTGATACGCAACACCTGTAAAATAGTCAGTACATGTGGATTGACGGGCGGTATTGGCCATTCGTACCCTTGATGAAGAATTGCTTGCCGTCGCTGGTGAAGAACTTATTGCCGAGAGTTGAAATGGTTGGGATCGCATAAGTAACTGTGGCACCGCAAAGCGCGGCAAGAAACGAGGGACGCATATTGACGGCGTAAACGAATGAATGCGATAGAGAGTGTGTGTTGCGGATGTTGTTGACGAGAGAGCGCCGAGCCTAACGAAGGGAATCGCCAGCAACAAGAGCAAGCTAGCTTGGTCCTCGGAAAATGAGCGCGATGCTCGACTAACACATTGGCGACAAAAACGAAAGCAAGCAACCAACAGGGCGTAATGCTGTTCAACAAGATGCGACTCTCTTAGCAAAGAGGGAAAAAAGAGACAACCAACGCCCGGCGTCAAGAATTAACCATAACTTATCGCAGGAAGAGATAAAGCTTGTCGCTGGTTGTGCCGACTTCCCCAGGTAATTTCACGACTGCCATGGGATTCTGCTCCACCAGACGAGATCTCGATCGACCAGAACACCTTGTGATAGGCTGGCGGGCCAATAGCTCCGGTGTCTGTCCGGTGCAACCTGCTTAGCAAAGGGGAGCTCTTTTCACCAACCGCTTCCCAATTTCGGATTTTTAGCTCAAAACAACGATCATTTCATGGCAGAATCCATGGGACTGGTGGGGATAGCGCGTCATTAAAGAAACGCAGGAACACCAAACACGGGTGCGACCTAGAATCTTGGCATGTCACTGGTTGATACCGCTTTCCTATTCGTACGTAGTTACCCGGGCGAGTTACTGGGCTCAAACGTGGTTAATCATTCGCTACCTACCAATTTAGCTTGCTAGCCTTAGCCTGGTTTGAGATTAAGTCAAGATTGTAAGGACTAACCATGGATCCTCACATACTCCTGCTGTGATACTATCATCACCCATTGATTTTTTGACATGTAGTTTTCTGCGTCGTGTTACTGTTGTGTTGATGCAAGCTCTTAAGAGACAGAAAGTGCTGTAGTCCAACTAAAGAAAGCACGTGTATTCGAAAGATGATGATATTGCCTTCATTTAATTTTCTACCTGGCTTTCGAATAGGTACTGCCAAACAGGGCTTAGCCGCGACCAAACTTAAAGTTCCTACCACATGGCAAACCCATACAGGTTTACGCCACAAATGCTTTACTCAGCCACAGATTCAATTCGGGAACTTTCAGCCAATTAAAATCTGTTTTTTCAACAACCAATCTTTTCTCTGATATCTGCAAGAGCCGTTGAAGCGCAAGCATCACCATCTCAAAAGCTTTGCGGAGCCATCACTTATCATCACTATGGTAAGGTGAAATCCAACTCTGAATTCAATACTAATGCTAACTCTTCAAAGAAAATCAAGGCATCGCGAGGTGTCGAAAGCCACCTGACGGCTGGGTCTAGTGCCCCAAAGGTGACTCTATCCAATCTCGCATCGCCAATTTCTTTGCTCACCTATTATCTAGGCCCCAAGGAATTTGGATCCGGCCATGCACCAGTTTGAGCGTGCGAGAGAGTATACTCGTTAGTATAATGAGTCTCTCTATGATTATTGGATTACGAGTGACTGATGGTCAAATGATGAAGGTGCACTCAATGCTACAAAATTAGAGCGAATGTTCGCTCAACCCTGTAAGTTTAAGCAGTAACGGACTTCTAGATAGCTTGACTTCATGTCGCCTCCTTACGATAATCTCTGTGTACCACACCGAGCTACCTACAATGTACGCATCTACCAAGCGCCGCATGCTGACCAATATCTCTGTTTAGTTATATGTCAACTTGGGAATGGCCATGTAGGTCTTACCACAGCGTAATATTAACCACGATGCTGATGGCTTTAGGTCGACGGTGTTTACTCGTTTGCCAAAGACCCCAGTGATCTATCGCGATTCGCCAGTGGATCAGGAGATGGGTAGGATCTGAACCTATCCAATGTCTCCAATCAGAACTAACACATTCCAGTGTTGTCAAGTGCTGGAATTTAAGCAGCCGAGAAGAAGTTTGGAAGACAACCGCAGCCGAGAATATAGTGAAATCAATGGCTTTTACCAAAGATCAGAAGCTCTTAACAGCCTCTTCAGATTCAACGATAAAATTATTCGACCCATACAACACTCCAAGCCAGGCCCCTCCTATCCACTCGTGGCTCGGTAGCCATCCTTATTCATCCTTATCTGTTCATCGAGACGGTCGGTCGTTCGCAGCGGCTACTGATGTGAGTCTTTAGGTCCGTAATTACGATTTGGACTTAACTAATCTTAAGCAGCGCATATCTGTTCACAGTCTGGATCAGTACACCGCTGCTCCGGAAGTTCTCCAATGGCCCACCTCAGGGAGCACGAGTAAGTAGCATCAGAACCTTTTTCTATCGTGCCCATATACGTCTCCGGGTACCTTGCGTACTCAGAAATTGAATAGTCTCCCTTGGGGAAAAAAACTTGCTGATACTTCTTCAAAGTCACATCGGTCGCTTTCAACCAAAGCGAAACGAGCGTGCTAGCCAGCTGTTCCGGCGATCGCAGTATTGTCCTGTATGAACCCCACATCTGTCAACCGCGCATGATGATATATCCCTTAGTATAACTATTGACGTTTGCCGCAGTTACGATCTGAGGACGTCGTCACCTCTAGCACGGACAACACTCAAATTTGGACTGAACAAGATTGTCTTTAATCCAATGGAACCGATGAACTTCATAGTCGCTTCCGAAGATCATAATGTTTATGGTATGTTTATTACCTTCCAAATACTCGTTGTCAAGGGCCTGTTCGAGGCGTTTAGACTTGGGTAGATGCAGCGTGTATGGTTCTCACTAACGCGGCACAGCTTTTGAGTACGAATTCCTAAGTCTTATTCTCCCCTTTAGCATGTTTTCGGCACAAAGGCGAAGGCACTATTTTTCATGTGTTCCGGGTACTAACTCTTGAATCAATAGCATGCGCTCGGTCCAGCGCGCTCTGAATATTTGTAGGTGATTCACAGTCTTGAATCGTTGAAGTCAGTCACTAACATAAGAGCTTGCAGACAAAGGTCACGTAGCGTAAGTCATTCCGAGTTCTCCCCCCGGTCCCAAGTGCCGCCAAAAGCAGAATCAGTCTATCATGCTATTCTTCTCCTTCAAAGAAATTTTCACATACTTGGGTCCCCAACCTTGGACCGCTGGAGATTTACTGATTCATGTGTGTTGCAGGGCTGTTATGGACGTTGACTGGTCCCCCGACGGCCGAGGTTTGATTAGCGGCAGCTACGATCGCACTATAAGACTGTAAGTGTCTATAGGATCAAAACTAATACCGTCATTAATATTCTGCAACAGATGGAACAGAGACGAAGGCGTGTCTCGGGATATCTATCACACAAAACGAATGCAGCGCGTGTTTTCTGTGGGGTGGTCGCCCGATGCCAATTACGTTCTTTCTGGGTAAGTGCTGTCCGTTAAGCGGCCGATGCTCGGCGGGACGGTGGCTAATTCAGCTACAGGAGTGATGATGGTAATGTAAGGCTATGGCGGGCAAATGCCTCTAAACGGCAAGGTGTCAAGTCTGCTCGACATCGACAAGCACTCGAGTACAACGATGCACTCATTGAACGATACAGTCATATGGTACGTTATGTGGGCTTTATGTCAACATCATATAGACACGAGGTTTGTCAGTTCGTTGCTAATCGATGCGTAGCCCGAAATTCGACGTATTAGGAGGCATAGGCATATTCCCAAGGTTGTAAAGAAGGCGGGCGAGATCAAGCAGGAAGAGCTGAAGGCGATCAAGAGACGCGAGGAGAACGAGCGGAAACACACCAAGAAGCAGTTCGAGAAGAGGCAAAGCGAACGAGACAAGGCTATTCTCGCGAGGGAAAAGTAAAGAGTGGTTGGCGTCGTCAGTACTCGAATTGGTCGGGATTGCATTGGCACGGCGTTACCAGGTCCAGGAAAACACGGGATACCAAAAGGAAAATAAAAGTCCGCATTGCGATACAGGCGTTCGGAGTGTCGGCGCATACTTGCTTGCTATGACGCGAGGACTCTGGCAGACAACTTCTTTACTGTCGTCTAGTCTGTTGGCTAAATAATCGGTAGATGAATGAACATATGTAGTCCTCCACGGTAGTATCTGCCCACTGAGCCTCATCTAGACACCGTGACATTCAAGTGCACTTGTCCTGATCCGTCTATTTCTATTTGGTAATGATATTGTAACAGTTAGCTTTCTCCCAGGTAGGTCGATAGGCGAGCTGCCAGGTACCCAAGCTGCTGCACAGGTTCGTCGGTACGAGCCGATTGGTTCGAACGACGTAATTATTAGCGACCTCCCCACACCTAGGTAGGTAGGAAGCGCCCCTAACATGGTGATGGTGCAGTGATGAAACAGAGAGGCTGCAGCCCTGGGGCAATGTGTTTCAACACCAGCACTCCCATCGTCCCATCATCCATCCCATCACGGGAAACATTAAACCAACACAACCTTCCAGGTTTCTCTTTTCTCTCACCGGCCAATTCTACTGTCCCTTCACTTCGATTTTACACTTTAATACCCTGATTGAAGTGGTTTGCTGGTCAACACCGTCCGATTAAGTCGAGCTGTTCACATTACTTTCTATTATAATTGTAAAATAACCCCACCAACCACCACTCCCTAAATCATGGATCGCCCAAGACCGCCCATGAACGACTCGTGGTTTGCGCCCTTATCCGTTGACCTCTTCCTCAAAGTGCTGAATGTGACCCTCTTGCACCCTTTCGTCGCGTGGATCATACCGCTATGCTTCCGCGCAGAGCACCAGGCGTGGGATACACAGCCCATGGTCGTCAGCATATCGTGGGCGATCTTCGTGACACTATTGTGGATGGGGAATGTGTGGAGCCACAAGATCGCCTACGGGATACATCGCGAAGTTGACTTAGGTGAGGAGGTTATTGTCATAACGGGAGGCTCGAGCGGGCTTGGGCTACTGGTCGCCGAGGTCTATGGGATGAGGGGCGCAACGGTTGCTGTCCTGGACATCAACCCGCCTGAGAGCACAGAGGCGCGTGGCATCACATACTACCAGTGCGACGTGAGCGACAAGGCGCAGATCGCTCATGTCGCGGCCGAGATCGAGCGCGATGTAGGTGTTCCCGTGCTTACATAGTTCATTCAACCTTTGTTCTCTATGCTAACGCGAATGCGCATTCAGTTAGGGACGCCCACCGTTCTGATCAACAACGCCGCCGTTGTCCTCGGCAAGAAATTGCTCGACATGGACGTCGACGAAGCCGAAAGGAGCTTGAAAACGAACCTCCTATCCCACTTCTACACCGTCAAGACCTTCCTCCCTGGTATGATCAACAACGAGACGGGCGGCACGATTGTCACCGTATCAAGTGTAATTGGTCACCTGGGTGCTGCCCAGCTGTCGGATTACGCAGCGGCGAAGGCCGGCGTGACGGCCCTACACAAGTCTCTGGCCGCCGAGTTACAGGAGTACCCTGAGATCAAGACGATCCTCGTAACGCCCGGTCAGCTCAGCACACCTCTTTTCAACGGCGTCCGGACCCCAAACTCGTTTATTGCACCCATTGTGGAGCCCATAGAGATCGCCAAGGAGATTATTAAGGCCATCGACCTAGGGTTAAGCGACCACATCGGCATGCCTCTGTACGCCCGCTGGATCGACTGGTACAATGTGCTACCGGTTGGCCTCCAGAAGATTACGCGAAGCGTGTCCGGCTTAGATCGGAGCATGCAGACATTCGCCGGCCGCAAAGTCACAAAATCCAGTGAGAAAAAAGAGAGTTTAATATAATGGATGGCAAGGGATGTTGAAACCCATGTACGAGTTATAGCCACTGAGACTACGTAAACGCCGGCGTCTACGCCTTTCTCTACTTGTAATGTATAAATGCTGCTTCCGCCGATATTGAGGATCTAATACGAGCTGTGCCAAGTGATTTTTCGAGTCAGGTATGTTTTGCAATCTGCAACTTTCTCCAATACAGTGCAGCGTCAGGCACAAACTCGAAAAGGGTGCGCATTGAGAGTGCCACATCCGGCAGCTCCGAACCTCGAGACAATCTCAGGGACTCAATCGCCTATTATTAACCAAACATGAATAGTCAATCGACCGACCAGCCGAGCTACAAAATATGCCCATTTTCCTATTTTGGTTTTGCTGATTCGCTTGCTCTACTCTACTCACTCTCGAACTTTTTAAGACACACGATGCTTTATTTTTAGCCTGCTGTAGCTAACAACTCAGGTATGGCGCCGGCAGGTAAGGCTAGACTTCGGTGGCTTGCGACGACTGAGATGTCATATCAGCTGCGGTTCCTATGTGCATATATATATATGCAAATGGGTAGCAGTGCAGGTGCTTAGGTTGCAGTGCTAGCGGTAGAACGTCAAGCACTTATCTATATCCTTTCCTATCTGACGTACTTACTTACACGTTTCTGCGTCTCTGAGTCGCTTGCTAGGTTCCCTCAATCTCTTCCTCACCGCAACTAACTGAGTTACCCCCTTTTGACCTACCTAGGTAGGCAACTGCTACATCTTTCGCTGTGCTTGGGTAACACTCGGTCAACCCATCTGTAGGTCTGCATGCTGTAATGGCCAGTCCGTTACGAGTGGGATGTCCTAATACTCTCAGCTGGGTTTATTGATCGACGTGAATGAGAGATACCTGAGTATCCCTCAGGGATACTCCTTGACCTAGTGAACTGAGGCAACGAGTGATGTTTGAAGCCCATGTTTGGTAGATACCGTATCCTGCGCTAGACGTGGGAAAGGGAAACAGTTTCCCACCGTAACGACAACATGCTACGGATGTCACGGTTATATCCGACATGTTAGTACGAATAAGCCAGGCGACGGTTGAGCGCCATGCTAGTCATTGTCCGGCGGTCTTCCCGCGTGGCATTTGATGGCTCGCCTATTAGGCGCAAGTAAAAGAGGACCTAGTATTGGCCACTATACGACATGTCTTAGTATTCGCATACAACGCAACCATTCTTCCGATGAAGATATATATATATCTCTGCATGGAAGCCTCTTATTCTTGAAACCTGAACCTGCGCCTGCGCCACTCGTAGGCGGATATTTACGTGCACTCGGCCAGTTCCCTCAGGACCGTGCCCTCGAACGCTAAGCGCTGCAACGTCACGTAGTCATTTTCGCCGGTGTTGGCAGAATACCTGGTCCCAGTCCGCATCCAGCTATCAATCAATCACTGTGTTGCGCGGATTAGCAACGGCTTTTGCTTTGCCACAAAATCATGTAGAGCGCTCCCGGTCTCTTACCTATCACTCTAGTTCCCCTGATAGAGTTAACAGACCTTACGTAGTAAGGATATCTTCTCCACCAGCACGTGTTCGGCACGAGATATCCTCGAGCCCTATCAGTTAGCATGGGTCCCGCCACCGATAAAGCTCACCTAGCTAACTTTTGGTAGGATGCGGACGAGTAATTTGCTGTAGATAACGTGCATCGATAGAATCAGAATGTCGTGATCAATGAGTTATATAGTGAGGAGGCAATCAAGTAACTATAGAGAAAGATCCAAGAGTAAAAAAGCAAAAAAAGAAGACCCTCGACTATATTCTATACGTTCTGAATCAAAGATATAAGCAGCCAAGTAAACGATATCGTGATTTATCCAAACCCCACGAATCCGCCATCCTGGATGTTGTGGGGGGCGGGGGATGGGACCAGGGAGACCTAGCGAAATGTTCCTGGACTCGAGTCATCCATCCCGCACATCTCTTACCTTGCGCACAAGCCCATCTGCCGCGTGTGTGTTGCATGTAGATAGTTGTGAGGCGTCTGCAGGGGCCTTTGAGTCTTTAGATACGAAGTTGCCATCGCTATGCGAAGATACACTAATGGCTGAAAAAAAGAGGAGAGCTGAGTTTAAAGGAGAGACAACAAACGCTCTCTTCCTTATTTAGATGCTTCGGGCCAAACGCCTTCTAACGGTTTTAAAAAAGAATTAGAACAAGTGCAAGTAACATCATGCAAGGTATGTCATCTCCGTTGACGCGTTACCGAGTCGAATCTGGCAAGATTGGCCGCCCTAGTATGATCACCCGGATGCCATCCCGCACCCATAATAGCTCAGTCAACATCTAACCAGGGCCTTCGCCGGCCAGGGTTGTATGTAATTCCTTATCTATTGCCTGACTTGAGCCAATGACGTTCGTCCGCACCCGTTCAAGTACACCCCCTCGAAAGCAGCCAACGACGCGCTTTGTCCACAATGCCAGCACTTGTTGTCCTGAGGCCCCCTACATCCTCTTACTTGTTCAGTGCCTGCTTTATCTGAGTACCTCTCTCCTGTACCTAAGTACCGCCAAAATGGGCATCGTCGGGGAAGACGAACAACGACGGGCTTAGATGGGCAGAGTGGCGTGGGCAGAGCTTCCCTCACCCTTTTCTGGTTGAATACTGCACTGCATTGCATTTTCTTCTGCTGACAGCGTTACACCAGACACTTACCTGTCATCAGGAGGCAACATCAGGCTGCTGTTTCACGTCATATAACTCCCTTGAACACGCAAACATCGTTTTCCCCCCTAGTATCTAACCCAGGGGCTATAACATCCGCACCGCTGGCCCCGTTTCCATCCAAATCACTTACTGGGTCATATACCGAGTGAGAAATGCGACTATTCCCGTTCAGTGGGAGGTGACTATGTGGTGGGATACATCACTCATCGAGGCCACTGTCACGCGGCAGTTTGTCTGCTCACATTTGATTCCTGCGGAGATCGAGCGACTGGACCAGCCGTTGGGTTTCGGCGACGGCTTGACGGACGGAACGTACTGGGAATGGCTCGAGAAGGCGAAACGCATCTTTCTCATATTGGCGGACCTGGGGATCCCGGACCAGATATTCGGCATCATCGATGACAGCTGGGACGACAACGACCTCCCGATCGCACTTGATCAAGTTGGACGACTGGCGCTTACCCCCGGTAGAGACGACAGAATAGCCAAGAAGTTTTACGCTCGGCAATTTCACTACCTCGTCCATTACATCGACAAGGGTAAGCACGTGGTCTACCAAGATGACGAGTTGGTACCCGTTGTGGTCGACAGATGGCCCGGCCTACCTACCAACAACACGACCGACAGGGTCGGACTTCCCAACCGACCCGGCGAGACATTTTCACGGCGTCGAATCTCCGTCGGAACAAACCCCGGAATGATGTCGATGGAGAGTTTCTTGAGTGAGATTAATAGTGCCAAGAACCTACAGAGCGATCACTTGGCATCATTCTACGGTTCTTATCTTCACCAGGGGTCTGCATATGTTATATTCACACATACAAACGATCATAATCTGAGATCGCTCCTTTCAACAACTCCGGGTCCGTTGAAGTCATTAGCGAAACAGGATCGAAGACGTCTGGTGATGAACTGGATTCATTGCCTGACGGACACGCTGTGTTATATTCACCGGAAGGGTCGGTCCCACGGAAACATCAAGCCGTCAACAATACTCTTCTGTCCTAACAATTACATCTTCTACGCCAATATGTCCCGACTGTACGGCGAAGTAGCCGCGAGCGCATCCGAAAAATCGGTCTTTGATAGGGAGTCGTACGATTACGCTGCACCGGAACAGTGGTACCGACCCTCGCCAAGTGCGCAACGGAGGAACATGGTACAGCGGTCCTCAGTGTCTACGTCCTCAGAAAGCACCACGTTCTCTATCAGTCGAGGTGGCTCGGAAACCAGCAGTAACGCCAGCTCGGCACTGCACACACCAAACCCCCTCCTCGACCCCCAGGCCGCCGACATCTTCTCGCTAGGCTGCGTGATATTAGACCTACTAAGTCTCCAGATGAAACGGACAGCGAAAGCATTCGGCTCGCACCGCGCGGCAAAACACAAGCTCGCCGGTCGGGGCGGCGCGGTCCTCGACTCATCATTTCACAAGAACCCGGGCCAAGTGGAGTCCTGGATGACCGGGTTAGCCAAGGACGCGGCCAAGAAGGACGATGTCGTCTTCCGCGGCATCGCACCCATGCTTCACGTCGTGACACGGATGCTATCTGTGTTGCCCCAGGAGAGGCCGACGGCGCAGGAGGTGGAGCAGGCGATGTACAAGATCCTCACGGAGAAGTGCCAGATTGCCGAGCCGCACTGCGTGCACCAATACGGTAGCGAGCTGGACGTCTCAGGATTAGGGAATCTCACGATCCACGAGCAGGGCGAAAACTTCAACATCGCCAAGAAACAGTTCGGCGTGTCGTCTCCGAGGCCCGGCTCAAGATTCAGCACCCACCGTCGATCCAACAGTACCAATCTGAATCTAGACAGACAGACAACCAACTCAACCAACTCGACAGGGAGTAGCGAGGAGCGTCAGTTGCTTCAGGATGTACGGGCTTCACACGCAAGATCTGACTGGCAATCTTCCATACATAGTACTAGCCCAACGTTTATCATGGGCACGAACTGAAACGACATAACGAAGTGCATTAGGGCTAGGTCGGGCGAGAAATATCGGTTTGGAATATCAGGATGATACAAACATTCAAGGTGGTCAGTGTTTCTAATTAAATATCGGCAGTTGGGTCATCAGCGGGATAAGCGATTCGGAGTATGACGGACTCTGTGACTTAAGGATGTAATATATCACGATAGAGAATGCCCAACATTGTGTGCAAAGGATAACTACCAACTAAAACCACTGGCTGAAAATGTGATAACGGGATTAGACCATAAGAATAACATATGATGGCGTAGTCAGTAATTGAGTCAATGTAGTTCACACGGCAATTTTCAACAATCATAATCGCCTTTACATATCATCGTTGCAACTATGATCACAACAGCACCTTAACACAACACTTTCTGTAAGCCAAACAGGCCCCGGATTTTCGATGTACCGTGACCCACATCTCAATGACGGCCACCCATTGGTCGGCGGGTACCTACCCAGAGCTCCGGCCCCTGCAAGCGCAAGTGCAGGCACGAGCAGGCACTGACCTCAGTACGTAAACGAGCCTGACAAACGACCTCCAATGGATTCGAGAGCTCGCTCAACCTAAGAACCACGACAAATTCACAACGACATTACCGACATAAACACGAAGCATCCCTCCTCCCATACCAACAATTGATCCGCCCGGAGACATACATAAACGAACAAAACACAAAACACACATCCAATATGTCCACAGATAAACCGTCTGTGAAAGAGGCGCAGACCCTGGCAAGCACCAACCCGCGCAAGGCTGAGGCCATCTATAAAGACATCATCTCCACGCCCCCCTCCGTCACATCAGAAGCCGCCATCAAGGAATATGAGACCGCCCTGATCAGCTTGGGAGAGCTATACCGAGACGAAAAGTAAGAGCGAACGAGGGACCTGCCCGGGTTTTATGCGGGGCTGTCTGCGTATTGCATCTATTTGCATCTATCGCTGACGCAGTCATTCCCAGGAAGCCAAACGAATTAGTTGAGCTCGTGACCTCGAGTAGAAATGTCCTCTCCAACTTCGCAAAGGCCAAGACGGCCAAGCTAGGTATGCTTCATTTATACTTGCTCGTCCTGTGCTTGTTCCCTGACCTGACTGACACCGCCGCCGCTTTTCGCTCGTCGCAGTCCGCCAACTCCTCGATCTATTCGACGCCATCCCCAACACAAACGACATCCAGATTGCCGTAACAAAGTCATGTATAGAATGGGCCACCTCAGAGCGACGAAGCTTCCTCCGCCAGAATCTCGAGACCCGTCTCGTCACCCTGTATATGGCCAAACAGTCCTACTATGACGCTCTGACCCTAATTAATGGGCTGCTACGGGAGCTGAAGCGTCTTGACGACAAGCTGGTGCTGGTTGAGGTTCAACTACTAGAATCGAGGGTATACCACGCATTAGGCAACATCTCGAAAGCGCGCGCCGCCCTGACGAGCGCCCGCACAAGCGCTGCCTCCGTCTACACCCCGCCCCTCCTGCAAGCCAACCTCGATATGCAATCCGGCATGCTGCACACGATGGACCAGGACTTCAACACGGCATACTCGTACTTCATCGAGGCTTTGGATGGGTATCACACGCAGGAGGCGACGCCACGGGCCACAGCCGCTCTGCAGTACATGCTTCTGTGCAAGATCATGCTGAACCTAGCGGACGACGTCAACTCGCTGATGGCGTCGAAGCAGGCGCAGAAGTACGCGGGCCAGACGCTCGAGGCCATGAAGGCTATCGCACGCGCGCACTCGAACCGGTCGCTCGAGGAATACGAGCGCGCCCTCGCCACCTACCGCTACGAGTTAGGCAGCGACGCCTTCATCCGGAATCACCTGCGCCGTCTGTATGATGCTATGTTGGAGCAGAACCTGATTAAGGTCATTGAGCCCTTCAGCCGCGTCGAGATCGACCACATCGCCCGCATGGTCGGCCTCGACAAGCAGCAGGTCGAGCGCAAGCTCTCGCAGATGATCCTCGACAAGGTCATCATCGGCGTGCTGGACCAGGGCGCCGGCTGCCTTATCATCTTCGACGAGACACAGCGCGACGAGTCCTACGATGCCGCCCTACAGACCATCGAGAAGCTGAGCAACGTCGTCGACGTCCTATATACGAATCAGGCCTCCATGTTGGAGTAAGAAATTGGTTAGTGTCTATAGTTAGTTGATTGATGGCTTAGATGCGGCGAGATCTGGTCGATCAAACGGGCGCTAGATGATTACTCTTCTTTTACCATGAAAGAAGACTGGTATTGTACTACGCCAAGGGACTTTGATCTATCGCTTGCGTCGACCGTATCGCATGCTATACATGTAATATTAGATAGACCACAAATCAAGCCGGACGTCAATACTACAAGGTGCTGCTTTGCGATTCACCCCCTCATTTCACACGATGCTTTGTTATATGTAGGCATGAAATGGCAGATCATATATATGCACATTTTGCTATCCGCCTGACTGCGACATGATTTTATGCAACCAATCCATATGTTATCGCCGATCCCATGCTTCCTTTTCAATCAATCATACCCGCCTAACCTAACAGTATGTATTTACGCCACAAAACAACCCAATCGTTGCGACATGTCCAGTTGCTTCAATATCCGTAAACAAGAATTTTAGACCAGGACATCCATGTACAAAGTGTAGGTATAGGGGGTATTTATCAGATGCGCCATCTTTAGACCGTAACCACTACGGTGAAAACGCCTTATGTGCATGCATTGTCCTCAAAGTAAGAATCCCCTTTCTCCATAGACCAATGAAGCCGAAGCAAACCAACCAACAAATAATCCCACATATAACGCTTATAAACAACAACAGCCACAAACAGTGCATATTCTTTACCGAGCAGCCTGCTCAACAGCAGTGGTAGCTCGTCTCTTCTCCTCACCAATAATGAGCGCGAACACCCTCTTCGCAAGGGCGCGCTCATCCCAGCCTCCGACCTCGAGTTTGAAGGCCTCGACGATGTCAAGATGCCATGGTTCAAGAATCAGGCGCGCGTCCTGGGCCGTGACTTCCTTGCCCAGCAACGCGGCCGAGCGACGCCTGTCTCGCGGCGGCAGGATACACATCTGCTGGAAGCGCAGGGGATCGCGGCGGCGCAGTTGGAGCATCTCGTCGAGGCGGTACCAGTGCTGTCTCGACCATGTCGTCTGCGATAGAGCGACGAATGTCGCTGTTGCTGTAGCTGGTTTGGGAGGCGCCGGAGCGAGGGCACGTAACTGCCGGCCTGCTACTTGCGAAGAGGCGGTCGAGAATCGGGGGACGATGTCATTATCTAGAGAATTATTGTTGGCGCTTCTGATCTTCTGGGTATTATGATGCGGCTGGTTCTCCTTACCCTCGAGAGTGGGCTGAAAAGCGGGCCCTTGCGACATGATGTTCCGTGCGTTAGTACCGCTGTGAGAAAGTGTGTTCCGCGTCTGGGCCTGTTCTGACGGAGATAGTGCGTTATTCGAGAAAGCCACGAGGCGTCCTGGCGTTGTTGGTTTCAGCGGCGAGCGGAAACAGGATTTGGTAGGTGAGAGGTTTCGGTCCCATTGAGAAGGCTTCTCGCGCGGTGGCACACGCTCATACTCCGAGCCCTCTGTTAACGCGGAAGATTCTTGCTCATCACTGGATTCCTGAACTTCGTCGATGGTAGCCGAAGAGCTTCTCTGACTGGGCGCGAACAGTGAACCTCTTGACCCGCCCGGCTGTGGTGTGAAATTCTGCTTTTGTTGAATTGGTGGGAATACTTGACGCTCGGGTGTTGATGGTGCGATTGATTCCGAAATGGAACGGGTAGGAGAAGGTGAGACTGTCGTTGATGGTTCATAAGTATCTGCGACAGTATCGGTAGATCGTAGCGCTGGGCCTGGAGAAAACACGTCGGTTCTTCGCCCAGAACTTGATTGTGGATTTTTCTGTGGTAATGGCGGGAATAGTCCAGTTGACCAGATCGCCTTCGGAGGTTCTTTCAACTGTCTGGGCTCTAATGCTGGTTGTGGAATTGCAGTATTATTGGTATGGTTAGGCGGGTTAGTGCCAGTCGACTTATTCCTGGGCAATGTTGCAGGAGATGAGAAGAACGACAAGATGTCAAATTTACCAAAAAACCCGGGCTTAGACGGAGCAGGCCTCTCTTCTATTCTGGGGGTCTGCTTCGCCTGCCGGGCCACCATTGAATACTCAGTATCATCTATAGATGCTTCTGGAACGGCAGGCACGTCCAAGTCTCTGGGTTCCTCCTGCGCCTCATTTTGTTCGTGGTTCTCATGCGTTTGATCTTCAGGCATTGGTTCTGGCGTCTCGTGAGGCTGTTCAGGAGGATTTAAAACATTGTCCTCAACTAGAATATCATCTTCGTCCGAATCAGCAGGTCCCGCATACTCTCCAAAATCATCATCATGACTTAAGCTAGGAGAAGCAGCGTCCTCCCGCTCCCGCAGTTCTTCTTGCATTGGGCTTTTCATCACAGGTTCTGGATCTGGCGCCCGTTCTTGATTGCCTTGTTGCGGTTGTGGTGCCACTTCTCGTTCTCTGGATCTGAGAGACGGATACTGTTCAGCTTCACTTTGTGAGCTCTCCTCAATTTCTATTTGAGAGGAACTCGCAATGTCGTCTTTGTAGATAAGCCGCCTATTGTTTCTTCTCCAAGGACTCGGAACCTTGCTCCGCCGAGATGATGGCACATCTGACTTCAATGGCCTTGTTGCAGTCTGAGGTGACTCTGGCTTGCCGGGTGATACGCGAGATGCTTCAATGTCCCAAATGTCGATATCATCATCAGTGTTGTTGTCATCAGCGTGCTCTTCTCCAGACCTATTGCCCAGATCTTGATCCATGTCTTGAACAGGTTCATTGTGGTGATCTCGGTCCTGTTCGAGATATGAATCTGTATCTATACGAGATGCTTGATGCACGTTTGTATGGCGAGTTGCATCTCTCTGGTTATGAGAACTTGCTGTCTGAATTGATGGCTGCGGGCTACTCATTGGCTGAGAATTATTGCCGTGGTCAGGCGAATTCACATCCCCACCGATATCTAGGGAACCTGCTTTTGTGGAACCAGTAATGGAAGGATTATGAACTGATGCGGTAGAGTTAGGTGGTTTCTGCATTGTGGAGTCTTGCAGAGACCCAGTCCTTGAATGTGTATTTCTGCCATGACCGAACGCATTCCTAGCCTCACCGGAGCTTGGTGGGGCAGTGCCGAAGCTTCGATCCAAGTTCGATCTATAATTCCTAGCCAGTCGAGTGGGTGAACCGACAGAAGGTTGAGACTTATTGAGGGCTCCTCGGTTACGGATAGAGGGTGAAGGCGACCTCGCGACAGACGATTGGCGTGGATCACTTCCCATAGATCCCTTGAACGGGCTCCCTAGATTGCGTTCTCGACCTTCTGGAGACGAATTATCTGACATGACGTTTTGAAGAGTACGACCAGCTCTGACAATTGGTGAGAGAGAAGGCCGTGGGGGTGGAAGAGGAGCCTCTAAAGATTGATGCTGGTTTGGTTGCCGCTGAGGCGAAGAGGATCGTCTCTCTTGCACAGCATTTAGCTCATGTTGCAGGTTCGAATAGCCAAAATCTAAAGCACGAGGTCGAGTTCTAATGGGGGGAGAAGAGGGAACATCCGTGCGGTGAACAGAACCGGCCTGTTCCTCAAGTTCCAATCCTGCGTCTTCTTCATGAGCTTTTCTTGAGTCAGCATTTGATGATGAAGTATCTTCTGGTGTGGGAAGCCGGTTCGATCCATGGCCTAAGCTAGGTCTCGAAGCCGTCGAGCGAGTAGTCTGGTGGAGCTCTTCGTTTCTTGCTGGTGAGCTGTGAGTCGGCGTTTCTACACGTCTCACTGGCCTAGGAGTAGCAGCTTCTAAAACAGCATCTGGTATCTCTGAAAACGAGTCGTCATAAGGTCCATTTTCCTTAGTTTGATGTTCATGTTCATCGACTATTGGCTTCACGGGAGAGCGCCCTGGCGTAGCCGCATGTAGGATGCTGTCTGGAATAGTAGAAAATGAATCGTCGATATTTCCTCTGCCAACAAAAACTTGACGACTTAGTGGCAATGGTTTGAACCTCCTCGGACTTCTTGACAAAAGCCGTCCGCTGCTGTAGTTTGGTGTCATAGTCGACTGGTCTTCCATCTCGTCTCGTTCTTCAACTCTGCTTGAGTCATTTTCAGCCTCAGTACGCGACGAACTTTCTGCTCCAGCCTGTAAGCTACGTCGCAACGACTCCAGTGTCTCGTTGATTATCTGACTCGTCTCCTCTCCCATTTCATGTTGATCCAAAGCGGATTGATCTGCATGGCTATTAACAGAAGCTTGGAACGAGGCCTGGAATGAAGGTAGAGATTCCACAGCAATCATACTGAAGTCAGAAGCGTCTGCTATGGTGTCCTGTCGACGATACATCTCTCCGTCTTCGCTCTCTGAGGATTGGAGGTCGCTTTGTGGCTCCATTCCTTGATAATCCTCACTCATCATATAGTCGTCATTTTCAGCCAATTCTTGGTTTGAAGAAGTGGGTGAGCTTAAACCCCTATTGCTACCAACTAGGTCCCGAGCAGAACTTTGACGCGGTGGAGATGCTACGCCAATACTCCGTCCCGGCGACGAGTCGAATGTGGGTTCCATGCGACGGTCGTCGATATGCTCATTTGTGGCTCCATCTCTCCCCGTATTCGATAATATGTCATGGTCATGTTGAAAATTTGATTCTGAGGCTGGTGCACCAGATGTGGTGGCGCCACTCGTCTCAGATCTAGCCCCAGTGATGATAGCCGGTTCTTCGGATATGGGTATCTTTCGAGGCCGACCACGTTTCCTTCCAGTTGTTCTGTTTGATCCTTGCGAAGAGGGAACAGGTGTAATGGCAGGCGGCTTCCTGGGTGTCTTCCGTATCTTCGCCCTAGGTTTTGGTGTTCCCTGGCTGCTATCAGCCCCTATGTTTGTTGATGTTAATGCATCGTTCAGAATACTAGTCTCTGACGGTGGATTATCCTCCTTCCGGGCCTGTTTGGACTCTCTTTGTATTGGAGTTCCTGCTCTTTTACGGCTCCTCGGCATAGGTGTCCCGTTACTAATGCGTCGCGGCCTGCCACGCTTCCGTGGAGTGTTGACATCGCCGTGTAAGTCGTCATTTAAGGGCACAGTTGTAGTCGTGATAGTCTCGCGACGGCGCGGGCTCCTTGTTGGTGATGCCGACGTGGAGAACAGCCTGCGATTAACACTGTCATGCCTTAATGCTTCATCCGCTTCGACGGTCACGCGAATGCGCTGGGGCGATTGCTCGTCACCGACATCGAGCTGGAAGGTTCGCTTCCTCGGTGACTGCTCGCGTAGCCTTCTTCGTGGACTGCTTTGTGGTATAGAGAGGGATGGCAGGTCATGCTGCAACTTGTTGATGCGACGTGACGCAGGCCGCACCGAGCTCGGGGCGTCGTCGGCTAGCGGATCTGGCGACGACGAGAGGTCGAGAAAATAGTCGGCGTCAGCCATTGCGGTGGCATGGGCGCGTCACGATCGGTAATTATCGATCGGCCGGCATGAATAGTGGTGTACACCGAGCGTCTAGGCAATCTTAGATACTCTAGTATGACAGCGATGGGGCCAATACGTAAGGATGCGGTGCGATGATGCTAGGATACGGGTGGAACAAGACACCAAAAAAGCAGTTTGTTTACTTTGACACTTTCGGGCTAGCATCGTCCTGAACTGTAGTGTAGGCATTTTAGGTGGTAGTTAGGTACCTACAGCAGGTGGGCTAAGGCTGAGACGTGGCGTGTGGGGTGCGAAACTCCAGCATAGGTACACTCGAACGGGCAATCTAACACTGTGCTACTACTCAGCTCCAACTTCCCCACATACGTCACCCATAAAGGTTTAGTTAGCTGAAAGTATCTGAGGTTAGTGGTTATATTCCCCAGCTTCTTAATCAGGAATATCATTTTCCCCCAAACCTCGAACTCCGCGATTCAGATCTATCATATTATCATAACTCTTAGAATCACCGATTATATAATCGTGCGGATTACGGAGTTCGGCGTGCTCTTGATGCATCATCTATAATGCTGTATTGGGGAAAAGGGGTTATCACCTAACGCCGCAATACCATGTATTGTGAATACAGGTGGCAATAAACCGAGGTTTCGATATGTACAAGGCTAAGAATAGCATTATCAAAGCCGGTGGGTGTGTCTTTCACAGCTTTCGCGCCCTTCGCAAGAAGTTTGGGGCCGAGTTTAGGTATAGGATTACTCATTAAAACGTCTTTCGGGAATGACGTGATTCAGGACCGCGCCAATCACAGAGGAACTCTAGCATCTCCCACATTCGACTGCTTTGAAATGTATACTGCTGATAAATGATAGTTCATTAATCAATCAATATAAAAGAATCTCATTGTCATCATCAACATCATCGTTTTGGTTTATCGGAACAGATTCATTCACATCAAATCACAGAAACCTCATAGCTAGCTCATTCAGCAAGTCGAACAACCAGCTTCATATCTAGTATATACTTCTAACATACTCTTTACACAACTACCTAAGTATCTACTCCGCTCGCCCCTCAATTTACAATGGCTATCTCAGCGCCCATTGATGTTCCACGTGGCACCGTCACTGCAAAGCTTAACTTCTCTCATCCTCCGAAAGATGGACAAGTTGCCTTCAACTACGTAGGCACCCCGCCAGAGGGAGAGCCGCAAAACAACGTGGAGAAGTACCAACAAGATGTGACAATCGAGGATGTTAGGGGTCGTGAGTCCGAGTACAACCTAGACCGCGATGCCTTCCAGATCATCCAGGACGTGCCAGAGTCAAAGGAGACAGAATTCACAGACGATGAGTCCATCAAGGCGAACTACTACCCAGAAGTAGAGAAGCTGCTTCTGGACAACATTCCGGGCAGCAACCGGATCTTCCTATTCGACCACACGGTTCGGCGCGCAGATCCCGACGCCAACCGTAAGGCCGTGCAGATTGTGCACATCGACCAGACGGCGTACTCAGCTGAGAAGCGCGTGCGCACTCACATGGGCGAGGACGCGGAGAAGCTGCTACAGGGACGTTACCGCATCGTGAACGTCTGGCGACCGCTGAACAAGAACCCCGTCGAGTCCATGCCTCTGGGGTTCGCTTCTAGCGCAACGTTAGACCAGAAGGACGTTATCCCCGTGGAACACCGCTACTCGCACGGCTACACGGGACAAACGGCCGCCATTGCGTACGACCCGAAGCAGAAGTGGAATTATCTGAGTGGCATGACTGGCAGTGAGCGTCTGCTGCTAGAGTGCTTCGACAGCGAGAGCTTGAAGGAAGGCACGACTATTCAGGGCGGGCGCGTGGCGCATACTGCCTTCGAACACCCTGGATCACGACCAGATGCCGAGGGCAGAGAGAGCATTGAGGTCCGCGCTCTTGTTTTCGGCCCCTGAGCATCTGTTGGTGGATATGTACGAGGATACAAGCAGATTTGAATTTAGCATTGATTTAGCATTAATAAGGGTATACTAGGTGTAATCATACATGTTTATTTGTTACTATATCACACCGTCTTAATGTGAGCGTGAAACAGTGTTGTGAAGACACAGCCCGTCGGAGTTCCGCCCACGCCCATCGCGAATTTAATGCTAGTGCTAGCCCGCAGTTCTAAGTAGGCAGCAGAATAAAAAAAAATTGAATAAATGAATAGGCAAATAAATAATCCAAATGATCGAATTCGAATAACAATCTGTGACGGGTCAAAGACACCTACACGTATCAGTCAATCCAGAAGCCATCAAAATGACCAACTTCGCTATCGACATCGTATCCGACCCAGTCTGCCCATGGGTAAGCGAAACAACCCCTTTTCCACACATACTATAAACGCCTCACATAAGACAAACATACATACCCATCACTAACATCACCAAAGTGCTACATCGGCAAAAGAAGACTAGACAAAGCCATCGCACTCTACCAAAAAGTGTACCCATCCGGACGACAGGACACCTTCACAATAAACTGGAAAGCGTACTACCTAGACTCAACAGCTCCGGCAAAGGGGATATCATGGGACGAGCGACTCTTACAAAAACTCGCCTCGACAAAATCCAAATCAAACCCTGACCTAACCGCCACAGAGGAGGACAACAAGGTAGTCGCACAACAACTCAAGACCCGTCTCGCGACCATCGGACGACAAGAGGGGATACAGTTCAGCTTCCAGGGCAAGATAGGCAACACGCGGTCCGCGCATCGGGCAATCGCATTCAGCAAGTCGCACCCGAATGTCCTGAATGAACCCGCGCAGCAAGTTCAAGACCGCTTCGTCACGGCGCTCTTCGAAGCTTACTTCGAGGGTGACATTGATATTACCAGCCACGAGGCTCTCGCTGATGTAGCGGCGAGCGTAGGACTTGATCGCGCAGAGATGCTAGCGTGGCTAGATAGCGGAGAAGGTGGTGAAGAAGTCGACGAGGAAGATCGCGCGGCGAGGGCCAGGGGCATCGAGGGCGTGCCGTGTTTTACGGTACAGGGTGTCAAGGTGGATGGAGCACAGGACGTACAGGATCTCATGGAAATGTTCGTGAAGGTCAAGGAAGAGGAGAGGCAGATATAGGTAGACGACGTTGTAAGGGCAATGGAGGCTACGATCTAGCTACAGTTAACTTGTTAATCACTTGATATTCTTTGGATGGTCACCTAAGATAGGAGGATATGTAGAGCAGTTTATATAAATGTAGGTTAACCCTCAGTATAAGTTTTTGTGTAAATGCAACCGGTCTCATTACTAAAGAAATGCATCGCTTGAAGTTGTACAATAACTCCTCCATGTCTGGTATATATATATAATGAAGCACCTTGATATTCCCCCTACCCCACCACCCCCCAATGGCCCAGCTGGTATCAAACATGTGATAATCATATTAGCCCAAGGGTCATAGAATGCCACCAATACACAGGCGCCGTCTCTAGATTTACAACAGCCTTCCTCCTCGTCCGTAACACACCAAATCAAGACTCATCCTTTTCGTTTGCCTCTACCACTACCAGTTCTGCTCATGGCTACACCGCCCAGGCTACTCTGGCGACTCATAGGAACACCAGCAGATGAATTAGTAGCCGCGTTGATAGGGACAGGGTTTCCAATCGGCTCGTCTCTAACACTTGAAGAAGACACACCCAGTGCCTCCGAGAGCGCGTCTGTAGAAGGGCGAGGTCGTTGCACATATGTGGCGTTTTTGCTTCTTCGCTGAGGGATTGACATAGTCTTCAGTAGATGACGACCGCCGTTATCGAGGTCTATATTGGAGCCTTTTCCATTCTTGGTCTGGAAGTTCTTCCAGATCGTCATCACCGTTAAATCATGTTGTGTATCTTCCATCGACAAACTCGCCGGGGTGTTGGACTCGGATTTAACGTATGCTTTGACGTAGTGCGATTGGATCAAGGGAGGCATCTTAGGGTCTTGCGCTGCCACCTTGCAAAGATTGCTTGGAAGCTCGAAGTTTGCTAGGCCTTCTATACCAAGTACTTTGTCGTCGTAAAAGTTCTGCTGGCCACCTCTTGTGCTGCGCGTAGTATGCGAAGGTTGCCGCTCCATTGTCGCCGCCGAAAGCTCCTCTTCATCATCATTGCCATCCCCGTTACTAGTATCACTCTCCTCGGGCGAAGGAAGAACATTCCCTCTAGCATCGCGGCGCGTCAGCAAGTGCTTGTGTGCTGCCAAGGCTGCCGTGTTATAAGTCATGGAGAGCTCCTTGTCGGTAAAGAGCTTGTCCAGGCTATAGACCGGGCCGGCCCCCCGGCGCATACTCTTCAGTCTATCGTTCTGCCAAAAGGGTGTCGCATTGGAAGTGTCTCCTCTGCGAGGGGGTGCTGGTGATCCGTCATCATCTGCAGCGTGACGTTTTCTCTTCTTATTATCGGAGAAGCCGGGTAGCTCCTCCATCTCACGTCGCAGTCTAGTATTCCTCTTTCCATGAGGACCACCGGGGCTGGCTGGATTGGTCAGGCTGAATTGGTTTGGATGCAAGAGCAACGCTGAGCCGTCGGAAATATCTATCGCTTCCTTCTCCTTCACGAGTCGGTATTTTTTGGACATGATGTTGTTCATCAGTCTATCCTTGAGGGTATCGGACAGCGCCTTGTGCTCTCTCTTGGCTACTTCGGTTCTGTAGGCGTGGGTATTATGGTAGTCTTGCATCTTTCGCTCGTAGTCGTACTAGATGAATAAGGGTTAGTGAACTGCGCGGGACAGATGTTCGTCCGAAGTAATGAAGTATTTACCTTCTGAGCTGTCATGTCGTAATCACGAGTCTCTAGTAGATCCTCAACTTCACGGATCCATTCTTGAAATGTAGGCCCTGCCATCTCTAGGAGACTACGGTGGGGGGCGTTGGCGTTGGCGTTGGCGTTGTTGCTGGCACCATTGGTCGCCTGAGAGAGTTCTCTTTCCCTTCGTTCGCGATCAATCTCGTCGAGCGGGCGGTCGGCGTAAGGATCGACTCGGGACACGAGGTTGACGTCGACCTGGATCTTCTGTAGCTCTTCTCGGTAGTGTCGATCTTTCTCCCGGTTGAACTGCTCAGAAAGGGCGCTTAGGCGGTCACTCAAGACCTGGCGTTTCTTGTCTCGCTTGGATTGCTGCGGCTGGGGAGAGGAACGGGAGTTTTTGCTCGCGCCCGCTCCCACATGCTGTCCAGCATCGGGGGCAGCCATAGCGGGCTAATGAACGATTGTATTGTTATTTCGATCGTGTATCGTTACGTGGTAGCAGCTTTGCAGAAGTCGCAGAAGTTGTAGGAAAATAAGGTCAACGGTCGGGAGGTGAGGAGGACGGCGTTTTCAATCTGACTTGTTTACCTGCCTGTTTGGCCAACGGGAGGAAGGTTATGGACATAACCTTGTTATGATTTCCTTAGCAGAAGGAAGATAACTGAGTTCAAGACACACGCACATTCAAATTCTAAAGGTGGTTTTTTGCAAAGTGTGTCTACGGCCAACGAAGTAGAGAAAGGATTAAGGATGGTCAGAAGCGCTGTGCCTTTCCGGTTGGAGATTGATCGATTGGAGGGCCATAAAGACTACTCCACTTTCCTAATTTGGTTATATTACCTACTTCTACCAGCCTCCAAATCCATATGGTTTTTCCCATTTAGCTTCAGCTCATGCAGGTTCCCGTTTACAGAGTAACTAAGGTAATTACACAGATATCTAACAGCTCAAAAGATAATCATCAAGATAAAGCCAATGAAGACAAAGTTGAAATGTCAGACGAGTCAAGCTTCTATTTTACAGTATAGGCCAGACACAGTCAGATTCATGAAAAGGGCCACATGCAGACATTTGTGTTTTATTCTACCACAAGTGAAGTATTCTCTGTCAAAGCTGTGCGGGTTTATCACTGGTTCTTCTGGTGTTGAACGTCCGTCTGCCGGTCCAGTTGACTGCCCGTGTAATGGTCATCTGATAGTTCTGCATTTGATGAATGTATATTTTATCGTGGTGCCTCTCATGTCTGTTGGTACCGTGTCGGATTGCTGATAGTAAGGTCTGAGCTGGCTGTTTGGCATCTCAGAAAAGCAGAGGTTAAGAAAAGCCGTTTTATATTGACTTTAAAATTGGCAGGGAGGCCGTAGATGAGGAATAAAGCAGTGACCATTAAGTGGTCGTCCAAGTTTGTGTACTATTTATTTATGCTGTTACTTGTTCGAGTGTGGCAGGGGAACTTGGATATTGGTATTCGGAATAAGTCTATAATAAAATAAGGTGGAGAGTGCAGGCGTTTTCATGCTTGACAGCAACCAATTCCATCAATTAGAATACCTGAGGGATTATTAATCCTATGGCAGGCGACGATGGAACAAATAGATGCCACCTGATTCTTGCTTCTCTTCATATAAGTATGAGGTAGCTAAAACGCAGAGAATAGGTACATGTAGGCATCCATATTTTGCCTTTATAGTCCTTACAGACCACTAGGTAGCTATGTCGGATCGAGCCTCCTACATGTCAACAAAAAAAACTCTATCATATTGATCATCATCTTTATAACAAGGATATGATTATTCACATGATGATATCGGCGGCTTCGTCTCGAATATACAATCCAGTCCCAGTACCTTGGATCAAGCCCCTGTGGTAATCTTCCCCAGCAAGCAACGACGAAGACATGTATTACTAACTACAATTATTTAAGTAATATATCTGAGTTAGTCCCGAAGACAGCCCTAGTAGTCCTTCTTCTCAAGAGTCCTTTCGCTACGCATACTTAGAAGTTGCAATCAGCTGAACATTTGGGGCTTAGTCTTACAGACTAGGTAGGCAGCTACGATGCTTGATTTAACAGTTCAACGCCCCCTAACTAAACATCTTGCATTCGCACATAAAGTAGTTGCACTGCACTATCTGCTCGGCCTAGTGTCAAACTTCAAACTCGTAATATTTCCCAGGGGCGCTTGTGATGAAAACGACATCCAACACATATTCCTATAACAGCTCGCATACCCAATCAAAACATCAAACCCTAGACACTCCTACCTACTAGTACATAGACTAAAGTCGCCCTTTTAGCAACGATGTCATCTGAAAACGACATTACTCCTTCCGACGTAGAATCGAAACCGGCGCAACAGCTGACTAGGAAGGAAGATAGCACTACGAAGAAGCCGAGGAAGAACGATAGCCGAGGCCCTGTCGACAACTCGCACTGCATCTCACACCGGGAACAAGAATGGAACATTGACCAGACTTCCTGGAAGTCCTGGTGTCACATCCATCGTTGGTGTCTATTCAAGGGACGTCCACGCTAGGTACGGTCGACGGTCTTGGTCGTATTTGCTGTTGCCGTTGCTGCGTTGATTGTCGCCGGCGTCGTATTTGCGATCTATTGTGTTAGTCTCGTCCCTGTAACCGCTCTCTCTTTCAGGGAAGTCAAAAATTGCAAACTTGCATTCTGACGGATGACTCTCTACAGGCAGTTGCCCACTATAGCTCGAGGATTGCAACGATGAAAACAGAGCAAGGAGTAAGGAAATACAAAGCTTTGCTACCGCAAAGTACACGAACACTATCCGAGACTCAGCCATCACTCACGCTCAATGACGACACAGGTGGCCAGATTGCCAAAGCTATGAACGTCGAGAGGCAGCGCGTTGGGAGGTAATAGGGGCAAGAAAAAAGCCGTCGCAATGTAGACTGAGTGAGAATTAGAAAAGAGGAGAGCCGCTGAGGCAAGATAATGCGCGTAACACCTTTAACCGACATGCCCTTGAATTCGTCGGAGAACACATTCAAACCTAGCAGTCACGATTATCACGGTGCTCAGCATGGTGGACAGGATGTCGATTATCATTAATGGGAGGAAGAGCCTGTTTGAACATAACAATGCCGGGTATGATACTACTTTATCAGTTCTTATCATTATTAAAAATGCCAATTCAATAGCCTTGAAAATATCACAATTAGCTCGTTGTAGAGACAGTCCCCTAAGTTTGGTTCCACGACGTTGTAGACGTAGCCAATCGGCTGACTTCCAACTTCAAGACAGCGTTGGTTGGAAGTAGTATTCTACAGTCGAAAATATCAAGAATGCGAGTAATAAGATATAAGTTCACGCTTTTTTTAATACGATAGCTACGGTGGGATTTCATTCTAAGAATCATTTATTTCTCAAGTCTATCGTGATAATAAGACTGGGGTGAATGAACGTCCCCTGTAAGTATAAGTCTAGCCCCACATAGTCTCGTCAACCTCAGCTCGTGCAATTCACAGACATCTAGTTATTCGAGATCATGTTAGCGATGCTACAAAGAACGAAATCTGATCTGCGCATTTCATATATCTGTTTCCTGTGACCCAAGACAAGCCCGCAGATATGGCGAGCCAGGCAGAGGCTCCGCTTCTTGCGCGGCGGGATGACGACGACGACGACGATAATGACAACGACTTCGATGAGGCACCCCTCGACGATGACCCCAATGCGCCGATGACAGACGGCAAGGCTAGACAGGCCGGTCGGCTCGGTTTCTTCGTCTGGTTATTGACGTTGTCTGCCGGTATCAGCGGGCTTCTATTTGGCTGTATGCTTCCTATTGTCTGGTCGCAGAACTGGAATCCAACTAATCACGCCATCTATATAGATGATACCGGCGTCATATCCGCGACGTTGGTCTCGATCGGCACCTCGCTATCGAATCGCGAGTTAACCTCCCTCGACAAGTCAATCATCACGTCCTCGACGTCTCTCTTCGCCCTCATCGCCTCCCCGCTATCCTCCATCCTCGCCGATCGCCTCGGCCGCAAGCCCGTCATTCTAGTCGCGGACATCCTCTTTATATTCGGCGCTATACTCCAAGCTTTCAGCGTCACCGTACCACACATGGTAGTCGGGCGCTCGATCGTTGGCCTTGCGATCGGCGCCGCCAGCTTCGTGACACCGCTGTATCTCGCGGAGCTGGCTCCGGCCGCACATCGCGGCATGGTGGTTACGATGAATGTGTTGTCCATCACCCTGGGTCAAGTTGTTGCATACGTCATTGGCTGGGCATTCGCCGAACATGGTAACCCAGCTACGGGCTGGAGACTCATGGTTGGTTTAGGCGCTGTACCAGCGATCCTGCAGTGTCTTCTGCTATTCTTCATGCCAGAGACGCCGCGTTGGTTGGTCAAAGCTAAGAGGTCGGATGAAGCGCGTGCCATCATTCAGAAGACATGTGGTTCCGGCCCCTTCGCCAAGCAAGAGGTCGACATCATATTTAAGGATATTGAGATCGAAGTGCGCGAAGAGGAGGATAGCGTAAGTTTGGGTAATGGTGATGCTAAAAACCGCCGTGGATGGCTGAAAGGCTGGCGGGAGCTGTTATTCGTGCCCAAGAACCGGCGCGCACTAACTATAGCTTGTCTACTTCAAGGGTTGCAGCAACTATGTGGCTTCGTAGGTTTTCCTATGCATCAGACAACGCATCGCAGCGTTTGATAACGTGAGTTGTTACTAATATTCCTACCAGAACTCCCTCATGTACTTCTCAGCTACGATATTCCTCATGCTTGGCTTCACTGTGCCCACTTTGACGTCGCTTAGCGTTGCTTCTACGAATTTTGTATTCACGGTCGCAGCACTACTGCTCATTGACAGGATAGGACGACGGCGGATCTTGCTATACTCGATCCCGTTCATGGCTGTCGGGCTATTCGCGACAGCCTTTGGCTTCAGGGCATCGGGAATGCTTTCCATCGCTGCCCGCGACACCGAGTTGACGCAGGGCGCTGCCATATTCATCCTTGTGAACATCATGGTCTACGTGGCTGCGTACGCGCTCGGGCTTGGAAACGTTCCGTGGATGCAGAGCGAGCTTTTCCCCCTTAACGTCCGGTCCCTGGGTAGTGGGCTGGCTACTGCGACTAATTGGCTGGCTAACTTCATAGTTGGGCTGACTTTCTTGCCCCTAATGGACACGCTCACTGCGTCTTGGACCTTCGTACTGTACGGTATCGTGTGTGTTGCCGGGTGGATTGCCGTCTGGTGGATCTATCCCGAAACCGCGGGCTTAAGCCTCGAAGAAGCTACTGGCTTACTCGAACATGGTTGGGGCGTGAGATAGACTCGATTTACACTACTCAAGCTATGTGCTACTAATGAATATAACTGAATTGCAGACCCACCATTAACTGTTACCATGGTTTCAAGATTGTTATTTGGCATGAAGAGAATTTTGTTGTTTGATTAGCTATCTAATTTGCCAAATGCAATTCTTTTTTCCTTGGTATTACTTAGTATAGCGGAAGCTTGTCAGTATCAAATGTTATAATCCGGGCCAAGCACCACAATTAGTCAAGCTGTCCGGACCATGTGGCAGAGCGGAGTTAGGGATTCGGTGGTCGGCGTCGGACCTGTTAGTGTAGACACCATTATCTGCTAAACTCACGAGTATGAATCAGGTGTGAAGGAAAGACCGTGTTGAATAGGGTTCGGATAGACCATGCTTCCGACCAAATAATCATCCATCCGGTCTGCCTTTCGCTATCGTCTCATGAGTTAAGTTGTAGTAAGGTAGATCTGATAAGAAGTCAAAATGATATGCATAACTAATGCAGCCCGCCTATCAAACTGACGTCGTGTTGCATCGGAAATTCCTTAGCCGCTTCCGTCATGACGAGTACAACGGGTTTATGCAGCAATATTTAGGTCTTTGAGCATAATGAGCAGGAATGACGAGATCTGAAAATGAATTCAAAGAAATGTATAAATATATTATACTAGAAGATTACTTATCAATGCACAACCTAGAATACCACAAAAATAATTTTTCATTGTCCCATTTGCTACACACAGTTAGCGCTTAATAGTTGGCATATTGTTGCTTGACATGAACTACTGTAACTCTAACGTGATCTCTAGCCGAGGAATACTACCGAGGGGTTCGGCTGACAAACTTTGACGCAGTCTAATATTCATAAGAAGTGGGCTGTAGTGGGGTGAACGGGGCTCTGGACGGAGCTTCTAAGAATCTTCAACTGAGGTACCGGTACATACCGGCGTTCTAGTCTGTCCAGTAGTCCGTTCTGTGGTCCGTTCTCTAACGCCGTCGCATTTCTCGTAGCATTTTATCTTCCTGGGTATTCAACGTTACTGAAGTCTAGGTCTATCTAGTCTTAATTTAGCCGAGCTGCACCGTGATTTATTCCTATTTTTCCTGGACAACCCGTATGCAGCCGCTTTATTGTAAATTTCTACTTTCTAAAAACTCGGAAAGCATCACTCTTCCTCCAGGATAAGAATATAGATCAGTTAGCACTCAACACCTAATAGGGGCACTTTCAATTAAGTCCGTTTTCTGAGCTGAAGGTGTCGGTGATAAGGGGTTGTTAATCGGTAGAGGGTGACAAAGCTTCTATTACATGAGCGAGAGAGACATGTGTGTCTGTTTATAGACAAGAATTGATGAAGAATAAATCCCAGCGGGTGGGTTAGGATTCCGCAACGGGATTCGCGTCTATGGTAGCATCCGTATCTTGGCAAGATGCCTTGTTACTAAGGCACCCATTCCAGCGGCAAGCACCGGTGTTTCTAGATTTTTCTAGTATGTTTTCAAAATCTCTTATGCGAAACCGATAGCTGCGGTTATCAGCACGTGGCATTAGATCAAAAGTCTCAATCTCATTGGCCGAAACGGCCCGCACTTAGATAAGTCGGGAGGATTATTAACGTTCGCGGGCCCTCATTAAGCCTTGCCTCGGCAAAAAAGATCGGAGGATCAGAATTAGATCCGTCAGATGGTTGCACTAATGCGACCCTTTGTGTCCACCCGTGCTCAGTAGTATAGGTACTTCCGCTTCCAGCAGTATTTCGTCATCGAACTGGATTGCAAAGCTGCAGTTGCGACTCCACTAAGACATTATCTCCATCAATTTAGACTATGGCATCGACCCAGAAAAACCAGAAAGAGGCGAAAGACCGAATCGACTCATTCGATAAGCTCATCATGTCCGATCTGATTTTTCATGGCATGTCATTCGCCGAGGCTGGAGACCAAGCTGGTAGTTCTTGCTCTAAGACATGATCGTTTCCTTTATGAACCCATCATGTCCTCCCTCATCTCGCCGCTAATAAACTCTACTTTCTTAACTCAAACTGTTTTTATATAAACTATATACAATTACCACAGTCTCGGGAGGATCTGTGTCATATTATTGGGCACGAAGCCACTATATAAATTGTAACTACTTATTACGACTAATATCCCTGCAACTGTTGATTCGGTCCACGAACTTCTCGTACGGAGCCCCTGAAAGTCAACGACGACAAAGTACACATCAAACATCTAGATTATCGAGCGAGATTACGGCTATCGAAACCATGGAGGAGATCGACCGTGAGCTCATACGGGCAGAGAGTGATGCGTTCTCGGGGTCTAGCCCGCGCCCAACACATCGCCGAGCTAGTAATGAGGTTGAGCGTGTGATATCAGCGTCGTCGGTATTGACGACATCTACGACTGAGGATGGTCTATCTCGTCGCCGAATTAGTATTAGTCGGATACCTACATCCCGCGATCTCGAGAGACATCCCACGGAACTCAGCCGGATACACACTGCATTAAGTCAACACAACAGCACAGTTGGACGGGACCCCAAATCTAAGAACCGTGATTCTCTACGGCCGCTTCCTGCTTTCGGTGGTGGGAAGCCTCTTCCACCGCCCCTGCCGGATCGTGAAGCATATGTTGTCGAGTTCGAAGGCCCCGACGACCCTTATCATCCTCAGAACTGGCCACTCAAGAAAAAGTATGTTAATAAATTCTCCTGAAACGGCAACAGCAAAGTTACTAACAATTGTTACTTATAGGTTGATCACAGCCGCTATTCTCGGCTATACAACAATAACGTCGGCGTTCACATCCAGTATCTTCTCGGCTGCAACACCCTACGTAGCGAAGGAGTTTGGTGTCAGCAGAGAAGTCGGAATATTGGGTGTTTCGCTCTACGTCCTTGGTTTTGCGACGGGGCCTACCTTCTGGGCTCCGTTCTCTGAGCTGAAGGGTCGACGTCTACCTATCGTGATAGCCATGTTTGGCTTTTCTATCTTCACCATTGCTTGTGCCGTGGCCAAAGACCTGCAGACATTGTTGATATGCCGTTTCTTTGCCGGTTTCTTCGGAGCCTCACCACTGGCCGTCGTCGGTGCCGTGTTCTCTGATATGTTCAACAATGCGACTCGAGGTGTCGCCATTACTCTGTTCTCTATGGGTGTGTTTACAGGTGAGTACCAGTTCCAGCTTTTATAATGGAAGCAAAAAAAGCTAATAATAACCCCAGGTCCGCTACTCGCTCCTCTAGTAGGCGGTGCGATTGTTGACTCTTACCTCGGCTGGCGCTGGACGATGTATATCGCCGCTATCATGGGCTTCTTGGCGTTTGTCCTCGATGTATTTCTCATGAACGAGTCGTATCCTCCAATCGTTCTCGTTGAGAAGGCTGCGGAGCTTCGCCGTCGTACTCTAAACTGGGGTATTCACGCTAAACAAGAAGAAATCGAGATTGACTTCGTGGAGCTCCTCCAGAAGAACTTCACCCGACCTATCAGGCTACTACTCTTTGAGCCTATCGTCACTTTGCTATCCGTCTACATGGCCTTCATCTATGGTCTCCTTTATCTATTCTTAACCGCTTATCCCCTTGTATTCCAGGGTGTTCACGGCTTCAATGCCCTCCAATCTGGTCTGGCTTTCTTGGGTATGGTCGTCGGTCAGATCATCGCGGGTACAGTCGTGCTTCTGATGCAGCCATCATATCAACGCAAACTTGCTGCCAATAATGGAATTCCAGTTCCTGAATGGCGTCTACCTATTGTTGTCGCTGGCGGTATTTCATTCACGGGAGGCATCTTCTGGTTCGGCTGGTCTGGATACCGCGCAGATATTCATTGGATTGTGCCTACGCTTTCGGGTCTCCTCAGCGGTTTTGGTCTGTTGACAATCTTCCTGCAATCGCTGAACTATCTCGTTGACTCCTATCTCATGTTGTAAGTTCCGCCTCAATCGAGAACTATCAGACTTTAGACTAATACCCGTTTTAGTGCTGCCTCGGCCATCGCCGCTAACACATTCTTGCGTTCTCTCTTCGGAGCCGTCTTCCCCCTATTTGCCACTTATCTCTTCAACGGACTCGGTATTCAATGGGCTTCTACCCTTCTTGGAGTCATTGCCGCGCTCTTGGTACCGATTCCTGTGCTCTTCCTCATCTACGGACATAAAATCCGGGCCAAGAGCGCCTTTGCCCCCACCGATTTTGGTAATAACGCCACAGCCAAAGTCCCAAGCCCCGATTCTGGGAAGGATATGTCTGAAGAGCCGAAAGGCGAATTGGACCACGCTGCTGCTTCCAACGTCCCACAGAGGACGGCGAGCAACACCAACTATGCTTAAACGTGTGTTCGAGAACTAAGGGGGAGAAATCGAAACTTGCATCAGTGGCGTTCGTGTTTTATGGGATCATGCATTACATAGGTTGGGGGCATCTGCTTAGCACTTGGTTATCAATGCGACTGGTCAATGGGGTTTGTGATAGAAATGAATAGTTATGACCAACCCTCAGATATCCTAGCATTGTAGCTTACCTACTGTTAATATAGTGGTAATGAGATAATATCAAAAGACTTAAATAACCTATGGCTACCAATGTAAAGACATCATCTGTGATACCGATTTATCAACGTACGGAGATCTTTAATGTAGACATTGCCTTGAAGGTAGCTCAGGAAGCATTCGACCTATAGAGTTCGGGCGATCAAAACAATGCTACAACACTATCATGAAGCGAAGGAGCATCAATGTCTTTACGCATCGTCCTGGCAGAGACTGGTGTGTGTATGCACCGCACGTTTCTACTATACCACTGTCTCTATGCTAAATGACTCAGTAGTTGATAAATCCTTCGTCGTTATGGACCTGAGACTAATGATGCAGTCTCGCACAACAACAACCGCTTCCCAACTACCGATCCAATATGAAGGAGGATTAGATATTCTGCGGCGTGTATCCTGAGGGTCTATCAGGAGGCTGACACGTTACGTTGATATGGGTTTAGTGTAAGCTTGGTATCCTTTTTTATCTAATTACTTATTTCTTCTTGTCTTTCCTATTTTGCTTCTTGTCAACTGAGATTCCACTCTATTGTGTGTTAGTCCGGCAATACCCCTTATCCCAAACCGCATTTACTTCCTTCCACAGATCTAAGTATGCATATTCTACGGCGTATATAGAAGGCCAGACGACATGTCAAGGATCGAGCCGGTGGGCAACCTGTCGGAACACTACGAAGCAAATGACGAAATAAGGTTTACATGTGAAAATCCTGCTAGCAATGTCCACGAAAAGGTATTACTACTATTTCAACAATCCTATTTTCTTAGGAAGATCGGAAGGTAAGGTGTCGAGCAATTAGTCACCTAGTTCACGAGACATTCACAATCTTTGAATATTATCTACAAAGGTCTATTAATCATAATGATTACATATTAAACGCTACACTAGGCGTTGCGTTCGTCATTTCTCATAAGCTCTAAAACTTAAGTATCACCCGCATATTCCTGGGCCCAAGCCTACTCAAGCGACAGCGGTCTTATCGTAAGGCTTCAGAGGCAGGGTGACGGGAGCGCATGAGATGGTGCGGAGGGAGTACGTCTCGCCCTCCTGCCAGTCGGGGTTCTGGTAGTTGGTCTCGTTGCAGCTGAGCGTCAAGTTGACGGCGCCGTAGCCGTGGAATGTGGTGCTGTGTTTAGTTAGTTACATGTCTTCTTACTCAGGGATAAAAGGGGGTAACTTACGGATACTGCGGGTCCTCGTCAGTGCAAGTCCACGTCTGGTTGACGTTGAGCTGGCCCGAGGGCTGGCTGAAGGCGAACGATGTCTCGGTGGTGGATCCATCAGGCTTCGTGCAGTTGTAGTTGACGTTTCCGTAGAAGAAGTCGTTCAGCCACGTGCTGTAGGCTGTGCATGCCACCTTCTCCGTCAGCCCCGGGTTTGAGAGGTTGAAGTTCACGGAGCCCCCCGAAACCTGGTGCGCAGGTGTAGTGAAGTGGTAGCTGGCGCTGTATGTGAAGTCCTCCACTTCCCACGCAAAGTTGCTACCAAATGAGAGATCTTTGCAGCCTTCAAGGCTACTGCGGGAACTCAAGCCGTAAGGAGCTGCTGCGGTAAGCGGCAGGACCGCTGCAAGGGTTCCGATGAAAGAGTTAAGCATTGTGGCGGACTGGTGAACTTTTTACTTTTAGGGGGAAAGTTAAGACGTATGATGATTTGAGAGTAGTGTAGAATACTGTCAGAGCCTGATAAATATTTTTATATGATAGTAGATGCTGTTGACGTGAGACTGGTGTGATCTAATCATATCCCAACCCGATGCTGCTGGGCTTTCTTTATATATGTATGACCAGCCTGCGCTGGATAGGATTCTTGATCACATCCCCTATTCCCCATTCGACCATATTTCGAGCGGTACAATATACGGCATTCGAGATTTGCCTCCAGTCATTCACGCGAGTACCAACTATGAGTGCCGACCATGACGTAGGCAGACGATCGGTGCTGAGTTAATCTTAGTATGGATGGCTTTGATTCGCCAAGACCTCGTATTTTCTCTGCTCAGGCCACGAGCCACAACTTTCCCACAAAGGCGGTCGCCGTTCTCGTCAGTTACTCATCCCCTATATTTTTCTTTCGAAGGCGGAGTTTGAGTCGGGTTGACAGATAGATCTCGTATGCGTATCGCCGTATTGATTGTGCTCATCTAAATATACACAAAGGGTCTCACTCCGCTGCGCTGTATCCACCTGTCCTGCACCTCACTCGCTTAGGGGGGCTTCGGATCGTCCCGATCCTTGCCCAATGCGAAGAAGTATGCGGGCCCTGCATAAAGTTTACGGCTGCACCTTATTCTATTGTAAGATTCACAGCCTCATTTTTCGTCGATAATACGATATTCTTAAGCACATTTTGTGATGCATGTCAAAGAAGCCGTTGTCTAAAGCGTGTTCGAGATTACACTAATTCTTAGACAGGTCGCATGTTAGCAGTTATACGTTTTTGAAACATAATCTATCCACGTGCCCACCATCTATCGTCAGGTACTACGTTGCATTCAAGAACTAATACTTTGAATTTAAGTTCAAAAATAACAGAAACCGGTATTTAATGTTCTTGTATTATGATCTGTGTTGTTCTCACCTCACGTGCTCGTATTATGTTGATCCCTACAGGACTTATCAAATTTCTTCAGTATCCAACTAGAATAAGTATTTCATAAGATCAAACGTTATAGTCTGCTTGAAAGCTTAGTAGGACTTGTTCAATGGTCATGCATGGCTCATGGATTATGGAAATGTTTTCAACTGAAATTTGCTTCGGTTTTCATGCAGATCTTCATTAGCTTTGAAATCAAGGAGAATCAGCTTACGATCTACGCTTTATCGTATTGACAAAAAGCATGTAACAAACCCATCACTGGACAGCCTCTGTTGCTCGCAACAATATATCTGGCCTACAAATATAGATTTTAAAAGTAATCATTGATAACGAGTATTACTTTGAGTACGCCGGCAAATTTGGACAAAAGGGAATGATAAGGTTTGACCAGTTAATCTTCATTTGCAAACCCCGTATCGTACCTACGCAGAGTTATAGGCGAACTAACAGACAACTTAAGATGCATACTGACACACAGTAGATAGATCTCGAACTTGACCCCACAAGTTCTACTCAATGGCCAGTTCTTCAAGCTTAAGGTTGATGCTATACATCTATTTGTCTTGCTTCACTGCCTATTTGGCTATCCGGCATAAAGTATCTGGCGGCTCCGGTAATGGAATGTAAAACACATTACCAAACGTTGGCATAATCTCTTCTTTTTCGTATACAACTTCACCAACGCTTTTCCGTTCGATTTATTGAAAACGCACTAATTCTCACACTTTTGAAACTATGACTCCCTATCACGATTACAAGACTGTCTTCAAGCTATTCTCTTCGCAAAGGGTCGGCGGCGTCTAGTAACGGACGAGCTGCAAAAACGGCCAAGTTTGATGACGCGGAATTTGACCCCAGTTGCAAATGGCTGGTTCACCATGATATGTTGAAGCGTGCTTGGAACACAAGCCTCATCTCCAATAATTGCACTGCCAGTAAGAATCTTGTTACATTGGCTAGAGCGGTCACGAACCCTGTGCTTGCGGCAGGTATAGACACTTGCTGTTGTGCGAAGGACTCTATAACACCTTCGTGGACGCGATGTAATAGGAGTTTCTTTGTCTAGGCACCTAGCGTCTTGTCTGTCTACCTATCTTCCTTATGACACAGTCGCCTCGTATAATCCGTTCTACGAGAATAATAGTGCCCATAGGGTCCGTATAAAAATAGCAGTTACTTTTAATTCCACCTTCATCATTCCAACCGCATTTACTTACAGCTCTGCCAGACTTAGTCCATGTGATATTATAACCAATGGCAATGCTACTGCCGTACTGGGCGTGATAAGTCATAACAGCTCCCAAATCTGGCTGTTTAATGAAACCTAGTTTTCGTGAGCGAACGAGATAATGACAACCAAGTCATGCTCATCGCCTTGCATGCCCTGGGCTGCGCGAATATCGATGAGTTCATGCCGAACTCTGGCTTTTGACAACACATGGGGAAGGTTGACAGCAATAAGTATAAATATAGAAAGCTAATATAATGAGCAATTATTGTGATAAATCGTACAACAGAAAAGCAGCAGATACGTTCTACGACCAATCTACCAGCACCCTACCCACTGTTATCTTTGGAACTCTAATGTCTCTCATCACAACTAAACTCTTGTCTATATCTTCAAAATATATTTCGTGTACAAAAGGTATGACTGCTAAAATAGCTCAGACTCCAAGCCATGATGTTTAGAGATAATCTACCGTTTAATTCGACTTTATACCCAGGTTCTGCCAATATTATAACAAGGTAATAAAGCAACGCCCACGACTCATAGTATCGATACCTCGAGCACATAGTGGGCAGGGAATGTCGCTAATAGTTTCTTCAAAGGCTCGTACAGGAGCATGCTACTACTTGAATAGATCTTCTATAGCGCAGCTAACTCGACAACTTGCTCAAGTGACTTCGAATCAGTTAGGGTGAGGCAGAGTCCTAATCCATACGAGCAAAAGACCAAGCAGACTGAGTAAAGTCATGGTATTGACGAGGCGCTTTAACAAATAAACACTTTTTTCATTCTAACGCTTGGCACGTCTATGGAATAAGTAATAAGACAACCAATTCGTGTATTTATGCCTTTTGTCGTCTAGCGTAGAGATTCTCCGCTGACGTGATGCAATGCATGTTCGCGCCTAGCTTGTTCATAGTCTCCATCCACTCCTCGTACTCGTCCGAGTCGAAGACGATGCCACCTCCTGTTAATGTATTAGATTAGTCACATGAATCACCCGTAAGCCAAGAATCCTTGACATTTAAGATCTGGTTTAGTGGTGAACTTACCGGCCTGCAGGTACGCAACACCGTCTTTGACCATCATCGTGCGCAGGGCTATACATGTATCCATGGCGCCCTCCTTTTCATTCCCCTTAGCATCTACGCTGCCGTATCCAAAATACCCTACGGCACCAGCGTAGATACCCCTTTTTTCTTGCTCTAGCTCGGCAATTAGTTCCATGGCCCGGACTTTAGGGGCACCAGAGACAGTGCCAGCGGGAAATATGGAGCGGAAAGCATCAAAGCGTGTTTGACCTGGACGCAAAACGCCAGACACCTGCGAAACAAGGTGCTGTACATGGCTGAACTTCTCAACAACCATGAGACGATCGACACGCGTCGTTAACGGGTCGCACACGCGGTTGACGTCGTTCCGCGCCAGATCGACGAGCATAACATGCTCGGCGCGGTCCTTCAGCGAGGACCGTAACTCATTAGCGAGCCGCTCATCATCTTCGGGATTCTTGCCGCGCTTCACTGTCCCGGCGATGGGGTGTGTAATAATGCGGCCGTCTTCCTCCTTTACTAGCAACTCGGGTGAGGCGCCCACGATCTGGAAGTCTCGGCAGTTTACATAGAACAAATAGGGCGACGGATTCACGGTACGTAGATGGCGATAAATATTGAAGGGATGCAAGGAGGTTGGCCGCGCGAAGCGTTGTGACGGCACGGCCTGGATGATGTCACCGACCACGATGTGCTTCTTGAGTTCCGTGACATGATTCTCGTACCCTGCTTGGCCGATATTGGATTTGTATTCTTGGCCGAGTTTGATCGGCTGTTGTTCGGGAAGGGGTATATCGGGCGCGGTGAGAACATCGATGAGCTCGCGAATGACGGCAGTGGCCCTGCTGTACTCTTCGGGCAAGGAGGCGAGGTCCTCAGGGATATTGAGATATGTGATGACTTTGACGACTCCATAGAAGCTGTCGAAGGCCACGATGGTGTCAAAGAGCATGAACAATGATTCGGGGATCTTAAGCAGATCCTTCATCGGTCGGGCTGTCTTGGGCTCAAAGTACCGCACACAATCATATCCTACATAACCAATGGCGCCGCCCGTCAAAGGTGGGAGTCTGAGGTCCGGCACCTCAGCGACCACTCTTTCTGCGAGCTCCTTCTCCAGGCCTGGCAGAGGATCTATGGATTCCCCATGGCCTTCTCCCGTCGTGATGATCTTGCGCGGTCCCGCGCCCACGAAGCTGTACCGGCCTACCCGCTCAGTGGCGGCACTCTCGTAGAGGAAAGAGAATTCGGACTTGGAATGGGCCGAGACTTTCAGATAGGCGGCGGACGGGGTTATCAGGTCGGCAGATATCTGGCCGTATAAAGGAACAAGATTGGGCTTCTTGGCATTTTGTGGCGGCGGCTGGGAGAGCAGTCCGTGGACCGTTTCAAGCGAAGGCAGAATGACATCCTGTCGTGTTACGCACCGATCGTCAGTCAACCATTTCTGTCCGCCGGGGAAGTGGGATATTGAGATTGAGATTGGTATTGGGGAATCTGAGGGCGGGGTGTTGTGGTAGTTCCTACTGCTTGTGCCATGATTGTTAGATATCCGTCTTCGAATAACGAGTTCGAATGGTTGTGTGAGGGAGGCAATTCGCCTCTTGGAAGGGACCTTGTTATTATTGTTTGTTGACTCACCAAGCAGCGGCACCTTCGATCCCACCTTCCCAGGCTTCAATTCAGGTACGGTAGGTAGTATTATCGATTCGACGGTTACTTCCGAGCTGCGGAACGCGGGGCAATGATAAGAAGAACTGTACAGTAATCAAATTTTATTAACACAGTATCAATAGCCTCTTTTCTGCGTGAAGTCACAGTACGGACGCAAGCATGAGCCCCGCCGTATTATGGAATAGGTTCTTGAATGCTTGAAGCCATAGCTAATAGCACTCACAGCGAATTCGTTGCAGCATGGCTCGTTAGCACTGCTGAACGAGAAAACTGACAAAGCAGTAATCTAGAAGCTACATACTATTTTGCGACAGTTACTACATCTAGACCGCGATTAGCGAAAGAGGGTATCTGTTTGTTATCCTTCTAACTAGCCAGCATCGTGTGCAATAGGTAGCGCTTAGATATAAATCTACTTCAAACACTAATCATCCATCACCTGGGTAATTATTGTCAAGAGCGAAACGCCTGACTTTGTTATTGCGACACGATCGCTCCACTAGCTCTCAACAGCCAACGCCTTTGCGCCGACTAGTTTTGCATCTGCGCCCTTGCCCTCCGTCGTCACGACCCAATACTCGACCTTGACACCTCCCTTCACGATCCGATAGACGCGCACATCGTTTCCCTTGCCAGCCTTGGTCACTGCGTCGATGATCCCCCCGTATTGCCCTTGCGTATCCCAGTCGGTTGGGTCTTGTATCTCGATCTCCGCCTTCGACGGATCGGGGTGGTGTATCAGGGTCGCAAACTCCTCTGCGCAGCAACGACATGTTAGCTACTAGTTTATAGACAATTATAGCAACTCTCTGCATAGATCGCGTAGTAATAAATATGTGGAGGCAAGACAGAAAAGATCAGGGAGAAAAACAGGGCAGTGGAATAAAGAAATCGCCGTAGAGACATCAACAACATACCTTCATCTGGCAATCCCTTGCCTCCCTCGTCCCAAGCTAAACACACCGGCACAAATGGTTCGTCGGCGTCGCTTACGTAGAAGGCGTCTTTTGTAGCATTCTGGATCGCAGCAGGGATCTGGGCGCCGTCGTCTGTCGCCTTGAACCCCTCATTGCTCTTGCTCTGTGGTTTAGCCTGGCCCTCGTTAGGGTCTTGGTTAGCCTTGTCAAGGAATGCCATGTAGTCCTCGTCCGATGCCATTTTGGTAGCTGATGTAGTTGTGAAGCTCCGAGGACGAGAGGGAGATGGAGAGGGAGGATGATGTCTATGCGCGGTCTGCGATCGCAAGTGTTTGTTCGATCGAAGTATCGCGGGGTCCCCTAGTCTAGGTGAAGTGTAAAGCAGAGTCCGAGGCAAGACGAGGTTGTACTGGGAGATGCGCCGTCTCGAGCACAATTCGAAATAGTATTGTTGAAATCGACCAGAAGCTGCAACTTCTCTTAGACAGAGGATTGAACGAGGTGGCATTGGTATAGAATGGCTGGGTAGCGAACGAACCAAGCGCCCGCATTGGTGGCGTTGGTTCTCCAGCTATCTTGGATGGCTTTTATTCTGTTACATCATACCTACTGGTTTCTGGCACGTACTTAACTAGCCTAGCTTGCCCAGAAAGCGGGCCTCTATACGGCTTGAAAAGCGAAAATAATCAAATGTGAGTTCTGCAACCTCCCTGTTCAAACATCCATTAAGAAAGATATCTCTATACCATTGGAAATGAACAACTAGATTTGAATCATATTGGTCGTAATCACAGTAAACATAACTTTCAAGTAGACGCATGAGATACGTTCAAGCAAGTAAATTGGGGAATCTAATGGGCTTTTTTTCATTCATGCAGTTTCTCATTAGCTGCGACTCAAATACCAATCCGTAAGACCACCACGCCCATTGCAGTAGCCGAAAATGGAACCGAGAACACCGATGCAAAGACTAGATACAAGGAAATACAAAGCCGCCTTAGGAGCTCTGCACCAGGTCCTTCTTGAGCGTACCCAAAAACTGCTTCTTCTCGGCCGGTGTCTGGAAAGCGCCGTGACCGAACTCGGACGACGTGTCGATCCACTTCAGCTGCACCTTCTCCAGTGCCTTTCTTGAAGTGTGAACGAACATGGACTTGCGCAGGGTCATGACCCTCTTCTTCACACCAGGGATGGAGCCCTTGACCATGACGAAGTCGTTCTTAACATCACCGTAACGGACGAAACCACCAAGACTGTTGTATATAGTTAGCTAGACGGCTCAATGAAGTTTGGAAGGGGACGCTGGCTTACGGAGTGATGGTCTTCTTAGTGATATCTTGTTCAGTAGAGGCGTTACCCTCATCGTCACCCTTGCCAATGCGGTAGATCTTGTGGTTAACCGAGGTACGGTGGTGGTAACCCATTTGACCAGCACGGGCAACAGTCCACTGGACGTGGGACGGATGCCAGGCACCGATACAAGCAACCTTGCGGAGACCCTTGTGTGTCTTGCGCGGCAGCTTCTTGGTACCCCAACGGGCCGTGACACCGTTGAAACCGTGACCCTTGGTGACGGCAATGACATCGATCATCTCATCCTGCTCGAAGATGGAGTCGATGCTGACGGGCTTCTCGAAGAGACCGTGGCCGAAGGAAACCTTGTCAGCGATGGAGCCACCGTTGACCTGGATCTCCATCAGGTGGGACTTCTTCTGCTTCAAAGGAGTCTTGCGGATCTGGGTGTGGGCGAGCACACGAACGACGGTGCAGTACTTCTTGATGCGCTCGAGCTCACGGGTGACTGAGGAACCGCTGTTCTCGGAGTGCTTCTTGGCATACTTGGTGAAGGCCTTCTTCTTGCTCTTGTACCAGTTCTTGTAGAAGCGACGCTTAACCTCGTCGCTCAAGTGCTCAGCCCAGACGGTGGTGAGGGATCGCAGACCACGGGGAGTCTCGATGTAGCCCACAAGACCAACAACGATCATCTGTCACTAGATGTTAGCCATAGGCACAGAGCCAAGCGGGCTGCGTTGTTCGTACAGGTGGGGTATCAATAATGGAAACGGCCTCGACAATCTCCTTCTTGTGCGATTTCGCGCCGGGTCGGTCGAGGTCACGGACGATGGTGGTCATGCCGGCCTTGTAGCCCATGGCGGCGGTCAGGTGGACGGGCTTCTTGGGGTCATCCTTGGGGAATCTGCGTAGAAATCGGGGGTCAATCACTGCTGGCTGGCTGGCAAGTTGCGAGGAGGATTCGAGTGTCTGGACTTACGACTTGACCTTTCCCCGGTGACGGGCAGCACGCTTTCGTGGCAAGAAAGCCAGCGAACCGTGGCGAGGCGCCTCGAACTTACGGTGAGACATCTTCGACGATTGATTCCCTGTGGTTAGTAGAAGAAGTCAACCGGGTTGGCGTGGGATGGAGGATTGAAGGAGAGGGAAAATGTTCCAAGTGGAAAAAGTTCGCTTCACATTTGGCGGCGCCTGTCCGATTGATTGTGTGTGGACCAAAACTCCGGAAAATAGCCGGGCTATGCAACTACCTTACCGGAACAATAGAACCCTTATCGATAGAAGCGGAAGGAGCTTGAGTTTTGTTACCCCACATTTGCCTATCCTACCGGTAGCTGGCTAGCTGTAGCATAAGACAGGTGTTAACGCCTGTAACCGTGGGCTGCCCTCAGCTTGAATCTAATACTGGCATTTACTTCACCTTGGAATGACATATGACAGCTATCTTAAATGTATTTGTATTGCCTAAAGAACAAGTGTGTCGCAATAGAAAGTAAAGTACTGACAAGTAACGGATTTATTTATCCTTGCGGTAACATTTATTCTCCTCACGAGAAGTACACAGCTCGCCCTGGTTTTATACATTCCAACTAACAACAGTAAAGAAAAGGGTATGAGCGCAACCAGGTTTAAGTTCCCCCTCCGCCGTAAATAGTCACCAGGATCGTTATGCAGTCTCCGTCTTTGGAGCCGGTCCCATCATACCATTCATTCCGGCACTTGTGGGTGTCGTAGTTTTCATGTCCCCTGATACTGATGCCGGACCCGACGTTGGGCCTAAGTTCGCCATCTTGTCCATCTTCTTCTCCTCTTCACCGCTATCATCATAGTCTTCATCGACATCCATCTTACGAGCAGCACGCTCTGGCTCATTCATCTGTGGTGCCGGCGGGTGTTCGAGCCTTGGCCTATCTTCTGGAGGGTATTCCTTGGAAGCCGGGCTAGGCTGTGGGGGTTCATGCATGATACCAGGCATTGGCGATGGTCCTGATTGCATAGGGGGGAGATGGTTGGGTGCCATCGCGTGAGAGGAGGGATGATGGGCAGCTTCCGATGGGTGATAGGTCTCATTGGCGTGCCTTTGCTCGTCGGCGCGTCGCATTTCTTCAGCGCGTCTTTGATCCTCGGCTCTCCGCTCTTCCATTCGGCGTTGTTCCTCAAATCGATGGGCGTCGGGAGAGCGGCGATAAGGGTCTCGTGGTGGTGTAGATGGGCGTCGGTGAGTCACATCATGCATGCGTGACCGGTTTTCCTCACTGGCAGGCTTCTTCATAGCAGGCTCATCTTCCCACTCACGCATTCTCTTGGAGGCTACGGATGGAGGCCGTTCGTCGCGATGCATCTCAGGTCCCATAGGGCCCTTTGGTGGCATAGGCCCACCGCTCTCCATGCCTGGCTCCTGATGGTGCGAATAAGGAGGCTGATGTTGAGGATAGGCTGACTTGGGGGATGGCATGCGATTATCATGGATCGGCCGTTGCTGCTCAGAGCGTGGAGAGCCCGCTCGATAGGGCATCAAAGTATGAGGCTGGGGAGCACCATTCGGAGGGCCATTCCCAGGCCCCATACTAGAAGGCGTGGGTGTATAGCTAGGGTTGGATACTCGAGTTGGAGGAGCTCCTTGAGCTGGCGGCGGTGGCTGCTGAGGAGGACCAGGCAGTGGCGGAGGACCATATTGCGAAGATGGCCCGGGTGAGGGCCCTCTCCGAATCGGCGCCGGTCCGGGACGGTTAGGTTCTCCATAAGGTCTCATTTCTTGACGGGGACTTGGCTGGCGGGGTAGAGGAGGCGCCGGCCCCCGGAAAGGCTCACGTTGCTCATAAGGGTTTGGTGGTTGCGGCGGGTTGATATCGCTAGTCCGTTGGCCCCAACCGTTTGCAGCGGCTGGTCCAGGTGGTCTGTGTGAAGCACCAGGTCCGGATTGCTGGATTGGGCCAGATCCTGGCCATGAAGGTGCCTGTGGGCCCTGAGCTCCATAAGACTGCGGATGCACATCTGTTGGTACTGCTTGGGGAATGTTGCTACCGGTTGTTTGACCTTGGCGCAAGAGTTGCAACCGAGCCTTGATATGGGGGTTGGCTGGATCCAGTTCAGCAGCTCTCTGATACGCATCCAAGGCATCCGTGATCTGATTATTGCATGACTCGTACTGGAGCATTATTAGCGAGGGGTTGGAAGGGTAACAGGGAGGAGCAGATTCACCAGAGTGCCAAGGTCGTACCAGACTTCCGAGATATACGGGTTCAAGCGTATGGCACGGGAATACGCGTCCAATGCATCTCGATACTGATTTATCTGGTAGTATAAAACGCCAATGGAGCACCAAAAAGTGGGGTTCCGGCCGTCACGGTATACGGCTTGCTGATAAGCTTCATATGCCTTGGGATACTTCTGTTGTGACATATAGCACCGGCCCAGCAAATACCAGCTTTGGGCATCGCCGTTATCTGCGATGTGTTAGTGGGAATGAGACAAGAAGTTCTGGATGGATATTCTTACCAGCAGCGACAGACTTCTCAAGATATTCAATAGCTCGCTCCTGGGTCTGGAAGCTGCTGCTTTGTTGGTGATGAAGCCAACCAAGCTGTTGCAAGACCTTGGCATGATTCGGATCACGCTCGAGGACTCGGCCATATGCGGACTTGGCGTTGTCATACTAGCAATTTTTTAGAAACAAGACCTTTTCGCTGCGTCTGACTTATACATACGTCTTTTTGCTGTTCGTGCACATGACCAATCTGGAACCATATGTCTTCCTCTGTCAATGGAGGCGGTGGAGAATTTACAATATACTTGAAACACTAACGAATTGTTAGTTGATCCTACTGACACTCGCATACGCAAACATACCTCCAGACTCTGCCCATACTTGGACTGCTGTTTATATATTATGCCCAACCGGAAGTATATCTCATTTGCCTTCTCGAAGTCGGGTTGCATTTGCATGACCTGGGAGAAGGCTTCTTCGGCATGGTCAAGAGAACCGTACCGATCGTACAGTATACCAATGCCATACCAGAGCTTCGGTTCCTTCATGATGTTAGCTCAACCATAGGAATATGTAAAAAGGGGGCAACTGATAGTTATTACCTTGGGATTAGCAAGATTAATCAGTGCATTTTGGTACGCAGCATAGGCTTGCTGAAGGTCATCCATCATCAGGTAACAGTGCCCTGTGATACGGTGTTAGTCGGATACTACCCATTCACGTTAGATAGCACAAGTAGAACTTACCAAGGCTTCCCCAAACCTCGCCATTCTGCGCGTCTATTTTCAAAATTGCTTGTAGAAATTCGACAGCCTTATGAAAATCTTCCCGTGTTCGGAGGATTAGACTGATCGCATTCATGGCAGGAACTGAGTTGGGGTTCGCGTTGAGTGCTCTCTCGTACGCCTGCATAGCATCGTCCAGATTGCCGAGTAACTCGGAGAAACTGCCTACCACGAGTGTTAGTTGACGCCATAGTCTTATGATCGCGATTTACAATCGACCTACCAATCTGCATCCATAGAGATTCGTTGACAGCTACCATATGGCGCGATGGCGCCCCCCATTGACTACCCTGGGCGGGACCTGGAGGGGCCGGCGGCCCGTGATGCTGCATTTGCATCGCCATCTGCGGTGACGGGTGGTGGTTGGCCATGCTAGGCCTCAGGGCTACCCTCACAATGTGGAGTCGCTAGGACTAATCGCTCTTGGAGTTGATGTATGAGGAGGAGTATGTTCTTCAAGAGCCTACCATCGAAGCGGCCGAACCCAAGCTCTCGTAATAGAGTTCGAAGGGGCAGACTAATCAGGTCGCGCCAGGAAGAGCCAAAAAATGGGAAGACAACCTTAGGTGAATGCGATGGCGGGATGTTGGGGTAAATATAGTTATTAGTGGGCGTATGTTGAAATGAAACGTTCCAAGCGTGAAGTCTAACTTGTTGCTGTGATCGCTGCTTAGACTTTATTCTGGCTAGGGCGCATTATCCATATGCCGGGCACTGGTAGCTTCTATTAAGGTGGCGAAGACGCAGTGTATAAGTGCTATCTAGTGATGATTATGCTCACACTAGATGATACGACAAAGATTGAAGCTCAATTCTCGTGTCGTATGTGATGGAAACGGGGAGGGGGGCGACTGGCGGTGGAGGACACGAGAGAAACAACAAGAGATGGTCGGTCGGCCCCAGGAGTTTTCGGAAGGGCATTGCTTCACTCCATGGCTATCTACCCTTACCCACGAATGGTGCTTTCGACAGAGAGACAACCGGCCCAGGGGCGCAAGTGGATTTGTGGAGCTAAGGGGGAGGGGGGCTTCCAGTGTTCCCGGAACATGATGTCGTGAGAGCGTTGGTAGATTGGATGTATCTGCTGGGTACCCGCATAGGCCCAGGCGTGGGTGGGCTTGGGTGGGTATGGCAGCGCCAAGGCCGCCGAAAGACAGGTGGTACCTACCTAGGTGCTACTAGCGTACCACCTCAGGTAAGCCCTTCATGAATTTAATGGGTCTCGGTGCAGTGTGGGGCACATCGTTCCTTCTTCCCTTCTTATGAAACCTAAATCTTACCTACTTTTAGCGTGCGGTAGTGCCATCTAACAAGCTGTGCATCACAGTAGATAACTTACCCAGACCGGTAGGATCTGGGTTGGGCGGGAGTAACGGTGTTAATAAGCGCACCTACTAGTTAACGGGAGTTTTTCTCAATTTCTATTTTCCATGCTTTTATTGGCTATGCATATCATGAAAGGTTGCTCACTTTGTATTCAAATCTCACTCTGTTCTGAAACTTTTATAAGAGCTTGTTTTTACTCGAACTCAACGCCATTTTGTGCATATGTCATCTAGTCCGTATCTGCTCCAAGATTTTATGAAGTTGCCTGCCTACGTAATATGACAACTCACTAGAGCGCTCGTCTCGTTTGCAACAAGATACTCACGATGGCCTCACTTTTGCTAAAGTGGTTGGTTGACGCTCACCGCTTCGACAAGTCATGTGGTTCGTCGCACAAAGTTGAGAGACAATGCCGCGCCACCAATAAGTAGTCCCGGCCGCGCAGCCCTATGTAAGCCAAGTTTGCTATTCTTTGCCGCTGTTAATCCCCTCCCATACTTCGGGCGGCTACCAGCTTTCCTTCTCACAGTTTCATGCTCGTCCTGACACCGAAACCTAAAATCCCGGGCAACGCGTGATGCGTATAATAATACACAACAATGGCATGGCGCGAGTCATCCCCGTAGCGCCTAGCTGTGGATGATGACGATGCTGCGGTGCGGCTGGGTCCCACGTTGGGATGCAGACATTAACCTTGATCGACTTTAGACTCGCCAGGGTTTTCCGCCCATCGTTCCTAATGCGACTGCATCCACTACATGGGCGGTACCTCGCGCCACCTGCTGGGGTGGGTCGTCGAGGTTTTGCGACCATCTCCCAAATTTGGTCGTCTCCGCCGGGTCGCGGCTCGGACGGATTCGTTTTTCCCTTGCCGCTAGACCTGGGTGAGCCCCAGTGGATGATGTTTGGTAGGCTAGCTTGCGGCTTGCAGGGCAGGTTTGGGGGGGCGTGTCGGTGGTCATATTGCAGCTCTTGGCGCAGAACACACACCCTTTTCCCTTCATTCCACTGAACCCCAAAGAGGGACCAATCTGAAATTGGGGCACGCTTATCTGACTCGGAGTATTCATCCATCCTTATTGAGTATTTGTTATGATGATGATGCTATGCCAGCGCAGCAATAAGTACCCAATACGGCTTAGCGCCCATGTATGGAACTAACTCTCGCTTCTGATGACTGGTATAAAAAAATTAATTCAATTTATTTATACTTGCGCACAAGACACATTGCACATGATTACGTTCAACTCATTAGCCAACTCAATTGTATGTGGTCCGTGATGCTACTACTACACGTGTTCCATCAGGTTCATAGAACGGGATCGAATCGCATACCGTGGTTATAATTCCGGATAGATAGCACCCGATTACAGCGTCTGCGAGATCTAACTACATGCATTTTGGATTTTTGGATGAACCAGCACTTCGTCATGGGACGCGCTAGTGTACTATACTGTTTTGTGGCGGCGGATTCATAGACACAGTCAATATATAATAGACGGTGGGCCTCGCTCCAGATTTGCCAGACTCGCTTGCTCGTATCAAACAAGTCCAATCTCCATGCCGGAATTTTCTCAGCAGTGGGTTCTCACGTAGATCACCGAGGTATAGTAAATAGCACTGCATGTATTTGATGGATTGCACAAGCTGATACTCACGTGCAGGGGATACGATCCAGCTCTCCTCTGTTCAGATCAGCTCGTCTCTCGTCGCGTGATGGATTCTTTCTATTTGTTTCAACGGGCAGCCAGCCCTAGGGAACTCGATCATAAGGTAATACCAACGTGTTTTAACTAACTAGTCTAGAGGCCACTGCGTTAGGAGGCTTGGAAAGGGAAAGCAGGCTAGCCTCTATCTAGGATGACCAATCTCGTCATCTCCCGAAGATCTAAGGAAAGGTTGCAGAAACGCCGAGCCTGTGGCACCCGCACTGACATAGAAAATTATGGGCACAGAAGACGATGTGAAGAATTTGGGGACCAGCTAGGACGATTCAAGAATAAAACAAACCAAGACAAACACACACACAAAGACTGCGCATAGACAAGAAGCTAGCGGAGCAATTTTAGTGCGTACAGATAGAACTAACTAACTGTTCTAGAAAGTCCACGTGTCCGTCATGCCTCCGCCCTCTCGCTAATAAATAGTCCCAACGAGCTTGTGCTACAGTTTCGACAGTAAATAGTCGAGATAGTATAGACAACAGGCAGTAGAGCATAGAGAGGTTTTCTAGGGCGTTGTGGGAAATGTTAATCTTATGTATGTAAAGGTTGCTTGGTAGGGAGCAGATTTAATCATGACTCGGCATTTAACCATCGTAATATTTTCATCATAGCAACTGACCGGCGATTTTCTGTTTGGCTCTTTTGAAAAACGTGCATCACAGAGCACGAGCCACCTGGTGTTACTCCCGGATGCTGCTGGCCAGTTTCCCCGATAGCGATGAGACGGAGGTTCCGTCAACGGACCAACTTATTCACAAGTAATATATGTATGTACGAGCCACGAGTTGGTAGCGAGTCTGCGTGTATGAACCCAGTCGGTGGCCGCAGCTGTCACAACCTTACTACATCATACCTCTGGTTCCTCTGGTTCGTAGATGCGTTCGGGAATTGGGGGGTACGTACCCAGGCCATTCTGTGACCGCCAATAACTATACGTAGTAATGTGAGTGTCATAGAATTGAATTCTTGGCAACCAAGATTGATTGATTATCCCCCCTTATAGAATTTAGAGGTGCGTCGATCATTAAAACCGAACCGAGAGTGAAACAAGTTTATTTATCAGGCACCAGGATGAATTTTGCTTGCGTGCCATGACGGACATTGCTCGGGTTGCGTAATTGTCCGGATAAGCGAAAACCGAATTGACAGCGGGAGTAGTTCGTTCAGCGGGAGGATGCAGAAACGAGTTCGGCCGATCTAAACCTTAGTAGAAGGAAGACGGAAGTTAAAACAGAAGGCCAGCTTTTAGTGGGAATATGTATAGTCGGTCCATTCGAATATCGAGTGGTTGGTGGTTGGTTGTTACTTAGGCTACCTGCCTAGCTTGGGCAGATGTGCAAATGACAAAAGAAAGGGGTGTATATATAGCCTGGCGAGCCTGGCTTGACCGGGCAGTAAGTAGGTACGGATCAGCACGAATTGTTATATGTATATGTATATATGTATTGTACTTCTCGTCCTCAGGCTTTCTCTCCATTTCCCCGTACGGCGCTTACTGGGCCTGGGGCGTCTCGAGAAGAAGAATGAGGAGCAGGAGGCGGAGGGAGGTTCGGTGGTCAGTTGGGAAATTCAACCCAACCCAACCCATCAATGGCATCAACGGAGCAAGGGCAACATGTACTGTGCAGAAAAAGCACCGATACATATGCGCTGCATCTCACGCATACTGCTTTGCTGCTGCTGCTGGCTGCTGGTCCTGCTGCAGGTATGCATATACATACGGCTGATGCGTTCTATCATTCGTCCAGGTCTGACACCTAACGCCAATATGGCTAACGTGACGAACCCCGGCCTTATCCCACATTCTAAGTGCCTAGGTCGATTATTATTATCCTAGATCCCACACACCCTTCCTTGCAACCTTTGCCTGCCACCCGAACGCCTCCAACCTGCGCGCATGTGTTGCGTGTGTGAGTGGAGCTTGCCCGACGCCTGCCTGCCTGCATGCTGATGGATGTGGATGTCCATCGACTGGAAGGGGGAGGGGGGGAGGCTCGGGCGGTCCATGGGATGGCAGATTGATTGTACGCTCGTCATTCGATCATGTACAGTAGTATATATGTACGTACTGTAGTTCAAGAGCGGTTGTGTCACGCACCGCTGGCTATACTGACTTGATAAGTACATGTAGGTAAGTACCTACATACCCGGATATGCTTCCAAGATATAGGACGTACTATATCCCGCACAGATGATGATGGTGTGTAAGTGTTGGCATGCTGTATGTATACCTACTTACATGTAGGCCATGATGTCTCAACCGCCACCGCAGCCGCATATACACACATTCGGCAACCTAATACATTATTCACCCGTCACCCGCCCAGTAGATATCGTGCTCGATGCGTACAATACTACCCATACTACCCATACTACCCCCCCGAACGGCTATTGCACAGCAGAGGTTCCGCCGGGGCCAACCGCGGGATGCAAGCCACAAACTACTATATTAAGTCTGCGACAACACTTGGCTATCTGCATCCTTCCCACGTCACGAGCAGATGGGATGAGTTTGGCCTTCAAATCCCCCTCGCTGCACACCCAATTGGTCAAACCTGGTTGGCTCGGCCATGTTGTGCATGAGAACAACAAGTTTGACATCTCGTTTCTTTTCTTGATATGAACTTTTCATTGAACCTAACTAATGAACTTACCATTGCGTTGGGGCACACCACACCGAAGAAACACAAGAGAATGAATGACAAGAGACCCGAGATAGCAAACGATGTGAGATGCGATGTTACGTCGCAGGGATCAACTTACTATGTAGGCCGGCCGATCAAATCGCTTCGGGGGTAACGAAACACCATAAACAGCCTTTAAAACGCATTACTCCCGAAAACTTTGGCGTGAGATTGCCGATACTTACACATGTGCACACATGCACACATTGACACAACGTTGATTGCCTACCTGATTACCAAGGCACAACTCGCTGCCTTGCACGCGCAACTAGGTACATATCCACAGCTGTGTCAAGTGGGAGCATGACCGTTCGTGACGTGATATGGAGGAGTTTGTCGCCGAGAAAGAAATGATGATGCCGCACACCCGCACTACCCAGGTATCCCGAGGTCCTGATTACCTTACCTTCCTTCCTAGCTGCATATCTTACATGTCTCGATAGGCAAACAGCAAGCAATATACTAAGTGAGAATATTGTGAGCTTGCATCGTCGCACCTCGGGCGGTACCCGTACGCCTGCACCCGACCGATCCCACTTCACACATATGCGGTGCGACGGCTGAAAATGTGAGACGGCATCTGTCCTATCTGACTAGCAAAAGCTGCTCCGTCTTTGGAAAACACACCTATTGGACTCGTTGACACCGTGGCCCCGGCTCTAAGTTTGTCTCGACTCCGAGTGAAGTTGCATTTAGGATAATAACCGAGGCAATGAGACTGCTGTTGATATGTAAGACCGTTCCTTAAAGAGTCTATATGAGCAAGTTTGAAATGGGTATATACAATATTGCATAGATATTTTCCGACACCTATAATCCAGACCCTGTACAACCTTGAATAGGCTCAACTTGCCCATTCAGACCTTTTCATCTCACTGATCGGATAGCTATTCATTATAAGGGCAGATGTCTACTTCTCTAAGCCGAGAAGCTCGACGTACTTGTACGTCGTAACTGAACTTTGAAGACTAACCAGAATAAGGACGCTCACTATATGCCAGATGATCAATACCATTGCCTCACATAACGATGCATCGAATATCCTTCTACGAAAGGAAAAGACGCCAGATATCGATTTCACCAAGTCCAACTCCAAATAAAGGCACGCTCCCTTTAACTATACAAAGATGATCCAGACTCCGTGCTCGTGGGTATGAGTTGAACAGCGTAATTCCTGCGGACCATCTAAATCGAGTATTTTATGAGTCCTCTTTTTCGCCACTATCGTGGTCTGGGTTGTAGTGCGTTTCTCCCAACATAGTCCCTGGCTCGGATGTCATAGCTGCCTGGACATTGGGCTGGGGTTGCATCTGCACTGTTGGGCCGCTCGGCTGAGCAGGCGGTATTGGCTGGTTTCGAGTAGCTGGACCACTGGAGGCAGCATGGAGTCGTTGGTCAAGCACCTTCAACGCGAGAGCCCTCCGCCTCTCGGCTTCCGCTCTAACGCCACCAGGTGCGGATCGTTGGTGGAAGTTGTTGCCCTGGGCCGCAGATATATCGGCCTGAGAGAAAGGGGTGCATAATCGCATGGCTACGAGCATAGTGAAAACTTGGTCCGCCAGCGCCGCAACAAACGGCTTGACGGGTGCTGGAAAAAACTCGGAGAAGGCAAAAGTTTCGCTGGCGTCGCCTCGCATAGAGGCCGGTTGAGACGAATCGAGGTCAGGGAAAACTGTCTTGTAAAATCGCAGGTATGTCCAGCTCGTGAGAAATCCAAAAATGGCTAACGGTAAGCTTGCGCTAGAGACCCAAGGCGTCAGGTTGGCGACAGTAATCAGGCCGATATAAATTAAAGGGAACCGTGGAACGCGCAACGATAACACGCCTCGGAATAGAGTAACAGTGTGAGCTGGTACGAGCTGGCTGAAGGCGACGAGGAAGGAGATTTGAAGCGGGATTGTGCCGTTAACTGAGGTCAGCCTGTAGTAAATATGCAGTGATTAGAAAAGCCATGTCGATATAACTCCAGGTAGCTTTCAAAGCGAACTTACGTCCAATCTTCGTTTCGAGTGATGGTGAATGTGGTAATCAAAAGCAAGAAGCATAAGAAATTGGGTATTAGCGATACGACAATGAGGAACTTGGCGAGTTCCTTGGAAGACCAGGCTCGCTCGAGATATCTCCCGCCATTGAAGAGCGTGACGCCGGCGATAGCCAGACTAGTCAGGTTCTCCTCCACCAACGTCGTCGTGAGAAAGGTCCATGGGTAGAAAAGAGACAGTTGAGGCACCAGGGTCAACCACTCGATGACGATATTGGTGCGACCTCCGCGGTGGATGACGATGCTTGCTAAGGACTGTAGACCTAGAATAGCAAGGACTATACGGGTGACAGGTGGTATGTTGAGTCGCGGCGGCATCGTGTGTTGTTGAAAAGATGCATGTAGCGGCTGCAGACCAGGGCTGGTGTGTCAGTCAGGTATCAGGCACTCAAAGTCGCATAGGCATAGGCATTAGTTACCTATTAGCATTAGTCGATCGGCAGCGGGAAGTGAGGCGCGCGCGTGTCCAAACAGGTCAGATTAATTTGGTGCCAGTTGGCTTTCAGCCTGACGGGGCAAGCCACAATATGTCAGATATATGGGGCCGGGGCTGGGGCTGAGTAGATCTATCAAGGTACTTTATTGTGGCTTGACATATCCCTGATAGACATGGGGACCCTGAATGGCTCTTTTTTATCTTCAGAAACAAGCATGATTTGTAGTAATATACTGCAATTTTGGAGTGGAACCTGCTTCGGCCACCGCCATGAATAATCAACCTTACGGACACCTTACCCACGAATACGAAGTTTTCTATGAATATCTGACTGTGCCATTTTGTTGAGGCCTTTCATCGCTGGGATATGCTCCGAGATCCCATAGAATTGATGCTTTGACAATGTTGTCGTTTTGTTCTTCGTTCGTCGCCATACATTTCGAGCCATTATATACCGACAATCAGCCGGGGTTGACTTGCATTCTTGGGGGCCGGGGATGGCATGTCTGACCAGGGCATTACCGGGTCTCTATTTCTGAAACTCGGTAACCCCATGGCAGTTCAGCGCGAGTCCCTCGAACACAGCTTGTGGGAAAGTACACCATGCCCTGACGTGAGTAACAATTATACTACGTATTTCAAGCCTGTCAAGGGTGCCTACATGTCGAGCGCATACAACACCTAAGAATAAGAGGCACAGATGCATACTGTTTCCAGACGATATTTACTTGCTTGAACGAGGCACAGTACTGCACAAATCAAAGCTTGGTGCACCGTGCATTGCTGAGGTGGTATGCCCTACAGGAACCTTGATCCGATTTCTGTGCGCTAGAACCGAAAGGGACAGAGAGCCACAGCTCGGTAGTAATTTGATGATCTGATCTGTCCAGTCGCATTCTTGGCTAGGTAGGCATTTACCGTTTGATCATAACAAAGAACCCAGACGCCATCCATCAAGGAGTAGTTCTTGGTTGCGTGCCTTCTAGGGCTTGCGGTTAATTGTTGAGACCCTCTCGATATGGTCCTCGTAACACTGTAACCGTAACCGTAAGTAAGTGAGCTCGTGCTAAATATAAGCAGATAATCGACCAGGAGCAGAAGGAATCCAAGAGGCGTTGTGGGGTTGCCTGGAGTTTGGCCGCGGTTTTTCTATTGTCTGTTGCCACCCATGTCCGAAGCCACGGCTGGGTACTACAGTAATTAACCAATCTAGCCTGTCAAGTGTCTTTCTTCACCAAAAACCGCCAACACAACCTTGAAATACCCTGCAGCACCAGAAACGCCCTACCGCGTGGGTCGCAATACCAATCAAAGCCTCCGGACTGCAACCTGCGTTGTGGGGACTGTTTACCGATCCTCAAGAAAAGCACTCAAACCCGAAATATGTCCACACGGTAACGTCGAGCAATGCTGGAGAGTTCAAAGGACGCGATGAGCTAAGCTTGCTAATCTATTCAAGGCTGTCGGTCAAGTGTATACTTACTATTAGACTGGGGCGTAGCCTTTATTGGGCGGGCATAAGCATTCGCTGAGCAATTGCGCTATAACTAGTTGAGGTGGAGTGTCCGGGGTGCGTACTTATACTGGAGCACCATCTTGCAGACACTGTACTAGACTAAAACGTCACCAGACTTGGACGTTTGGACCCTCTTCAAGCTTGTTTCTGATTTGATGAACGTCAAGACGGAACATTTGTCCCAAGTAAAGCGCACAATGGGGGATTAGCAGGAATGCAGTCCTTCTAGAAGAAAACAATGTTGCAATCACGCCTACCAGCTACAGAGTCATGAACGAATGTGTCAAGATTGTGCGAGAAACACCCCTGTGCCACGATGCAGATGTTGGTACCAGTAGTACATGTAACTATAGTATGTCAGCGCCTCGACCAAGTGCGGCGGTACCTTGTTATGCTTCCGTCCGTCTAGGCAATTACAAAAATGGCACGAACCGAACTTCTCCACATACCTAGGTACATGGTGCGGTGGGCGAGAGCTGACTGACCCTATATCACTGACCTGCGACCATTAAGATCACTAACTTCCTTGAAGGCCTGACACTTGAGTACAGCAATATGTTATGAGGCGGCTGATGATCGGTTCCGGGAGCCGTATGCTATTTCAATAGGGTTGCGTGCTTGGAGGTATACGTACGTTGCAAATGATGAGATTGCTACACTACATGGAGAAGAATGGTAGCATGACGGCGGAGAATAAACCAAGGTGTGCGTGGCAAATGGAACGACTAGCAGTATAGTAGGAACAGAGAGGGTATAAGGATAACACTGTACCTATTTACTTACGTAGCCAGATATCTATTGCCAATTGGAAGGCCGAGTTCGAGACGGTCGACGAGACGAGACGGGCTTCGACGGGTACGTTGGTACTTAAAGATCTGCAAATAATCTGAATGTGGATGGGACTGGTGATGGATTGGGCATGGGCATGACTTCGAAGCGAGGCCAGGTCAAGGGCCCAGGTTTAGTGTAGTAGAAGTTATCTTAAGTAGACACCGCGTTATGGGCGCTGATAGGTGGTGGTACGTACCTAGGGTACTATCTCTGAGGTCTCTTCCAAAGTTCCAAGAGAAAAAAGTCCGTCTTCTTTTCGTCCCCATCACAATGTTACAATGTCACAATGTCAACTAAACTACCAGATAGCCCATCATATCGCCGAGGTGCTTAAGGCAGGTACATGTAGCATGTACAGGTTGCTGTCGGCTAGTCTAAATACAGGCTACAGGCTACTACAGTACAGCAACGGCATCTCGTCCAGTTGCATCGAAAACTCACCCAACTCTTGCTAGCTACTGCTGTGTTCCCAGCCCGGCCCTGCAGGTTGGACCCGGGCTATTCTCCTTCGGGAAGCAGAGTGGGCCGGCAAGACCTTTAGTTTTGGCCCCGACACAAGACATTGGACCTTGGATCATTCAGGGCTCATCAACTCCCGTCTCTCAGCATTCTTGTCTTCAACATCTCAAAAGCGAAAAATCCGTCCGCCGACACCTATTGCCAATCGCCTTCTGAGGTCTCCATCGCTCCTTATCTCGAATTTCCAGTGCATGTGTATATCTTGTGCTCCGACGACGCCTGTTTTTCTTCCACCATGAAGGAGTATTTAGACTCTAATCGGGTCAATTTCTTGATTTGGAGGTACGCTGCCACCCGTCTCCCTTTCCCCGTCCCGATCCCCATCTCATCTCACTCCGTTTTCATCGAGGTGGCCTATTCCCTCTACCAGCTCGTCTACGACAACCCGTCTAGTTGCGGCTTCATTGACTTTCGAAACTTAGGTATTTATTGGAAGGAAGTACGTCTCTATCTTAACTATATCAAGGTCGCGTTGCCTATCTTTACCGCACGCTGGAGCCGTGGGTTGGACGACTGTGCTGCCATTGTGCGCATAGGAAGAGTTAAAATGGGCGAGTAGGATTTGTGGCATGCGAACTGACCTTGAATCTGTGCAGATTATCGAGAGACGGCTGTCAAATTTCAGAAAGAGTGGCATGTTCAAGAACCCCATCGGCAATTGGATTTTGCGCCGTATGTCAAGAGTCATGCGCTAGTCAATGTTTTAAACAAAGGTCTGCTGTATCACTCGCTAGAGAGGGAGCATGCACAGATAACCCAGGTACGTGCCAAATTCCGAAGATTCTACTATCCAATGTCCAAAGTTCAAAGTCCAAATGTTTCTGTGGACTGCGTGCAGTGCATCAGAAAGGCAGACCGCGAAACTAGCAAGAAAAAGCATGGTGCCCGTGCGTGATGGGACACCGAATTGATTTTCTCCAAATTTGTCGCCCAGGATCCAGCCAAATGGGCATTGGCACTGACGACTTTCTGTGCAGGTACCTGGTGACGCAGCAGCGCAGGCGGCACTGGCCGAGGCGATGCAGCTAGGGGTTTTTGGTCCACTGATTGCGCATCCACCGCTTCACCAGCAACCAGATTCAAGCGACGACGATGCCGAGGCAGAGCCTGATACAGAGGTTCAGCCGGCGCCGGCGCCGCCAGTCCCAGCGCCAGTGGCTCCCCCGGCCTTACCAGCAGTGCCATCTGGAGTCGAGGTAGAAAATTCCCGAAAACGTCAGGGTGACAGGCAACAGCAGTCGCTTCTGAATGGTTCCCCGGCCAAGCGGCCACGACTGAGTAATGCGTACGAGCATGGAGTGGATGCAGCCACAACCCCGATGGAACTAGATGGCCAGGACCACCAGGGGGACAACCACGCTTATCCATCCCCCCTGGAAGGCGAACAAGCGCCAACGCCTACTCCTCGCACTGATGGCCCTGAACAAGGCACTCAGGTTGACAAAGTTGAAGAATTGGCTTCCAAAACTACATTTATCCCTCTCGGCTCGGGCTTCGATGATGTCCTCTCGCCTGCAACCGCCCTATCCAGGGTAAACGGTGACAGTGCGCCAGTACTACTACATTGCCAATGGCATCCGAGAGATCCCTCCCTCTTGGCGGCCGCTGGAACCGATGCGCTAGCCCGCATCTGGAACATCTCCCGTGGGGCAACAGCCGATCCTGCATCTGAAGATCACGTGAATGGCATCGTCCCTGATTTCCATACTCTGGTCGAGGATGATGTACCACCTAAGGCTACTGTCACTGCCATGGCTTGGAATTGTGATGGAAGTGCTATTGCTGTTGCTACCGACTCCGACTCGAAAGCTAGGCTTACGCTCTGGACTCCCGACGGCAGTCATATTCATCATTTGGAAGTTGCTGAGCCGCCCATCATTAAGCTTCGTTGGAGCCCTCATAATACGGCGATTCTAGCGATAGCGCCGGATAATGGAGGAACACTAATAACTATATATCATGCGCATACATTAAACTCAATAACGCATTTCCTTCCAAATCACGATCTGAACGCAGAGCCACTGGATGCGGCATGGACCAGCGATTCTGAGTTTCTATTATGTGGCGGGGACCTGCTCGTGCTCCTGAGGTATTCCGAAGGAGGAGTGTCTGAAGTGCAGAAATTCGAAACGAGAGAAGGGGATACTTTGACGCAGGTACAATACGATTCACTGGCTTCCATGGCGGCGACGTGTGGAGAAAAAGGTGTCATTGATGTAAGCAGTAATCTCATAGTTTCTGGGCCCCGTTACTGACAATTTGTGTAGGTATGGGATAATTCAGGCAAGCGACGTTCGATAGAAGCACATTGCGATGCAGTAACTGCCCTCGCTTGGCAGCCAAGACAGTCGCTTGACAACGAAAACGAGAGATTGCTGGCATCAGGTGGCGAAGATGGAGCGATTTTTATATGGAATGCCCTTGCTACTGACGGCACAGCAAAATGTTCCATGACTATGGGTCCTGCTATTGTTGCACTTGCATTTACACCAGATGGTGCCTTCATCGCGGGAGCAACGAGCGAAAGGATACTCATCTGGAAAGTTGGCGAGCACAGCATTCCGCGTGCGAGCTGGAGTCGAGTTCCGCATCCCGGCTGGTCAAGCCCGCGAATGAATCCCGAGTCCGATGAAGAGGATGAGCATTGCTTAGGTTGGGACTCTACTGGGCATAAGTTAGCTTACGGTGTAAACAGCCGAGTAAGTTATAATCCATCGACATGTGTGTTCTCTTACTTACCATCCTATAGCTCGCCATCATTAGCTTCAGGTGATGAAGTTTTCACTACGATATAGGATTATTTTTACAATTATTATCTAGTCTGGTCGACTGTCAACGGATTCGGTCGGCTACTCTGGATGAAGCCAAACTGCATAATGTCTTCACAATGACAGTTGATCCGATCAGAATTCCAAACGTGGTGTTGCTCTCAACCTAGCAACAGACCATATCTTGCAGTACTAGATACCAGCGCTAGTTACCCGGCTGAGAAACTACGATTACAATGCGCTAGTCGATGCCACGTTGCTTAAAAAGGTCGATTCGCAGCTTTAAGAGCAAGTGACAACTCAAAACATATCGAATATATCATGCAGCCTTGAGACCACAAACAAAATCCGACGAAATGTCGTATGAGTCTGTGCTACACCCATCCATGTTGACTGAACATGACGAGATACGACGAAACGATATTCCGTCTGTTAGATTATACCCAGCCTGGCTGTACTGCTCTCTTGGAAATATTGGAGGTAAAGAGGATGCTCTTTGTACAACAAACAGAAAGAAGCGTGTAAAGAATTATTATAACACGAGGCTGAACATATAAACCGCTGCTTAGTTCATTTGTATATGTACTCGATTACTACAATACAGCTGAATGGTTATCAGAAGATGGGACGGGAAAGAGAAAGAAAATTAGCAATCGAACTCGATTTGAAGATCTAGCTCTCACCACAGAGGAGACAGATTTATTGCCAAGCGAATATTCAATTTACTTATTGACTAGTTCACCAGAATAGAGCCTAGAATTATTGGGCTTTCCATCGCAGCATGGTAAACGAGTGTTTTGGGAACTTATATGGGCCCTCACCATTCCACGTGCCCTCGACCATGCCGACCTCTTCCTTGCTCTCGGTGTTGGTGGCAGTCACTTGCGGCGCTGTGATCGTGTATACAGAGACATCTTTTCCTACGATACCCTTGACCTCGACTTCAAAGTCCTCCTTATCGCTAATGTTCACGACGGCCAGACTGACGTAGCCCTGCTCGTCCACCGACGCGCTAACATCCAACCACGAGGCGCCGTCCTCCAACGCGCCCTGCAACCACACCGGCTGCGTCTCGCCGCCGTAAGCGCCGGCCCGCACGTGCGTCGCCACGGTCCAGCCGCGCATGTACCGAGAGAACAACAGGAGCGGCCACCAGGTGGACTGCCTCACGACGCCGCTCTGCGTCGTCATGAGAGGCGAGATGACGTTGACGGTCTGGGCAATGTTGGCCATGCCGATGTACCGGCTCTGGCGGACGAAGACGTTCAGCCAGACGGCGACGGCCAGGGCGTCGGACAGCGTGTACTGCTCCTCGGCGCCCTTGTCGCCCGGCGCGCGCTCCGGGTCCCAGACGTTCCACTCGTCGAAGCAGATCTTGGTCGGCGGTCTCGAGACGGCCACGCCGCGCTCGATGCGCGCCAGCTCGATCAGCGAGGCCGCGATGCGGATCGCGCGCTCCGCGGCCAGGGGCGCCGTCACGTTCTTGACGTGCGACGTCCCCGCCGCCGTGTACACGTGGATGCTGTGCATGTCGACCACGGGCACGCACGCCTGCAGCACCGTGTGGTCCCACGACGCCGTCCCGTCCTGTCCGCAGAGTATCAGCACGATGTCGGGGTCCAGCAACCGCAGCGCCTTGGCCCACTGCGCCGCCTTCTTCGCGTAGTCGTCGGCCGTCATCTGCTCGATCTGCCACGGTCCCCAGACCTCGTTTCCCAGCGCCCAGTACTTGACGCGGTAGGGCTCGGCGTGGCCGTTGGCCCGCCGCAGGTTCGCGTAGTACGTGTCCCGCGTGCCGTTGCAGTACTCGATCCAGGCGAGGGCCTCGTCTAGCGTGCCTGTCCCCATGTTCAGACACAGGTAGGGCTCCACGCGCTTTCCCTCTGGCAAACCCTCCGAGAGCACGGACAGCCAGGCCATGAACTCGTCCGTCCCGAATTGGTTCGTCTCTGTGCCGAGCCAGGCTAGCTCGGGCCGCGACGGCCGCTTCTCCCGCGGCCCGATCCCGTCTTGCCAGTGGTACGTCGCGCAGAAGTTGCCTCCCGGATACCGGATCACGGGTATATCGAGCTCCCGCAGCGCCTCGATAACGTCCTTGCGGAAACCGTTGGAGTCTGAGAGTGGGTTTTTGGGGTCGTAGATGCCGCCGTATATGCATCGGCCCATGTGTCTGAAGGAATGAAGCTGAAGTCAGTTTGCTGAGTAACAAGGGATGGACGGTTCCCGACGAGCTGGTATACTTCATAGCGGGGTGGCTTTACTAATACCTACTCTGTGAATCCGCCATAAGTCATAGGATCGATCTTGGATAACCGTTTGGCCGCGTCGACCTCGATGAGCGGGGTCTCAACCCCGCGGATCGTGGTGAAGGTTGTCATGATGTAGGGTAATAGTCACCGATGTTGGCGTTTGTGTATATATAAATCTTGAGATATATTGTATGAGGAACTAGCTGGAAAGTAAAATTCAATCGCTGTATTATATGAAATTACATAGTCTACATACATACAACTCGGAGAGAGCTCTTCTGGAGCTTCCTCGTCCTTTATTATAACTTCACCCGGAAACTATCCCACTTATTGACCTTCTCCGCGCTCTTCGGGGCATATATGCGACTCGGGGAAAGCGGGTCCCCCGGTGTCGGAAAATTGCCATCCGTCTCGCTGCACGGAGATTGGTGCGCATATATGTTCTGTTGTTTCCAAGCCCCCTCCTGCCGGGATGGCGAACTGAGACTAATTATCTGCTTCTTGTTTATACCTCTATCATTCGGGTGGTGGCGTTCTCGGCGATATGCAAAGTCGTCTTATACGTATATACGTGCATAGACGTTGTTGGCGTTATTCTGCGACCGGGATGCTGTGGCTGATAAACAATTGAATAGGCAATCGGTCAGAGAATGAATGTACCTATAATGTGCAAGTACGTACTGATGTTATGGTTCCACGACAGATGTTTATCCAAAGATGATCATGTTAAGGTCCACCATTCACAGACCGGAATGAAGATATTTAGCCTTTATATCCCTCTGGGATTCGGCAATTGAAGAGATTCAATTAATTCAATGTCTCAAGCCTATCCCGTATATGGATATATATGCATGTCACCCAGATCAAAAACCGTGATTTAAATAGACACCCATGGTCCGCACGCAGAACAACCAACCAACCTCAGCTTGTTGCCTAAGACGTCTGTCTAATGTCCGGGTTCACTTCTTTTTTCATTCCATAAGACGGGCAGGTACCTATAACAGAAGTAGGTTCGTGGTCTAATAATATTGGAAGACGCTCCCCTCAATTGAGTTAAAAATGTGACCTGCATCTTTTTACCTCTTTACTTTACTAGCAGGCCATCTCCACCTTTTGACATCACTCATTCATGTTAAGCATCTATCTCAAACATCGACAATCAGCCGAATAACATCAATAACCCATCAACGTGAGAGCGGTACACTCGATTATTTCAGGTCCAGGGGAAGAAAAGAAAAAAGAAAAAAGCAGAAGCTAGGGCAAGACAATGGGGGAGCAGCCACACGTTGACAGTCCCAAGGCCGGGACCTCAAAACACAGCACCACGGCGTCCTCGGCTTGGACGCCCGAGATGCGGGATCGTCAGGCGCGAGGCAAGAACCCGTACAACGCCGACTCGGACGACAGCGACTGGGGCGGCCCGGGGCAGGGCAGTGGCAGTTCTTCGGCGGCGGAGGTTGGGTTTCAGCGTGTTGGCGCGTGAGTATCAATCTCCCTTTTCCTTTTACCACGAGAGCATGGTAGCAAGCCCGAATCATCTAGCTCACGAAGGCGAGACTAATTCGAAATAGTCCCAAGCCCAAAGACCGTTTCGCAATATACGAACGCCGGCGCATAGCCTCTCAGATCTTGAACAGCACAGAACTCCTCATGATGGCAGCGGTGCGCGACGATGAGGTGAGTTTCTTTTCTCTCTCTTCATTCTCATCTCATCCCTTAGTCTCCATTTGGATTTAATTCACTATCTTCGAAAGCCAAGAACGCATCCGAGAAAGGCCCAACCGTGCTTTGCCATGAGCTTGCTCTCTTCCTGCTTAAACCTAACCCGCCGATTTACGTGCTCAGTGAGTTATTCACTTACTTACTAACCCTTCCCCAGAGCATCCCAGCCACACGCCTCAAATACATGCGCGTGCTCTGCGGCCTCGAGGGCTCGGGCGACGGCACCCCACGCGCAGGAGCAGCAGCAGGAGCAGCAGCAGCAGCGCGTCCGTCAACGGCAGACAAACAGCGCAAGCGAATCAACCTCGACCAGGGATACCGCAGCGTGTCGGGGAACACCAGAGAAAAGTGACGAATGGGCACCACCACAAATCTCCAAGCGCCACGTTTTCCTCTACACAGACAGCTATTTATCATCAATATCCATGAGCGAGGGAAGTTGATTGTCATTGCTCGCCATGATGAATGTAACACTTCTAGTCTAGTAGTAATTAGGAAAAAGCCAAAAGCGAGTTATTCTTATTTGCTGTATTCGCCTATTGCTATCGTGTCCCACCACGGTGTCTCGGAGACGTAGACATTGTTACGCCGTCTATCATGTCTAAGACCTCAAATTAATTTCACGAGAGACTTGTGACTGAGAAATGAATCACGGCGCACATGGCATTGAACCTGCAACAGTCTAACGATTAAAGTACAATACAACAATCCCTCCATATATCGCACATAATCTATTCAAGCAATGGTTAAAAACTATGGCATGAGACGAGTTCGTCCCTCTAGAACAATTGAACATAGGGCTGATACTAATATCGTCGACTTGAAATTCCACAACGGGGAACAAGGATTTTACTACCTGGGTGTATATACATACGTGCCATGTCATCGGTCTCAACAAGAATTCCCAAGAATCGCTGTTGCTGAAAATCCGACACATACTCGTGTTTTCTATACGATAATAGAAACACCGAAAAAAAAGATCCAATCCAAGCTAAACCAAGGTAAAAAGTCGTGATACCCATGCCAGGTGTGATCCTGAACAATGACCAAAAATGATAGACCACCAACGCCTTGCCATGAAGAATGCTGATCGATTCCTCCCAATGTTCAAATGCATTCATTCCAATTATCCCCCACACCTCTCTAGATCCTAGATACCAGTCCCAGGGCTCCTTTTGTTTCTAGATATGATAAAACATCACGCGTAGCGAGGGAGTTCCGCTCTCGGTGGAGGCCATGCCTGCTGTTGTTGTGGATTATATTGATTCCCATATTGGCCATTATGGTTATGGGCCATAAGAGGACGAGAAAGTGCGCCTGAAGCGGCCCAGTCGTTATTATTCCTAGGGCTGCCATTGCCATAACCACCACCAACCCAGCTGTTATTCGGCTGTGTTTTTTGTTGCGTTAACCTCCTGCGTCGCGTTCTTCGGGATATGCATGAGCAGCAACAACCCGCGATTGCGATTAGGATGAGACCACCAACGACTGATGCGACCGGAATTATTATGTTCTTGTTGTCGCGGAAGAACGCCTGGATCTTATCCCAGACACTTGCTCCCTTGCAGGTGCCGTTACTGCAATAACCACCACCCTCACATGGCGTACCATCTAGGAAATTATGTTGTATACTCTCGCATTGGCCCACCGGCGAGCTTGGCGATTTGCAGCTCACCAGGCATGTATTCTCATCACAGGCGGTCAAGTCGTTGCTGTTCGTTAATCCCCCCACCAGGGTCTGGCACTGCATATCGCGAGACGTGCACTGACCTGACGCGCACTTTAGACCTGATCCATCTGCGCCGCAGCTCTGGCCATCTTTCGCCTTGACATCGGGTGGACACATTGCTGACGTTCCACTACAAGTCTCTCGTGGATCACATGTGCCCGTGCTGTCTCGGCAAACCGTTCCATTGGAGGCGAATTGGCACTGGCCAGTACAACAGTCCTCGTTTGCAGGGTCGCAAACAGAGTTTGTTGTGAATTTGCATGTCTTTGGGTCGCAGCAAGAATTGCCCTGACAGCCAGTCTCGCCACCGCAGTCACAGTCTTCTCCTTGTTCAACTATACCGTTGCCACACTGACTACCGGTTATAGTCACTACATTTTTGTTGTCGCTGAGGCACCCCGCGTTTACGCTATTGCGTAGCATCGACGAGCAAATATTGCCAATACTGCATGGTGAGAATTGCATGAGACCAGGGCCTGTTGATGGATTCATGATATATGCTCCCTGTGCGTCACAACTTGCGGAGCTTAAAGGACAACATTGATTATTTGCTCGAGTCCCGTCCACGCAAGTGGTCGACGTACAGTCATGATAAGCGCCGAACGTATGCCCGCTCTCGTGAGCAAAGACTTGCCATTCCGTATTAGTCCATACTACAACATTGGCGCCGGCTGTGGTATCATTTCCATTTACTGAGGCGCCCTGCGAACAAAGCTGGCCGAGCCACGCCAGGCCGACGGCTGAATCAGTGGCACAGGTGCTCATCAGAGTCCAATAAGCATTGTTGTCCTGGAATTGGCCGCGCCATTTAGAAAATAAATCCAGGCGATCGTTAATGTTAACGTTTGGACTACAGGGTTGGTTCCACTGTGACCCTTCAGGAGGGGAGCCAGGACACTCAGCATCGCTGATAGTTAAATTTCGAATCCCCAGGCTAACGTTGAATGTAGACTCATAGAGTGCGGACGCCATGTTGACCATATTGATAAGGTTTTGAGTGACATTGGCCCGACCGGGAAACTTAGCCGTATACGTACAGTCCGTCGCGATCCCGATAAGAGCAACCTTCCTTGAAGTGGGACAGCCTTGGGTTGACCCAATCGTGGTGGCAAGATTGGCACCGGCACCACTACTGCCGCTGATATCATTCTGCCGCCGAAAGACATTCGAGTCAATCGACGTTAGATAGCGCAAATCCAGACCTAAATTGACGGGATGGTCGAGTTGGTTGTTGAAATCAAGCAAGTCAGAAGAGCATACAGATGCGTTCTCAGAGAGTCCACGCTTAAGCTCCGAACCGTAGTCGTTGCCCACGATATCGGTGTCTCTCCAGACAATCATGTAGTCATCGTCGTCATGGTGGGCTTCAGGATCCTCGGCAAGGCGTGTCTGCCTATACGTCGAGGCCCGTTGAATATGGTGATAGTTTCCGTTGACCTTAAATGTGCCCTCGAATAGAGGATTCAGCCCATCTCGGAGGACTGCTATCCTAGCCCAGCCTGTATTAAGCCATTCTGAGTGGTGGGCGTGTTGTAAAAAGGCATGGCCTTTGTATATCCTATGCTCTTGCCTATTTATCTTCTCCTCGTGACTGACAGTGCCGTCGGGACCTAGGTATCGAATTGTGGCCTCCTCCGGCAGGACGTCGTGATTTGGTTCTAGCTCAATGCGTACTTTGTCTTTTTCGTCGTGGAGTAGGAAGCTGATGTCGAATGACGAGTGCGCATGGATGCGATTCGACGGTGTGTGGAGAGTTGGCCGGTCGACTCGGGTGATATAGTTCAAAGGGTTTCGCTTCACAGAGTGCGATGCCGAGTCGCGCGCTAAGGTGCACAATAACGCAACGACCGAGGTTAGAGAGAGGCGCATATTCAAAAGATGAGAGGATCCCGCGGGCGGGACAAGGCTGTATCTTCACAACCCCATCTGTTTTCAGAGCAGTATAAACAGTCGATAGTGAAGGTAACGAAAGTCGATGAAGATCTATACAGGGGAAAAAAGAAGGATCAAAGTCAAAATTCAAAATACGCAGCAGAATTGGAGAAGAACAAGAGAGGCACGGATCGAGATGCCTCGTTAAGCTCGAAGTACTAGGTAAGGGGAAGTGCGCGGGAGCAAGCCCAGAGAGGGTGAGACGAAGACTGTAGGGCGATTGCCCGGGGCTGGGGTCGAACGCTTCAAAGCGCCCGCACCTGTCAGGCAGACGCTACTGGGGCGCTAGGCCCTACAGGGGCTGGCGGGCTACCTAGGTGCTAGCTACCAGGACTTCATCAGTGGAAGGGCAAAATGGGTGGTATTCTTCGAGAAGTGGGCACCTACCAGCTAATTGTCCCGTAAACAAGCCTCTCTCGTGTGCCACAAGCACGCAGCCGTAAGGTCCTAGAAAGGCAATAAGCGTAAGCGCCGATCCCTGACCTTTTGTCGAGTAAATATTTTCAATCGTCCTACCCTTCAAATAATTTTTGTCAGGGCTAGTCTAAGTTGACGCTTTCCAGCCTTACGATACGCAGGTAACGAACCGTATGCCACTAACTAATCGGGATGGAACAAAAGGGCAGACCAAACCCCCAGAGACTCTGTTTCATCTCAAACCCAAACGACTCGATGCAGTACCCCGTCTTTTAAATCACGTTTCAGCGGAATGCGGCACAGCCATAACGACGCCTGTTGCCCTGTTGCCCTGTTGCATCGGAACAAACGGGATTGGGCTGGGGACCACACAGCCCGGCTTGGGATTCTTGGCAGTGAACAAGGAATCGTAATCATCTACCTGCGAAATTCGGAAATGGAATGCAACAACAAGGCTACAGATTGTTTCAATCAAACAGTTTTAAGTACTAATGATAGAACGGACGATACAAGTTTTAAGCTCGGTTACACAACTTACACCAAAGTCCCCGAGTGCCCTATAAAGAAACCTCCAGTAAACCAACCCATTGACCTATCAAAATAATTCGGCAACACACCTGACTCATTAAAACTAAAGAGTGGGAATCCCCTCTTATTCGACAATGAGAAGAAAAATCTACACAGAATACTGTCAGCACAGCATATCTTACGGGACGCTCATATACCCAACCCAGCTAAAACGCCTGCTTACACTAAGACTAGGACTGCTGACAGACGAACTAAGTAGATCCAGACTAACATTAAGAACAAAATATCTAAATTCGTACATATGCCATATTCAGTAATTGACAAATATTATGATTAAAAAACATTAATTACCGAGAACAGAGAAAATGTAAACCGCTATCCATTTCTAACATATTTTATACCGTGCATCAACAGCTTTCATCACTACCGAACTCGGCCGCAACCCTCTTGCGAAAGGGACTGTTTATGGGGATGTTTTCATCTATAAGTGCCAAGGTTATATAAACTCGTCTTAAGTGTAGGTTTTTTTTGGGGTAAGGTAGCGGATAGGGCGTACAGTACTACACGACCAAAAATTTCGAGACCAGTTAGTTTTTTTCATAGTACCTGTCCAATGTCATTCGCAACCCTGATTCCTATCTACAACGGAACAGACCAAGGCCATCTAGATCTCAACTCCATTTTCCCGTATCGAGATGTTTAGCAGTTAGCTATAACCATACGGCAACCTTTCCGTATATCATGTGAACCAGACCATTACTCAGGTATCATACATATCGTGAACAAACTAGCAAAGCCCCAAGGCCCTCTAAACGGTCCGTCTATATCTAAGCCCATTCGCCAAGTCAAGTGACGCGTACTCACTCTACCTTTATTCTTCTATCGGACTTTGTGGTGTACTCCGATTCCCACCGGACTATTTCAATACATACATATTATATATCTCAGGCTTAACTCCGAACTGTCAATGTTGGCATAGAACGGCATCGTGTTGCCGACCTAACCAATAGCTGCCGATAACCGTCAACTTATACCCCGCGAAAAGCCCTTGTTCAGCTGAAAGATAAGAAACACGTAAGTATGTGACGTCGAGACTAGCAGTCGCCAAGCTGAGAGATACTAAAGATCACGGCAGATTGCAATATGGGTAGGTAAAATTATTCAGACGGAACTCATAAGCACTGGCTTCTATTCATTCAAAACTCATCATAGTATTGTAACAGTATGGTATCAAAAAACCGCCGAGAAATAACCAACAGTTGCCTACTTATATATCTACCCATTTTGTTATTTTACTTTCTTTTCGCCTCATGGACGATAGCGATGATCTTATCGACAACCGATGGGTCAGAGAGCTGTGAAAGCATTTTATGTCAGTATTTGGTCTCTTAAAAGCGCGAACTGGTCCTATAACTTACTGTCGTGATATCACCAAGCTGGTCTTCCTCACCAGCTAGGATCTTCCTCAAAATACGGCGCATGATTTTGCCACTACGTGTCTTGGGCAAATCGGGTACGATATATACTGCTTTAGGAGCTGCGAAGGGCCCAATACTCCTGCGAACCTGCAGGATAAATTCTTTTCGTAGTGCATCTGTGGGTTCGTTGCTCTTGTTAATAGCAACGAACGCATTGACGGCTTGGCCCGTTAATTCGTCAGCAACACCGACAACAGCCGATTCGGCCACCGCATGATGCTCGATGAGGGCTGCTTCAATTTCGGCTGTCGATAGACGATGGCCACTAACATTGACGACATCGTCAACTCGTCCTCGGATCCAATAGAAGCCTTCGTGATCACGGCCAGCTCCATCACCAGTGAACTGTATGCCTGTCAATGGATGTCTCACCATAAACGACGATGTCACTTACGTAGTAACCCTTGTATACATCCAGGTATGTCTCCATGTATCTCTTGTGCGCACCCCAGACGGTGCGAGCCATACTAGGCCAAGGCTGTTTGAAAGCCAGAACACCTTCGACGTCGTTTCCGTGGATCTCATCTCCTGAAACAGGGTCGATAATGGCGGGCTCGATTCCAAAGAACGGCAAGGACGCGCTTCCGGGTTTTGTCGGGGTCACGCCGGCGAGTGGTGTAATAACGTTGGATCCAGTCTCGGTTTGCCAATACGTCTATTTTGTTAGTGACCGTTCCTCTCATGGTCAAAAGGCACAGCTTACATCAACGATCTGAGCCTCCTCCCTACCAACAACTTCGAAATACCATTTCCAAACTTCAGCTGCGATCGGCTCTCCAACTGATCCCAGTACTCTAAGCTTAGGCATCCGCGCCTTTACAAAGTCGTCACCCGCACGCTTTAATAATCTCAGAGCAGTGGGTGCCACATAGAATTGGGTAATCTCGTGTTGGTCAATGATGTCCCAGTAGCGAGAGAAGTTGGGATATGCTGGTGTGCCCTCAAATACCACAGTGGAGATACCAAGAAGTAGGGGAGCGTACACCACGTACGTATGGCCAGTAATCCAGCCGACATCACCACCGCAGAAGTATCGGTCGCCATCATGGATATCGAACACATATTTTCCTGTCACTGCAGCTCCAAGGAGGTAGCCAGCGGTGGTGTGCATTACGCCCTTTGGCTTGCCCGTAGATCCGGAAGTATATAGTAAGAATAGGGGATCTTCGGAGTTCATGACTTCAGGGGCGATGTACGATGGCCACTTCTGGACTTCCTCATGCCACCACAAGTCGCGACCCGGTGTGATAGGGACATCAGCGCCAGTACGCTTGAAGACCAGCACTCCAGTAACGTCAGGGCACTGTTTGAGCGCATCGTCGACGATTTTCTTAGTGCCAATTAGCTTGCCACCTCGCTTGCCCTCATCGGAAGTAATGACGACTCTTGACTGGCCGTCGATAACACGGTCGCGTAAAGAGTCGGCTGAGAAACCGGCAAATACAACAGAGTGGACAGCCCCAATACGGGTGATGGCAAGTAAGGCGATTAGAGCTTCGGGAATCATGGGCAGGTAGACGGCCACAGTGTCCCCCTTCCGGACGCCCATCTTCTTAAGCACGTACGAGACTCTCGAAACCTCACGAAGCAGCTCCCCGTAAGTCAAGTTACGGCCCTCACCAGGTTCGTCAGCTTCGTAAATGATAGCCACCTTATTGGGATCCTTGAAAGCGTGTCTATCAACGCAGTTATAGGCGGCGTTAAGTTGACCCTCGGGAAACCAAGCTACATCGCCGTTGTTCAGGCTTCCGGAGCGGACTGTGTCGAAGTCGCGCTGCCATGTTAGAAGCTCCCTAGCTTTCTGAGCCCAGAACTTGTCAGGCTCGGTGATAGACTCCTTATACAGTTGTTGGTACTCCTCGAGGCCTTGGAGATGTTACTAACACATGCCTGTCTGTAACGTGATATCTATGTTATACTTACTGGTGAGATGTGGTTTGCTAGGGTGTTCTGTACTGAATTAACGATCTGAAAATGCGTACGCATGGGGCGTGCTATGGGGGAGCTGATTGGAAGCTTACTGTCAAGCATCTTCTGAGGAGGATCTACATATTCGGTGTTAGCGCCAGAGTCTACTCCGTTGCGCCAAGTCACGCGCAACGACGCGCGCGGCATCAATTGAGGGTTTCTTACGAAAGGTATCGACGAGATGGGCCTCGGCCACCACGGGCGCCTTGGCTTCTTCACTCATGTTTGCGTCGGGGTGGTTTGTCGACACTGAGAAGGACGATGTGGCGGGGTAGTTCTTGCGGGGTTTGTGATGAAGCTCGCTCTCTAAGACACGGGGACCCTACGCTTAGGCGCAATATCACGTATTAGAGACAAAGCAGATCGCAAGAGATTCACGAGCACAGATCAAAGAGAGTCAGAGGAAGAGAGAGGACAAAAGGGAGTGAGTGAATTATTAGACGAAGGTCGCTGACGAGGGAATACCACAGTTTTGTATGTTGTTAGAAATGTGAAAGAAAGATTGGCAGCGAAGCGAGAAGCGAAGTGCATATTACATATTGCGTGCTACTTAATCTATTCCGCAGCAGGTACTGCATGTACGTGCCTACCTGGATAGTACTACGGTACCACCATGCCTACCTCATCAGCTTGCTACTACTACCTTACTCGCTATTCGCTCTTTCGCAGCTACCTCACCCATGTGGCCGGCCGATGTACGCATAGAAGCGGCAACCATACACCACTGCCCTCTAGATATACTCAATGCTCACCTCCTAGGTAAAGCGCAAGTGCGACCGAACTACTAGCCCGTATACTACGTAGCCCGTGTAGGTAGGTACTTCTATTGCCCGGCTACAATATGAGGCTGCAACGGTACACCTTACGTTCCTTGAGATAGGCCAAGGTCGGGGTTCAGGTGGGGTCCTGAATCCTCCACTTCCGCTCGACCGTACGACCGTCGCGTGCTAAGTACTGCCCAACTGCAGTATAAATATTACCAGTAATCACACAACTGCTTGGCCTTGGCGGGCTCTTGTCAACAAAAACCAAGAGGGGCGAATGACTATCTGTTGAGGCCTTTTCCCCATATCAAAGTCTGACGGAACATATACTAAGTGCCCAGTCGCTATTGGTATTTGAAAAAGGGACCCTCGCCATGTAAATGCTTATACTGTTCCATTGTCGGCCTACTACGGCTCGCCAATACAGATGGAAGGATTATCTGCTGTACTACAATGAGACTGCAACTACGAAAACGTAGTGGAGTGATCCAGGCCCGGCGGCGCAAACGCCTTCGTTACGCCCAATTGACTACAGAAGATAACCATACACAGTTATATTCGTTCACTCGATACTGTACAGGTGACGTAGAGTATGGGAAATCCTCCCAGGCGTTTGGGTATGTCGTAGTAAGGGTGGACATACAAAAAGTGTTGGGGTGTTATAATAAAGCCTTCTTATTATACTTAAGGCCAAGGCTTCCCTTACCACCTCCAAGTAAGAACCAGACTGATGGTTCATGCCATGATACCCTACGTTGGTGTCCGAAGGAAGCTGGGCGGTTTCGACGCTGCCAGACCAATGTAACCAAACCCCTTGATTGTCACCATACCCGGACAGGTAGAGCGCAAAAAGAAGGTAAGTGGATTTTGCACACTTCCGTCATTGTTATGTGCAGCCGGTCGATCCAGAGTACATCCGAAGTAGTGCTGACGGGTACATATAGGTACAACTGCAGTGTAATCAACTTATACTGTAATGTAGCGTAGCAATGATCATACCCGGAGATGCGGATGTACTGGATTGTGACCTGGTCGATGAGTAGAACCCCTTTTGTCCAAGGATGCTCAAGAATAATCACGACCCCTCACCTGACAACCCCGCATCCAATTGCGGCATAGGCCTTCCAGCTAGCTGAATAAGTACACGCAGCCAACAGCTTGGCGTGTCACATTGCACTGACTAAGCGCTGAACCGAAGCCAGCACTCAGCTTGCGTATTTGACGTGAGATTAAGAGACGGGCCTTGCATAGCTGTGCTTGATTAGCGCATCGTGGAAGTGCCGTGGCCTTTCCGACGGCAATATGATGACGGACCCAAGCTCCCGGTGAACGCTTTGATGATAGCAAACTCCTTGTCGCGTTGCCGAGAACTACTGGGCAAAACGCGGGGATTTCCACCTTAGTTAACAGGGATTTGTAGCCTTGTCAGTCGTCTAACTCTGAAAATAGGCGTGGTCTTTACCTAGGTAATCAATATAGGTTGCGTCGGATATAGACAACCGTAGATAATAGACCGGCCTCGACATTAAAATACGAATCCGCCTATTCTGGAAGATAACTACGAATAGGACAAAGCAGAGCAGATCCATGCAACCGTGTAACCGTAGCTCCGGCGCAGCGGAAAGAAGTGTCCATTGAAGCAGCGGATCTCGGTTATGACAAGAAACCTTTAGCTATCTCGCAATACTGTGTTCTTCGCCGATACCGGATGTAAACGTCGGCTCGATGATTCAGGTGATTAACCATTCCAATCGAATACAAGTCTTCGTTATACTGTAGGCTTCTGAATAAAATTGGCCCTGTATCCACTGTGAAGAACTCCCTCAACTCCGAACCAGCCATATGCTACCTTCGTTTAACGCCGGAAAGCCTCCTTTTTTCTCTTACATGTCCATACTCATCAAATACATCTCAATTATTCTCATGAACTTCGCTACGAAGGCCTCGAGGTGAAATATGACTTTGGAGCCTGTTCGTATTCTATGCTCATAGAAGGCGGACCATTTGATTACCTCCCATTTCAAGTCGTCATCGATTTGGGGAATCAGTTTGAATGTCAACGTCTTGAGGATTGTCGTGGGCGGTATGCAATGGGTGAGCAAGTCATAGAGCTTGGATCTAATGACGAGTATTTGTGCGGGTGTATGTTGGTCCATCATATCCTTAGCAATTTGTGATATTAAAGCTTCCCAATCTGGAGGAGGGATGGGCGTCGTATCTGTCACTTTCTCGCTACGGGGATGTCAGCGCTACATCAGGAACAGTTGGGTCGGCATCGGGACATACTTCTGGGCATGAACTGCCTCGTACATCAACAAGGCTCGCCGTAAGTTTCGACCGCTCTCCTCAGCAATTCTCTTGTGTAATCCTTTCACTACTGGCCACCCCTCTCTCTTCGCCGAGTCGGCCAACACGCCGGATATCTCGTCTACCGTCGGAGCCGCAACACGAACAAGGAGGGTTCGACTTCGGATAGGAGCGATGATATTAGCTGTGCTATTGGCGAGCAGGATTAATCGTAGATTGGGGCTGTATTTCTCCATGGTTCTTCTCAGGGCAGCCTGGGCATCTCGTGTGAGGTGGTCGGCTTCATTGATTACGACGACTTTGAATCTTTGCTTGGCGGACTGATCAACCTGTTGTGTCTGGGCGACTTCCTTGAGTAAGTCTTGGATAACGACGCGATCATAGTTGCCGACATCAGACGGTGTAATTTCAAGATGGTATACCGAGGCCACGATATTAAATTCGAGTTTGCGGTTGCTGCTTGTTTGAAAGACACGCGCATCGATCTTGATCTTTTCTACACCGGGGCCGTAGAGCTCTTTCAGTGTGGCGACGATACGAGTCTTCTTGCCGGCACCCGAGGGCCCGTAGACGAGGAGATGAGGGAAGTCGCCGCTTTGCGCCTATCAAGAAGAGACGAGTTAGAGAATTTGTCCTATGGGTCTTGGACGGAGACGTACCAATGACCGTAGTCTGTCAGATAGCTCTGGGTGATAAGTCAAGGCATCGAGAGACCGTGGCCGATGTTTGTCAACTATAAGAGCCATCTTGATAAGATCGCAAGTCCGCTATTACTATACACAAGAGGTATGTGTCACTGCTCCTGTTCTGCTAGCTAGGAGAAAAAAGCGGTTGTCAAAGTTAACGGTCGTGTGAACTTTCTTCTGACTTCGCATCTTAGGTAACAGCTTGTCGCGTAAATTGATTTTAGAACGCGTCTGCGGGCGAGCCAAGACAATTCCGCGCTAGCCCCACCAACAGCTCACAGCCCACAGCCAGCCGGTGCTCAGCTGTCAGCATCTATGACCTCATCGGGTCTACCCGGACGGCAACGCCGACTTGCAATCTACAGTATCCCTCATTATTTTCGTCTTAATCATGTTGTGCTCCCAAAATGTTACATATCACACAATGCTAATTATTATCCTACCACTTATGTTGAAGTATTCGAATTATAATTGATAGATGCTATCGAGCTAATCACAATTTAATGTCGTAGCAGCTGGAGCTTACTTACGTGGCGATATCGACCATACATACGTCATGCAACCCAAGCTCTTGGGTAGAGCATCATTCATGGGATTCTCTCAGCTATTGGGCCAGGAGGGCAGGTGAGTTGGTTAGCTAGCTACTTTAGATACAGGTTTTAGGTTTTACAGAAGACCATTCGCCCATTGGAACAAACATGCATGACTCTCTTCTCTGAGGGAGGGCACCAACGATCCACATCCCACGACGGTGTTTCAGTGCTCTGGCGCTCTGATTTGTGCTGGCGGCCCGCCCCCCACTTTATCTTTAGGGGATTGGGGGATCAATTGGAGGGGGCAGCCTCGACCACATTACGAGCTGGGAATTTATTGATAATGGGCTGTGCCTGGTTGTGTCGGTGGGACAAACACAATTGGTGATGTCTGGCCGCTTTTCTCCCTCTGTTGCTCGCCCCTTTGGTTTTTTCTAGGTGAAAAGACGTAAGCCCTTTCTTTATATAGCCTTGTCGACCGCTTTTTTAGCTCGATTCAAGCCTACCATCCACTCCAAATAGTTACCCGTCGTACTGCTTCGGCCAATTGTCATTTGTTTGGGCTGAACTGCTTCGCAAACCGCCAAAATGTTCAATAACCGCAAGTTCTCTATGTAAGTTCGTTCATCTTTGATTCCATGGACACATTGCGTAAACAGTCGAGGCCGCTCCCTAGAGAACATCTGATTGGCAAGTATCTATCGTGATGTGCTGACCGCCATTATCTAGGAACAAGAACACTGGTCTTCCCAGAAGAAGATTCAGCATCGGCGATCCTAGTGCCAATGGTATGTTTTCAGATGATTCTACAGATTGCTCGAGTCTCGTCCTTGTCAGACATACATATAATATACGGCGCACATGCCAAGAATTCACTATATAAATTTCTGCGTTCCCTTATACTTGAAAACAGTGCCACTGGTACCCTAAGATGATGCACATCGCTGTGTTAGCCTTGGCTCTTGGCATCCGTGGCCCGTCCTCACCACTCAATAAATAACAAAACACGGGTGTGGCTGCTTTTAGTGGTCTGGGATATGCTAACATCAGCTCTTGGCAGAGACAAGCTCTAAGATCCACAGACAGTTCCGTGCTGCGAATCCTGGACATCTACCACATGCCGGTCTCGATCCGACCCGTGCATCAACCGGTGTCGTGTGGTGTACCGAGCGTGCTGCCGAACATGGATTCCTCGATGAGCCTGAGTCGTGGGCCAATCTAGGCCAAGGTGCGCCGGAAGTCGACGATGACATTGAAGGCTCGTTCCCGCGACCTCGTACAATCGACGTTTCTACTGCGGCTAGAGAATATGGCCCTACCGCTGGTATCAAGCCTCTCCGTGCCGCTGTCGCTAGAATGTACAACGAGATGCATCGTCAGGGTAAGGACAGTCAGTATTCCTGGGAGAATGTGGCCATTGTGCCTGGAGGTCGAGCTGGCTTGATCCGTATTGCTGCCATTCTTAACAATGCCTACGTTGGCTTCTTTATCCCCGATTACACGGCATACAACGAAATGATGTCTCTTTTCAAGAACGTAAGTCAAATTATCCAAGCCGGGCAAGAAACTCCTACTTACTTATAACCTAGTTCGCTGCTATCCCCACGCCTCTTTCAGAAGAAGATGGCTATCACATCCATCCGGACGTGATTGCTCACGAGATTGCTCGGGGTACTTCAGTCATTCTGACTTCAAACCCCCGTAACCCGACTGGTCGTGTGGTCGCCAACCCCGAGCTTGCTGAGATTCAGGACATCTGCCGTGGACGTGCAACACTCATCAGCGATGAGTTCTACTCTGGTTACAACTATACTAGTGACTGTGACGGCAGTGTTATTTCAGCCGCAGACAACATTGAAGACGTCGATGAGGACGACGTTCTCATCATTGACGGCCTTACTAAGCGATTCCGCTTGCCTGGATGGCGAGTTGCGTGGATCCTTGGACCCAAGGAATTTATCAAGGCGTAAGCAACGGCAATTTCTCGTTAGCTGAGGACGTGATTATTTCACAACTAAAACTGACACACGTCTCGCAGAATCGGCTCTTGCGGTTCCTATCTTGATGGCGGAGCCAACGCTCCCTTCCAGGAGGCTGCTGTTCCCATGCTCGAGCCTTCGCTCGTCCGCAAAGAGATGCAGGCTCTCCAGCGCCACTTCCGAGTATGTCGACACTTCAGATTCCATGAGAACCTAGCATCCATTTACTAACGAGATTCGTTCAAATAGGACAAGCGTGATTACGTAGTTAAGCGCCTGCGTGATATGGGTTTCGTGATTAAATACGTGCCGGACAGCACATTCTACCTATGGCTCAACCTTGAGGGTCTACCCGGCCCTATCTCCGACGGTCTCAACTTCTTCCAGGCCTGTCTTGAGGAGAAGGTCATCGTCGTCCCGGGTATCTTCTTCGACCTCAACCCGGCGCGTCGTCGTGATCTGTTCGACAGCCCTTGCCATCACTGTAAGATTCCTCTCTCTCGTCAAGCAAGCACCGCACTTCAAGATGCTAACGCGTGATACTCTAACAGTCGTTCGCTTCTCCTACGGTCCCCGCCTCGATGAGCTGAAGCGAGGCTGTGACGGAATCGAGAGGGTGGTACAGAAGTAAGTCTATACATTTGCACTGTCCTATATATCCTTGAACTTTCCTGCTTGCCCTCCTAGAATAAGCTTCTGACAGACTCGCTACAGGTTCAAGAACTACAGGGAATAAATACTCCTCTACATGATACACGTTACCATAGATGTAACTGATAGGTACACACTAACACAGACAACTGTTGGATGTGGTAGAAGGGCCTTCATATTCCTGTGGCCCGATTTCCTTATCTTGGTAATACATACACGTGATGTGCTTCACTAGCTAGATGAAACAGACATGCTATTCCTCGTATTATGAAGGCCGTAACTTGTTTATAAACTCTACACAATCACAATAAATAAAGCGCACATCGATCAACCAAAGATGTCAAGATCGGCCGCTCATGGTTCGTTCACTTCCGGCATTAATTCATGTCCTAACCAGTTCCCTACGGAAAGAGTAGAAATTTCACACAGAGTATTGTCTGTTGGTACTATGCGAGGATACAATCTGGATTTATTTGTGCGCACTGTGAAATCCGCCGATGCCAGCAAAGCTAATTAAGAGGTTCTCGATCAAGAGTCCTAGCCCAGACGATAAACGCACCGTGAAAGAAACTACAAAGTAAGAACAGCTGAACACCCTCCCATCAAGTCTTATCGACACCTGCAGCAGCCTGAAAAACTCTATCTCCTGTTAAGCTTCTCATATACGGCTATACTAAGTCGTCGGTTTAGGAGCTCACTAGAATATGTTAGTTTCAGGGTTCTAATAAATATGACAAGAGAAACATACTGAGATCTCATCATCCATGGCAGCATCGGCACTAGTGTTAGCGACAGCACCATTGGTATTCTCATTCTGATCACCGGTGTTGAAGTAGTCGGCCATCTCAGAGTCTAGTTCGTCAACTGTCTTCTTGGCCGGACGGCTGCTACGGGCGGGACGCTTCTTGCGACCCCGAGCTCCAGATCCAACAGCCTTGCCTGCCTCTTTCTTCTTGTCATTCGCGGCAGATTTAGGCTGAGCCTTAGGTTGAGTGATACGCTCAGTAAGCGTCTTCGGAGTGGTGATAATCTCGGCCGCCTTGGCAGCACCGACGACGATCTCGATCTGGTCGACAAATCTCGTCAGCTCGATGTTAAGACATGTGAAGGGGGTTAAAAATCTTACCTTCATAGGTCGGCCGTCAACCAAGATGCCGTTTAGGACATTGAAAGCCTTGCTCGCACCATCGGGTTTATGGAAAGTGACGGTAGCAATGCCACGGCTGACGCTATTAGGGCCATAGGAAACCTCCACTCTCTTGATTGGACCAACAGAACTGGAGAAATAGTCCTATAGAGGGCACCATAGTTAGTCTCAAATATTCCATGCGTGTTCGCTTGTGGTGAGCTGGTATCGCGTATCGAGGAACCCGACAGGTATAATCGTCCCCAGAAGTCCATTGGCGTTTATATAAACGAGCACGCAGTGAGCGTTAGTAAGAGTGTCGGTTCGAAATCTGCAGGTCCTCAAGAACCAGTTCATCCCACAAGTTCACCCCTGACAGTATGTCGTTCGGCTGGCAGAGCAAGAGCATGTTCATCCCCCTGATTCGGTCCAGTTTAAGCTGTTACCCGCAAAGAGAAGGAACCACCATTTGTTTTGCCCACAAATCAAGCTCTGTATATCCATCTTCATTCGAGATATCGCATCATGAATGCTGCTGCTCTGCCAAGCCAAAGACAAGCCGTGTCATCGTTTGGTTGTAATCCCTAGGGTGCATCTTGACCACTGGAAAACGTCCGGAAAGAGTATACTAATGCGATCGAGATTGACGTGTCTCTGTTGCTCACTGCAGTGCTCGCGGTTTACCCATGTTCATAACAAAATGAGAGGGCGCAATCAGAGAAAAAGATGGCTCCCCCGGGATCAAACCAACGGTATTGCTAATCACCAGCGCCATAGCCTGCAGTAATCTGCGCATATAAGTCTCTGGTGGATGGTTGCCAAGCCTTCCTCAGGACATACAGCATACGCACATGGCAAAGGCTTACTCGACTTCCGACACTATTGCAGCTTAAAACAAGTACGCTTGCATGGTCAAGGAAGGAGACTAAGCATGGTGAAAGCTCCGTGTTCTAAGGCGATCCACTGGGCGATATTCATCTTGATCGTCAAGGCTACGCGGGTGCGATTCAGGAGAGATGTCGACGAAATTCCACAGGCGAAAGCCCTAGGAAACATACCTTGATCTGGGTCTCGTTCACATCCTTAGGCTGTAGCGGCTATTAGCATATAGACAAGCAAACGCAACACTGATTAAGCTAATCACTTACGAGGTTGCTAACAACAACCTTGCTTTCTCCGTTACCGCCAGCAGCCTTAGCAGGGGCTTGTTTGGCGGCGGCGTTGCGAGGCTGTCTAGGTGTTTTCTGAACACCACCGACGGGAGCGGTTGCAACGGGCCGACCGGCAGAGCGGCGTTGACTTCTGCGGCGACCACCAACAGCACGGCGCTGGGTCGAGATAATCTCGTCGAGAGGTTGGTCAAGCTTGCCGGATCCAGACATCTTGAGAGGTAGGTGATGCAATGGGATATGTAGCGTGAAGTTGAGGATCAACGTCTATCAAGCAGCCGACAACGCGAACGAGGCAACCGCGAGGGAGAACGGCTCTGGATAGTGGAAGAAGTATGGATGTTTGTACAGTGGCAGATGAGTTGGCTGATTGTTGTTGTTGTTATTGTTATTGCACAACAAGTGAGTATTATGTGAACGCGTGCGCGGTGGCGGATGTGATAGAAAAGAGAGTCTCGACTTGCTACTGCAGTACTTGCTTTGTAGAAGTTGCGCCTGTTTTGACGTGACCTGGTGGCGACTATTTAATGGGTCAAAGGGGACACGAGGCAAAGAAAAGAAAGGCTTCCGCTGTTTATGTTGATGGGCAGAAGTGGGTTATTAAAAAGATTCTGAGGCCTCGGGCAAAGAGGCGAAGAAGGTGGTGCACAATAGGTGAAATGGGCGAATGGATGGATGAGTTGGAGGACAGGAGGAAGTGCAAGAGAAAGAGAGGATGGGAGGTGGCTATTGCAGGTTTTGCAGGACTCGCTCACGTCGCAACCAGGCAAAGATCGGAGTTGGGCTGGATCGACCCACTGGATTGGCAGTGGCAGGGATAGGGGATGAAGCAGCGAACGAACCAGTGACGCGATATGTACCCCAGGCTGTTATATCCGTGAGCTAAGCAACCTAGGCTGCCTAAATACAGTAACTACAGAGGTACTTGAGGCTGCCTGAAATACACGGTGTGGGTACTATACACCTATAAATGCTCCCCCCACCACCACTACAAGCTCCATAGCTCCATACCTAATACAACTTCAACTTGCTCCATCTTTTGACCCTTGTCTCTTTGCCTGACTTGTTTACGCGTTTCAGGCAACATTTGACGCACAGCCACATATCCGCAGTACCTCCTTAAGATCTCAATTATCCAGCTCTAACTTCCACGTTGCTCAAGAATAGAGAAAACATGAAAAAGGGCTCCGGTTATTTCTAGTTATTTCTAGTTTTTTTTCAGAACAACCCGGTTTCCCTGTGCAAGTCATTGCAGTTGCTGTTTAATAGGACTACCGGCTACAAACAGTTCGGAGAGCATCTCTAAGATATCCTCGGCCTCATATCAATAACTCCCATATTCCAGGTCGACAAGACAGTCCAGCTCTCTCTGTGGGATGTGGCTCTGGCTACGGTCAGCCTTGCGACCGTCTACCCTACGCTCCTTTGCCATGTGCATCCGAGAATTGGTACCAGAACTTGAAGCTGAATTGCCCACCCTTCAAACCAAATCAATGTTGTTATTCGTACGCCCATTAACTCCAGCCCAGACAACGTATGTACGTATTTGCGCTTATTTCGTGGTTGGTGGTTGTTTGACTGGAGCAGCTGCAGGTTGCGCCGGCGTGGTTCTTGGGGTCTTGTAGGCAAGCGCAGCGTCCTCTTGTGAATTGACCTCGAAGAAGTGGTATAGCACAATTAATATCATAGCGACTGAGCCAAGAAAGATGGCGAGTCTGTACAGATCGTCGTCGGAAATCATTGCGCTTTGGTTGGTTGTCTTGATATTACGTTCGGAAACTGGACAGGCGCAATAGGTCTTGGTATTGGTAGGCTTTCCTGTGTCAAATCAGATTATCAATTAATGAATTGCAGGTTTCCGAGATTCCAAACTTACAATCGCTATTTATGCGGTTAGAGCTTGCACGATAGTTTGTCAAGAAAGGTGCGTGGAGTAGGTAACCTCAATTCTCAAGAGGACAGCTTGAAGCTCCAGTAGGTAAGCTGCCCCAATGAGCAAGCTTGTAGGGTGGCGTTGCAGGTGTGATGTGGCTAGAGAGCGGAGACGGAGCTAAATCATGTGACGTAGTGGGATGTTTAAAATACTCCCCCACCTTTCCTCGCAGCCCACTAACAATTTACTGCAACACCCACTAACCTTACAGCTTAGCGGAAGTGCCACCGACACTTGACCATACTTGAAGTTTCTTCCTCCACAACGATAGCCTCGTTTGAGCAATCTGCGAGGCTAATAAGCCGACATATAAACCAGGATATACCGACTACATACCGTTAATTCAAGATGCCTCCAAAGAAGAAAGAGGATCCCAAAGGCAAGAAGCCATCGGCGACCAAGGTTGCCGTGGACAAAACCTTTGGGATGAAGAATAAGAAAGGATCCGTCGCTCAGAAGCATATCAAGCAAATCGAAGCGACCGCCAAATCGAGTGGAAGTGCCGAGGAGAAGCGGAAGCAGGCAGAAAAGGAACAACGCCTCCGAGAAAAGAAAGCCGCCGAGGATGCCAAAAGAGAAACTGAAGCTCTGCTCGCCAAGCCCAGCCAGATACAGAAAGTTCCCTTCGGCGTCGATCCCAAAACGGTTGTGTGTATCTTCTGGAGGAAAGGAAACTGTGAAAAGGGTAGAAAGTGCAAGTTCGCTCACGATCTTGCGGTAGAGAGGAAGACAGAAAAGAAGAACCTATACACCGATGGCAGAGCCGAAGAAGAAGAGAAGAAGAAACAGGAGACTTCAGATGACTGGGACGAAGAAAAGTTACGAAAGGTTGTTCTTTCGAAGAAGGGCAATCAGATTACCACGACCGATAAAGTTTGCAAATTCTTCATCGAGGCCATCGAAGACGGCAAGTATGGCTGGTTTTGGGTGTGTCCTAATGGAGGTGATAAGTGTAAATACAAACACGCTCTTCCACCAGGGTAAGTTGGCCTGTACCCCGGGACCTAGCCTGTCGCTATGCTAACACTCAATTCAGCTTCGTGCTCAAGACCAAAGAACAGCGTGCTGCTGAGAAGGCATTGCTTGACAAATCCCCACTGAAAACTCTAACTCTCGAAGATTTCTTAGAATCGGAAAGGCACAAACTTACGGGGACTCTTACACCAGTTACCCCGGAAACATTTGCTAAATGGAAGAAGGAACGTATGGACAAGAAGGCTGCAGAGGAACAAGCAAGGCAAGCCAAGGAATCAACCGGCCGTGCACTATTTGAAAGTGGCAACTGGAGGTTTACGGAAGACGACGAAGGATCAGAAGACGAAAACGACGACGCCTGGAATCTGGAGAAGTTAAGGCAGGAAACCCAAGCTATTAGGGACAAGAAGGAGGAGGAGCGTTTAGCAGCCGCGAATGAAGCCACGGATGCTATTACGGATGCCGGTGATGGGTCCTGATCGCATGTGTTGGAAGACACGTACGAGAAGACGAACGAACGATCCACGATCGCCGAGATAAGGGGCATGTCGCGAGCATGGGAGTCCAGAGACTAGGCACCCAATGGCTATGGTTTTCCCATAGCAACCGGCTCTGCGGTTCTGACCGGTCGGCCCCTCCTTTGTTGAGCTGGGCAGAATGACTGGTAACCCGCCGAAGATGTCGCAAGATACAATTGACTATCTAGAAGGTGTTTATGTCTCGTGGGCACGCTCCCTATTCGAGATTTATACGTTCATATTACCATCAAAATGCGTCTCCGCCGGTTTTGTACTATGAAAAGGTAGCCTGATACAGATCCTTGAGGTTCTGATGTAGGGCGCTTACTACTCTGTGGCCGTGGAAGGCCTTAACTAGACATATCTTACATACATTAGTGGAATAACCTATTGTCATATAATCGGTGGAAATCTATAAACTCAGAAACCTTCCACAAACGGCCCTACTTGTAATTCCCACGTCAAGGCAGAACGAGGCTGGGTTTGCAGATGTTAGTGGCTCCCGGCGATCTAACAAGACGATTAGTTAAAGGAGCTTACCATCATTTGTAGATCAGCGGAGTGAAGCGGTCACGCCCGTAATAAGTAATGTTGGCACGTACTTCGGCTCAGTTATGGTCAATGCAATGTATTTATTTTACGGAAAGCCCGACTACCATCTGTCCCTCGGCTTGGGCCCAAGAAAGGAAGTTAATGCATCGATGCGGTCGGTGTCTTAGTATGTCTTAGGTCGCTACGCCCTTGGAACTGACTCCGATATTACACCGATAGCTATGAAAGACGAGAAAAAACATATTAAATACCTATTAAAATCTCCAAGGGAATGTATCTAATTGCCGACATCGAAGAAATCCTTATTTCCTGTCCCCTGAACCCTGTTTACGTCATTTTAAACTTAAATCATTTAATTACCTACATGTAGGCAGACAATTAAGTTAACAAGAGGATGCACTGCAGATATGAAGGCTTTGTACCAATAAATAGCTTGACTTTATAACTAGAAGCTGCAACCTCGGGAAAGTGGAGCGCAAGCGGTTTACACAAAAGTACTTACTTGCCAGGTAGGCTTTCCCCGGGTAGGCCTTTAAAATCCCAATTTGAGCATTCCTCTTTTGGACGCGCCTGTCTCGTGTCCAGCTAATCTGTGCTTCTAACTTCCGATCAAACACATTAAATTATTTTTATTATTATTCATCACGTTATAAGTCACGCCTTCCATTTATTGATATCAATGATTTAAATGCGGATTATTCCTGGTCCTATTAGATTGCCGAGGCTGGGCATAGAGACAGAGACGAGATGGCAGGTAGAGAATTAGGTACTGGCACGACCACGCGCCAAACAGCAATTACGGGCTACTTTGAGCGAACAAATAAAGACGAGGCCGAGGAAGTAGATGAATTGTCGATGCCGATAATTATTTCAGATGTTTTGAAACCCGCTCAACCCAAAATCAGAATGGCTTTGTCAATGGCTGAGAGCCCACAGACTCCAAGAAGCGCAAGAACGGGTCAGCAAACCGTTCTTTCAGAAGCTGAGCCATCACAGTCACCTTCTCAAATGCGACTGGCAGTGCACATCAGGTCATCACCACTTACACCGTTCACTCCTATCAATGCATCACCTAGTCGTGAACCATCCACGATTCCCGCTAGGTTGGACCGAACCCGAGGACGGCCTGCAAAGTCACAAACGCCTATGAGGCCGCCTATACCTGATCCTCTCGCAGATTTGGGAACGAAAGTTGAAGAACCTAGTTCTGGACCTAAGAAACGGGGTCGTCCAAAAGGATGGAAACCAGGCACACCCTATACAACAGATCCAAATTCCAGGTATCGTAAGAGGGAGATGAGAGCAACCGAGTCTCAGGCCCAGGAACGAAACACAGGTCAAGATAAAGGCCCAGATCAAAAAGCAGAGGTCAAACGTCGTGGCCGCCCTTCACGCCCTCCGGAGCCTTCAATCCGAGAACGGTACCTGCGATCAAAGCCAGAATACACTCCATATAAATGCGAGTGGGAGTTGTCAGAAGACCCAGCAAAACAAGGGTCATCAATATGCCCAGCGGAACTCCAGAATATGGATACTCTACGGAGACACGTGTTTCTTGTACATGGGGATATAGATCCGCTGATATGTCGTTTCTCACATTGCAAGGACCAAATCCTCCCTTTGAAGTTTGAGACTGACGAGGAATTCGAACACCATATGGAAACGAAGCATTTTGCAGCGTATTTATGGTACATGGGCGAAGGCTGTCAGAACAACGGCATCGAGACCGTCAAAAGCAAATCTGAAACGTTACCTGCCTACCTATTCGACGAACACGGGAATCAGGTCACACCGTCGGTAACGGATCAAAGGCTGGAGACCGATATTCAACACAAGGAGCGTAGGCGCAAACTTAGACGACTATTGTATGAGCAGAACGAAAATGCACCATCGGAGGAAGAATGGAGGAAGCAGATGATGGGCATTGTAGTTGAGGGTCAGAATGAAGTTTGAAAATGGATGCGTCTTTCTCAAATCTTAAGAGAGACAATCTTCTATTGCCATATTTTCAACCAAACAGATATACACTGTACTTAGATCTGACCGAACCATTCGCGCATTCATAGTCATCACCCCTCCTAACCCAGAGAATATCAATGATGAATAGCCCATACAGAAAACCAAAACATTATAAGCTTTTGATAGCTGAGTGAAGTGATCGGTTGTATTGCCTCACAGCCTGATCGTACGCATTGCGCGCCTGACTTCAGGAGATCAAAAACACGCTGTACCTATTCAAAAAGTATAATAAATGGTATACTTGAAAAATCAATCGAAGAAAGATCTTATGATTTCCGAAGTTTGAAGAGTCAATGCGTGCCTCAGATAGATTGAAATGTGATAGTCGAGTAGAAAATGTACTGTACGTTATTCTCAGACATGGTTCATTGTTGCTGACTGTTTCTACGCTTCGTATTCTGTGCCTGACAAGGCTCCGCAGGGTCCGGGTACGCGTTGCAATGAATGGCCCGATTCAGATCTTAGTCAGTGAAACATCGACTCCTGAATCATATTACGTCTGCAATTCCCGTTTTTTTTTGGCTCTCGGGTTTCTTAAGTATACCTGACGTAGGTTGAGCTGGATAAGTATGAAGAGTGGGTGTCTAAGACGGCGTAATCCACTTGAAGCTATCAATCACATTCCAAATGGGAAACATATCTTCTTTCTTCTCGCAAGAATCAATATCATTGGCGTTGTACCATTTTCTTATGCTGAACTTGGCCCAGCATGTGCTGTACGCCATCATCAATATTGAATCATTAAGTGTGTAGATAAAAGGTAACCTGCTTACATACATGCATACAAGTATGTACCTGAATACTAAAGGTAGATGCTTACATATCCTGTAGCATGTTTAATGTGCCTTCCGTAGCAGCCGGCTGCTTTTTAGATATGACGCAGTACCTGGGCGAGTAAGTTCGTGTAAGTGTGGTTGTGCTTTATAACTACCACCAGTCATTAATGATCTGGACCGCCTTCTGACAAGGAATTATTCAATTGATCAGGGTTTCATGATACTATCTACAAATGCCAATCTACTGTAAAGAATGCGGCAGCAGGCGTACCAAAAGCAACGTCATTGAAATCGGTGAATTGGTGATCATTGATGATTATCAAGCAATGGACTTATTGCTCTGTTGACCTGCCCGGTACAGTGCTCCCCGACCTCAAATTAGGGAGTTAGGGCACCCCTTTAGGTAGAGCGCCCCCTGACAGGACATTTCCAACCACCAATGGGCAGCTCGTTTTCCTGGTCTTAGTGCGAACCCGTACCTAAGGATCCATCAGCCAAATCCGATGCCAAGAATTCCCGCCTCTAAGCACACGAACCAGCCGACCTTGGACCACCCAGACAGTGCCCAGGTAATCACTAGTCCAATCTAGGCTGAATCAAGCAGCGCAGAGCGGGCCAGGAGCAAGGAGGCCAGGCCATCGCAGGCGAAACCAAGGACTCCTGGGGGCCATCGTATCGCCGTGGAACTGGCACTGGCACGCTGCAGGAGGTACACGGGCACACGGGCACTGCACTAGAAACTAGAAACAGCCGCAACAAGCTGCCATGATCTCCGACGATCCCTCCCATCCCTCCCCTTCCTCACCACAGCCGCCACTCCAATCCTCATCTCTCAACCGTCGTCTACCTCGCCTTCGAATCAAGCAGCGGCTTGCATCATGGCATCATCCGGTCCTTGAGCAACAAAAACAACAACACCTACTACCGTCCACCGACCGCCAGTCCTATCAAGACGCCTCTGTTCGGGACACGATGCCGTCTATCAAATCGCCCTCACACCCCGGCGGTAACAGCCATTTCAATCAGAAGCTGAAGAATTTCTTCCGTATCAACAACCATAATGGTGTTTCTGATAAAGAAAAGCTCTCCGACCATGCCCTGAAATCTGACTCGAAGGCGAGCATCCGCCAGCCAAAACGCTTCTTCACCACCGTTGGCAGGCTGCGGTCTACTACTACGACCAGCGAAGGAAATCCACTCGACGATGTCATGAGCCCGACTGCGAGTGCAAATCCATATTTCGCCCATCAGGGCCAGCCTGGCTTCCGTCATCATGATACAGGTTCGGCTCCACCTAGTCCACCAGATACCCCGATTCTAAGAATTGACGGTCCAGGCGGCCCAGGCGACACCAAAGAACATGCCACCAGTGCTACGAAGGAGGAGCTGGCGCGAAAGCTCCGGAGGGTTGCCAGTGCCCCCAATGCCCAGGGCCTCTTCAGCCAGGGCAAGGCAGACGGCGAGCGACCAGCCACTGCCGAGCTCGGAAAAGAGCCGCTCGTGCAAAGTGGAAATGCATCATCCCTTGGCTTGGTTGGTTTGGTTGATTCCAAATCCGAATCCGCTGCCGACGCTAGGACGCTGTCTGTGCCTGATCGAGATGGACTTGGTGCTCTCCCACCACCCGGCAACAACAACCTGGCCTTCCGCAGGACGTATAGCTCCAACTCGATCAAAGTCCGCACAGTCGAAGTAGGACCTTCGAGCTTTGACAAGATTAAGTTGATCGGCAAGGGCGACGTAGGGAAGGTATACCTCGTTAGGGAGAAGAAGAGTGCTAGATTATATGCCATGAAAGGTCAGCTCTCCTATCCAAAATCTAGCTTGACTAAATTTCATACTGACTTGCGCAGTTCTGAGTAAAAAGGAAATGATCAAACGCAACAAGATCAAGCGAGCCTTGGCCGAACAGGAAATTTTAGCCACTAGCAACCACCCTTTCATTGTAACATTATATCACTCCTTCCAGTCCGAAGACCATCTATACTTGTGTATGGAATATTGCAGCGGTGGAGAATTCTTCCGAGCACTACAAACGCGTCCCGGAAAATGTATCCCAGAAGATGACGCCCGTTTCTATGCTGCCGAGGTCACAGCAGCGTTGGAATACTTACATCTGATGGGCTTTATATATCGTGACCTCAAGCCAGAGAGTAGGTTCTTGCGGAATTGATCTAACACCTGATATTCTAACGTTGGCCTAGACATCTTACTTCACCAGTCCGGTCACATTATGCTTTCGGATTTCGATCTATCAAAGCAGTCTGGCCCCGGTGGCAAGCCGACTATGATCATGGGAAAGAACGGAGCTAGCACCTCGTCGCTTCCTACTATCGACACGAAATCCTGCATCGCCAACTTCCGCACAAATTCTTTCGTTGGGACGGAGGAATATATTGCACCCGAAGTTATAAAGGGGAGCGGCCACACAAGTGCCGTAGATTGGTGGACACTGGGTATCTTGATCTTCGAGATGCTATACGGCACGACTCCCTTCAAGGGTAAGAACCGGAATGCTACCTTCGCAAATATCCTTCGCGAAGAGGTCTCATTTCCCGAGCATTCTGGAGCGCCGCAAATCTCAAAGTACGTTGCTTTTCCCCTCATTGTCCTGTTCGGCTAGTGAAGCTAACATGTATTAGTTTATGTAAATCTCTTATTCGGAAACTACTCATAAAAGACGAGACCAGGCGACTTGGTGCAAGGGCCGGAGCATCAGACATCAAGACCCATGCCTTTTTCCGAACGACACAATGGGCACTCATCCGACACATGAAACCGCCCATCGTACCCCATGCTGGCCGCGGCATCGATACCGTTAACTTTAGAAATGTCAAAGAGAGCGAAAGTGTCGATATCACCACGACTAAATCACCCGGTTTCGTCAAGGGGGTGCCTTTGGATAGTGGACTGGCAACGCCCGGCAATGAGATTGCGGATCCTTTCGAAGAGTTCAACAGTGTGACTTTACATCATGATGGGGATGAGCATTATAGTGACCACGATTCTATCCGGTAACGACATAGAGTAATTAGGTCGCCAGCATAGCGTCGTCGCACGTCGAGCATTCGTGCAGAATTTTAGCCATAGACTCCATACAGACCTTATCAGGCGACATATATTTGTGCCGTTCGTATGGCCGTCGAATGTATGAGAGAAGCGTCAAGCGATTTAGCCAGTCGTATTCGTGGCAAATATCATTTCGCATTCCGTTCAAATTCAAGTCATTGAGGGCACGGAAGGGTTACGAGGGCGCGAAAGACAGCTTTGAACACTCGGTCACAGGACGGCGTTTTCATCTATCTTCTAATGGCGTCAGGAGTTAGGGACAAGAACGGAAGAGGCTCTGAACACCACACCTGCATATAGTAGTTGCATGCCCTCATCCATAGGTAGCATATTTGAATGGATGTTTTTGCCGACTCGGTTTGCTTGGTCCCTAATTTTACGCGTAACCTGTTCTCGATTGTGTTTCGGTAAATTCAAGATCTATTTTGAGAGAGGATTCCAAGGTGGTCTTAATTGGAGATATGCAGGTATTGCAGGTATCTAATCACACTCTATTGCTAGTAGGTCATGTGAAGCATCAGCAGACCCCTTTGAAAAAAGGCAACAGTCAGAAGGTACTACATTGCTTTCTGTTACGTGATACTTAGCGTAGCATAGGACAGGCCCATATCACAATACAAACGTCGCCTGAAGCAACGCCGATCAGCGAAGAAGTAATGTACTTAAATTTCACCCATTGTGGTCGCGATGATCACTCATGGCTGTACACCCGCACTCATTCTCAGCGGCTCCATTCTAGCTCGTGCACATCCGGCTGATTCGGTTAGCCTTACGACTTCTTCATCAGCGCTTCCCTTTTGTGGCTGCGACATGACATCACATAACACTGTCTACTTCTATGATTTTTGAACACCACAACGTATAAAGTAGAGTTAAGAGTCGAGAATCGTAGGAAATTAATATGGGAAGACATCAACGTCTATAGGACCGAAATCTTATGATAACCCCGGCGCTTTAAATACTTGCTCTAAGAATACAGCTTGCATAGTGTCTAAAGGAGTGGAATAAAAGAAAACAAGGCTATGGATGCATAGATGGAGAGCCCACGCGCCATCGGATCGAAGCCGGCTCCCGTACCGAGAAATACGTGCTATTCAGCAAAGTCGACACCAACATGCGTATTCAATGTCGAGGACGTCGACGAGCATGCAAGGATTTCACAGGACCATCAGACGCGACCTGATGAGGCAATATCGGCGTATCTATTGAAGTGGACGGATACTGAGGTTACGAAAACACATATTGATAGCGTCGCTCACCTGCGGTCTTGTCTTCAGGATGATGGCAATTCCACATGCCATTTATTCGTTTTCCACGGGTTGCCTGTAGACTACGGTGTAGCTTTAAAGGAGGTGGACATCGACGCTTCGTTTATGGAGGCGCATATTGGCAGAAGGAGCTTTAGGCCATTAAGGAGGATGAAGGCTGGCTGGGCGCATTATGATTACCCTGAATTGATTTACCAATCTCCCATCCTCGGCAATAGACGACATAATCTCATGGGCGATCCTCCATCCTATCTGATCTCCAGCTCTGGAGATCGCGTTATGTTGTGCCGGGCGTCTATTTGGCTCTCTGAGAAAGCCCACAGTGAGCATTCTGATCTCCTTGCCTCATATTCTCATCTTTAAAGTACATATTAACAAGGTCACAGTTCTTTTATTAGATCAAGTACCATGGGCCAACTCGAAGTCAGGAGTCTCTTTGAGGCGATATGAAGCATATACGACAGAAAAGATCCCCGACGAGAACGGCGCCTCTACAGTCATGATACAAATCGACGCCAACGGTAATACGACGACCCTCGGGGATGAGATCCCGGATCTTGAGACGATGCTATGCGATAATCTGCAGGACAATTGCACGAGCCGCGAGGGCTTACTAAAACTCCTCGAAGACCTTGCGATCAACAAATGGGGCGAGTTCTTCGAGACATTAGACGCCGACTTGTCTATTGCCTCAGCTGACACTGCGGCTCTATTTTCGCAGGCGTTGTGTTGTATCGAGCGTAACCTAGACGTCTCGCGTCAGCGATATAAGATGGCACGGCGGTCTGCCAATACAGGCGCAGATATGCACTCTCTTCCAGACACAACTCTGCAGCCCACGACAACAGAATGGGAAGCGCTACTCGCCCGGTTGAACCGGCGAGCCCAGCTCTCAAGCTATATCAGACCCGCCGTGGCAAACGTAAAGATGCCACCGCAGAGGCCGAGTGCTAAAATAGACTCAGCCGGCGGCTTGGGGATATCATCAGCAGACGACCACGCCAATAACTGCCACTGCAAGTCGAGGAATAAATACAACGACAAAGGCATGAACTACTCGGGACAACCGGACGAGAACCAGCGCAGTCTGAACCGCGTCGCGTACCTCGGCGGCGTGCTCCTTCCTTTCTCCGTCGTGTCGGGGATCCTAGCGATCGAAGACCCCTTCGGGCCAGGCAACTCGCAGTTCTGGATCTTCTGGGCCGTGACCATACCCCTGGTCCTGATCACGCTGGGCGTCATCTACGCGGACTCGATCCGCAAGGCCGAGGTGTGGATCGAGGTGACGACGGCTGCGTCGAGTAGCAAGTCTGACGACACGGACAGTTCACGCCACAGGGCATCAATAGTTCCAGACGTCGAGCAGGCCTTACCCGTCTCCGGCAGATTTGCGGAATTCGCTCTCGTGAACGACACGACGGCTAGTGTCGAGAACGCGGACGCGGACGCGGGAGAGCCGGATAGAATGGTTGAGAAACGCTGGAAGAGCGCGGATCGCGCACATGCCGGGCGCCCTGCTTCCGGGGAAGACCACTGGGCGCGAAAACAAAGATGGCGCAAGGAAGAACTTGGTTGGATGGGGGCTTTTGCTACGATGTTCCAGCTGTATAAGCTGAAGACGGGCGTCCCGCCTGAGCGTCTGCGTCGTGATTAAGAGGGAGAGGCGAGTCCGAGTTAGGATAGAGGTTTGTAAGGACGAATTATATAAAGATGACTTGATAATCATTTCGGCGTGTAAGCTGCGGAATATGACAAAGCGTTGAAAAGCTTTTGCGAGAAGAAGCGCAAGTCATTTAACTTAAATCTAATGATCAGTGATTAACTCTTTCTCTCACAAGCCACCTAACAAGAGCCAACTTAAACATCAGTAAACTGAGTAAGTTCATATTAAGACGCAATGTATATACACCTTCATAGTTTAACGATAAGAGATCACAACTACCATGCGGTACCCTAAGGAAACTCCATCCCACTATTAACTCGCTATGCTTAATGTTGATAAATCCATCACTCTAGTGTTATTCGAAAGAGATGGAGAAGGGACAGAGCTATGGAGTGTGACAAGTGCCTAAAATGAAGAAGCTTATATAGACTATTTTCGAAGAATCGAGTATTTCAAATTCATGATCTCAGGGACAATATAGCTTCACTTAACGTACATCGTGAAGATTCAAAATCACTATTCCGTTTAGCACCGTGCGTAGCTGATCACAATCATTAATAAGAAATACAGATTTCCCTATCATGAGGAAGTGCTCAGGGCGTTTAAATAAAGTTAGCCTTAAGGACTAGATCATCGCCTACACTGTTAAGAAGAAACCAATAATATAAACAAGTCTCACGGGTTTAGCGCTATAGATGGTATTGTATAGATTCGTAACTTTAGATTTTCAACAGGGAGTTTCATTTTGATTCGAAAGAGAGAGTATCAAGTACATAACATGCGAAAAGAGTGACTTCTTTGCCTGAGAAAAATAGCATGCATATTACAATCCACGTTGAGTTCCCATACGTGTGTGTTTTGTTCTACTCCCAAGAACTGCGTCATCTCCATCCAGAAGCGTTGGCGTTTAAGCGGCATTCTGCTTCTGACGTACCTCGAAGACGCGCAAAGCCTCTTCAGCAGCCTTGACGCCCGAGAGCGCCATGGCACCAAAAGTCGGTCCCATACGGTTGGCGCCGTCCACTTCAGACAATTCCATGCCACCAACAATCAGACCAGGCACAATCTCTCGCGTCCCCTTGACGATCGCGTCTTCGGCCGTGTTCATGTCGAGACCGCGCATGCCGCCAAGCTTCTCGAGCGCCTGCATGCTCACCAGGCGCTTGACGCTGAAGGCGCCGAATGGCCCATCGTGACCAGTCGTGCTGATGATTACGGGCGCATTGATGGTGCTGGGGTCCATACAGGATTGGTCGTCGTGGTGCATGGCGACAAGAGTCCAGTTAGTCACGACACCCGCGATCCGAAGGCCGCCGGACTCATCGCGGCGCGTGATGAGGTCTTCGACAGAGGTGGCGTTGAAGAGCTTCACGTTGGGGAAAGACAGGACCTTGGAGAGCAGAGTCGAGGTGAAGAGCGCGGCGTGCTTGACCACGACGTAGGCTCCCTCGTCTTCGAAGGGGACTCCTAGCTCTGATAGGAATTTGTCCGCTGGCTTGCGCATCACCATGGCGCTGAAGAGTTGGCCTCCGAGCCAGGCACCGCCACCTATATTCATCTTCTATTAGCTGTCGTCATTTCTTTAGAAATACCGCGGTTATTTACCGGGTGAGACACTGGCTTCAATAATCGCAATCTTTAGGTCTGGGCGAGCCTTGGCGAGAGTGTAAGCCGTGCTCAAGCCGCATGATCCTGCGCCTACGATGACGATGTCAGACTCGGCGTAGGTGTCCAGGTCATTGAAGTATCGGCGGGCCATGGCGCGAGCGACCTGGGACTCTCTGATGGGGTGGAAAGAGAAGTCCTTCCACTTCCCATCAGCGACCTCTAGGTCGTAGTTGACGCGAGGCTTCCCGTTACCGACGGGGACACCGCCCTTATGGGGAAGGGTAGTGGGCTCAACAACATCGATGGTTACAGCTGGTGCCATTTTGAATAAAGTTTATAATGATGCTTCTGCATTTGTGTCAGCCGATCGCGCACAAACGGACAAAGGGGTGAAACATCGAGAGCATGATCCTTTCGCTGGTATTATCCAGATCAAGTTCAACGCCGTATAATCTCAGAACGAGCTCCGTTTAGATGACCCGATGCCGACTGCACAGCTCTACCACGTCCCACGCCGAAGCGTGATCGATGGTAGAGTTGAACAGACGGCACCAGGCCCGGAGACTCGAACACCGGCTCATGGCTCGTCACAGATCTTATGTTACCTGATGACACATGTTGATACTCGTCATGTCGGGGCATCCCACGATGCCCCTGTACTGGATAACCCGTCGAGGGCCATGTTCTCCAGGGCAGTTCTGGCCGTCAACGGCGCGTACCGAGATGAAGATACTGTGAAGTCTGGAAGTCAGTGTGATCTACTCTCTAATCACAACGATGAAAGGAGTAGCGCTAGCAGCGAGGCTCACGATGCGTTATCTGGTTGTAAGTTTTCGAGTACTGTTCAGAATAACTGTAGTTATAGTTGTAAGAAAAAAAGTTTATTTGAGAAATCGATGCTTCCATATATACCTATGGGAAGCGGGGTAGAGAAAGAAGTGTCGTCACAATCACCTATATCGGACGGGAGATAGACGGACTCCAATGAAGCGGCATATGGGGGTTTCACGCCGTCGGTCATTACGTGTGTGGGATGGCACTGTACACAGTATACACATCGGCGAGAAATTGATTTGGGCGGAGTGAATTATGGGGATGTCGGCTAGAAAGGGGATACACGGCCAATCGTGATGCAACAATATACCTATCTGTATAGACTTGCTTATACAGTTACTGTAATCTATCGTGCTTTACTAGTCGGGACTACACTACGGCTAGCCTCTACGACTGTTGTGGCAGGCAAATATATATGTCGGTAAATTAGAGAGACATCGTGATTAGTAGTCGAGTTGAGTAACACGTGGCGTATCCCATCTTATTATTGGCCAATGGGAAACGTTCAAGCTCACGAGAATTCAATAGATGAATGGTAATTGCCTTATGGTATTTCATACCTATATGACCTAATGGCCAAGAAAGTCTCTATCGCCTGTCAAGCGTAGGTTTTCGACAGTCCTGCCTCTTACAGTGACGCTTTTATCACCTATTTAACCTTGCTAACGATGAAGTTCACGCCCGAAGGAACGCTCGACGTATAGCTGAGATGAGCGCTTGTAATAATTAGGGTGCCCTCACAAACAAGGTCCCCGGCATTGCATAGGATCAGCGTCTTGCTAGGGTCAAAGTTGGGTATCTTGCCTCCGTCCTGCTGCTTCTGCGTGTCGCCGTAGGTCACAGCGGCGAATATACGTGCCCTGGCCGAGGCGGCCAGTTGCTCGACCGCAGCGTGCACGAGGGCGGCGCCCTGACTGTACCCGGATACCACGAGCTTTGCCGAAGGGCAGCTCTGCGCGGCACCCGAGAGCAAGGTGGCAAAGGACTTCGCCTCCCCGGGATCGCAGCCTCCGGGTAAGGTGTTGGTGAGAAGCGCTGCGGCATAGTTGACGCCTTGGACGGCAACCTTGCTGGCTCCTAGAGCTGATATAAGCCCATCGGCCGTCTGGGGACCCGGTTGGTCGCCCTACGATTGTCCTATTAATTTGTGCGGACGAAGATAGAGGGAATCACTGATTATCTTCTTACCACATTGCCGGCCTGACCGGTGCCCCGAGCAAAGAAGAAAATGACGTCCTTGCAGCCGCCGTTTAGATAGTCGTTGGCAGTGGTTCCGGTAGCCCGGCTTTTCAACACGACGTCTTCAGTGATGTCCAAACCGACGGGGCTTGCTCTCACAGTGGCGGCCAATGCCGTGAACAGAAGGGATGTTGTGAGCTTCATGTTCAAGGAGGCTACTGGGGCTATATTAAAGGCACTGAAGGATACCGACCTAAGTCAACATGGAGAAGGAAGCTCAATCTCGAAGGGCTCTATTTCACGAGACAGCGCGAGATGGCCATCTCTATATACCCAGTGCTCACAAGCTACGGTAACCAGCCTATTCGACGAAGCTAGAGCAATGGTGACATCGTCTGAAGTGCTCTTCAAGTCCACGACAGTCTGGACCGATATACTTCTCTCGTTTCGATCGAAGGTCTCGCATTACTCCTACCACAGCTCCTTAGGTTTACCTAAATGCAGAGATAGAATGTGACCTCGCGATTCAAAAAGGATAGGTTCCCCAACCCATTCTCCAAAACATTGGACGAAGATATTCAGTGATATGCGATGAAACTGCGCGTTGTCTGCTACCAAGAGTCTGCCTAACCGTACTTCTTCGTCTTTGCCGATACTAATATTCAAGCTACGACTTTTACGTGAAATGTCAAGAGTCACCTTCTACCGGGGGTTAGGGTCTGTTATAGCTGGCGAGAGCTTTCGCATCAATTTCCTCTATGGGATCTCTCTCCTCCGAAGTCCGACGCTCTCGAAGCGGAAGTTGTCTCCCGTGCAAAGACCCTTTTTTGTATCACGTAAAGCGGGGGAGCGCGGGACGCCCTGTCCGAGCAATTATACGTCCAGTATGTCTCGGATGATTCCGCAAGTTCTTCCTAAGCGAATTGTGATGATGGCTTCCACAGTAGTTTTGACTTCAATAGTCGGTTTCTTGTGATTTTGTGTTTCCTACCCGGCGTTGTTCGTCATTAATTCGTATATTTCTTATAGGCATCATGTGTCATGGCCTCTCGCTTGAGTGCGATGCATAGCTAGTCTCTTGGCCTGGTGAGGGGTTTGGTTGGCCCTCAAATACCTACTTCAACCCACGAGATACAGTACTGACAAGCCTAGCTTCGGTCATGTTTCTCCGCGCTCTTCCGAACGAAAATTGAGACCTCCTTCTTCTACCTCGGCTCTGATGAGTCCATCACAAAAGAGAATGTGACAAACAGTGAGAAAGCTGATAGGGAAACACCAGAAAGAATCGGATTTTTTGTATAAAAACATTGTATATTCTAGGTAAGACATAGATCTATGTCCTAGTCTAATGATCTATCCCTTGCAGACAATGTCTAAATCGTATTCGATCCTCCCTGTGCAAAGAGAGTAGCGAGGAGAGGACGTCCTGTTCTCCTCTCTCCAAAATTGTCGCCATTTGATGATTCCATGCCGTTCCATGCATATTGTCCCTATAATGCTGCCCGAGTCTAGCGTTGAGAATGGAAACCTGCGTCTAGCCTAGGTCTTGGTATCTGAAAATGCATGTGAAAAGAAATGTCTCGTATCGCCGTGTAACGCCTTAAGACCCTCCAGATCCTGTATAAGCAAGGAAAACCAGCAATGCGTCTATCGCGGGTGTATTGGTTGGGTGATAGTGTTGGGTATATATATGTATGAAATGGTGCTGGTGGTGCGTGTGTATTTCTTTAAGTGATAACAAGTGGAATATAGTGTATAAGTCACTCCACTACCAAATACGGGAGAGGGCTGGGAGACCAGTTAGCGAAACGGAAGTGACTTCAGCAGGCGTTTTACGACTTACGAGTATCGTTCTTGGGAGACTGGGGACCCGAGAAGAAGAACATCAACGCCCAGTGGACGACAGACGCGAGGAAGAGGACGGCGACTATGCCTAGCTGGGGGCCCTCTAGAATTCCCTGTCCAACGGCGACGAACAGGGCGAGGGAGCACAGCGCGGCGATGGCAACCTCGAAACTTGAAGATCCGGAGTAGAGAGATAGGAAGTTGATCCACTTAGAGCCGTAGAATTCGGGATGGGCATCTTCGATCTCGAAATGCACTCGGGTGCGGCGGCCCTTTGATCCCGAGTTTGACCTGGACCGGGTTCGCTCCAGGGGAATCACAGTCTGGGTCTGAGTCATCGTCATTGTGGAAGACATCTTGAGTGGTATGTACGGATTATCGTAAACGTTGTGTTGGTGTTGTGTATGTCAAGGTTTGTGAGTTGAGAGTCTTTGTTGTTTATGGCGGAATATAACGTGATGAGAGACTCTGATGTGTGACCACCGGCTGACTGCAAAACTTAAGTTGAAAAGCAGGCTGGGTTGGTTTGACGGATGCCTTGTAGGACTATATATCTGACGAGAGAGACGAGTGTTGCTGTATGTGTACTTACAGTACCGGCGGGATATCATGAAACGAACAGGGGGTTGATACAAGGCACCTATCAATATACTAATTAAGTACTTATCTTTGTTCTACAAGTAGCTTAGACTACTAACAGGAGGATGGATTGCTATTTGCGATTTGAAATTTCGGGCATCCCAGATCGATACGTCGCCGGTGGTGTGTAACAGTACTTCATCCCTACACTCCACCACATCACCTCACCCAGCGATTGTGCAGTAGGTAAGGTATCCTGGACTGCTGGACTGCTTAGTCGCATGCCCAGGACAGACCCAAGACCCGTTTTGCTGACAAGATCCATGAATCCATGCACAGACGCCCACTGTCTTAGCTCAGAATCGGCCTTGCCTATTTGACATCCCACGCTTCCTGAGTCTAGTCTCGCTGCACTAGTCCAAGTTGCAAGTCCTCAACGGCAAAGACGTGGATGAATAAGCTTATTCGTCGGTGCAATCTTCCCTCTCACACCTCTCACATAAGTCCAGAGCACACATATCGATGTCATGCATGTGATAGGCACAGGCACAGATAGAACAAGCACTTTCTGGTTGCCTACTGGGTCCTCGATATGTCCATATGACGCTGTTATTCGTATCGGAAATTACCGCAATAGGTAGGTATCGTTTGCATTTGCCGTATGGCCGTATGGTAGCGTGTCGATGCAGGTAGATGCGGGCTGATTTGCGGGATTGCTGGGCGAATGTAGATAGGGCACATAACATTGTTACGCGACACCAGATCCACGTTGCTGAGCTCCAGTACGGACTATACGTACAGTATCACAGAGTTACGAGTATTCGTACATACATCCATCCGTACATGCGCTAGGTCGTCTGGGCATTGGGTCGACAACCAGGTGAAAAGTAAGCAGGGGGAATTACCGCTGGGCTTGGTCGCCAATCCTACAGACCAGGAACCCGTCGTCGTCGCCGACGGACAGTGGTGATTGGCCCAGCAGCAACAACTGGATCGGGAATAACAATTTGAAATACTATGATTGAAAACATGCTGTTTGTCGGCTTCCAAAACACATTATCGAAACTAGTTTATCTACTGCTGGCTCCACCTATATGTAGGTAATACAGATAGTAGGGATTCTGAAGGCGAACTAAATCCATAACACAAAGAATTAACGCATTGATTTCGACAATGTTTACTACAGTACTGTTTGTTCGTGTAACTGTCTAACTCTACAGATCAGTTATTTGATAACCAAATTATTACTAGGTAGTATTGTGCATCACTTGTTACGTGATATCCCCACTACCCACTGCCCATGCAATTGTAAGTACCTAAGGCGAAGGAGCAGTGTTTTGCCTGCCGTTAGTATAGATAACAAATTCTACACTTTCATCCTCGGCCAATACTCAATCTGACCCTGGCTGACGACATGTGCCCGGTCATTGGGCAACGCAAAGTGGATATCACTTACACACATACACACTTTATAATACCAAAAGTACCGTGTTCGTAGTGTAAATCACTCATCAGTCTAAGCACAGCAGCCGGGTAAAGCCGTTGCGTTTGGTCACCGGGGAGAGATCAGCAGCCTGAGCGCTGGCGTGGCTGAAATAAATAGAGCACGAGCTACCTGATAAGTTGGGAGGCAGGGCTGGGTTAAATGTTAGTGTGCCGCTAAGTGCGGTAGTTCAATACCTTCATATAGCCTTGGTGGATAAGTATTACTCATCTTCACCGTCGCCGGCACTTGATCAGGGGCCGATGCAGGGTCCGTAGCACCACGATATTAGTGATGTGGTTGCATCCTTAGGTAGGAATCCTACGTGGTATTTGGAGAGTATTATGGCAGTTGTAAACACAGCATTTGACGGCCAGCAGAAAGACACAACCTCGAAACGTCATTTCATCTGTCGTGGATATTACTCAGGGCTGGGATATTCTACCTAAACCGTATTTCGCTTTAGGCTCGTATTGCGCCATTCCAAAGATAGTAACAGCCACTTTTTCTCACGTGGCGACGATTCTTGCCTGTTGTAGTAGTTAGAGCCTGTCAGGACAAGATCAACACGATGACTAGAAAGTGCAATGACCATCTATGTATGCTATTCAAGCTAGCCCATTCCCAAATACTGAACAGCAATGTAGATCACCATGCATGGAGAATCCCGTCATTTTATATTTTGTTCTAGAAAAGTTCTGAAACCGTGCGACCCTTGTCTCGCTTATAACTCTTTGGCTTTATATGATATAATAATTACCTTATACCACTTATTATTGGGACCAAAGACTATTTTTATCCGCATTATCTAATGATTGACCAGTAGTGTAGACTAATAAGCGTGTGTATGTATTTATTCCCAGAGCAATATACTAATAACTGGGGAAAAGATCGACGGACAAGGCTGAAGCATCATCAGCTGGTATCGCAAAGACTCTAGGATCTGTAGGTCATAGCATGTAATACTGTTGTCGAGAAGATGTTTTGTTACTAAATTCACCGAAATCCCTGTTGAAATAATCGTAATAACGCATATGTGTGCGCGCGTGTCTGCCCCAGTTAAGCTGCTAGTCCTTCTAAGCCGATATATGGACGTGAATTCATTACATTCTCCGGTTATTCCCAACCGATCACTTGCCAAAACCCTAGCGTGTTGATGCGCATCGAGCGTAGAAGCCGAAGCGCGCTATGATACTCGTCGTCGTCAAATGCTAACAAGTACTCGTGGACCTCGGTCCAGTCCTGCACGCCGAGACGAAGCGACGCGTACCTAGTTAGACACCAGCGGTCCGGACGCCGACGGAACAGTCGCCGCGTCTCCTCGCTCATGGGCACCGTGCGGTGGAGCATGGCCGTCATCTTGGACCTCTCCGAGCGTTCGAGCGTGAGCTCCGAGTCGTACAACGTCGCCCGCCGATAGACCGAGACCATGTCGTCTAGTTTCGGACTGAGGTAGATGAAACCCCGCCGATCTGTGGGATGCGCTACGGCCGCCGCCGCCGCCGTCGCCGTCTCCTCAGATTGTGGCTCGTATCTGCGGTACACCTCGAGGCGAACGGGATAGAATGACCGCACTATCTCGCGACTCTCGGCGTTCACCGAAAAGAAGGGGGAAGCTACGAGATCTAGCGTGGGAAAAACTTGAGAGTTCTGCTCAATGAACCGTCGTTGCCGCGCGTCGGCCTGCACCGCGAAATTCCATATTTGTAACCGAAGTTCAGTAGGTAGTTGGTTAAAACGGAATGACATTGTTGTATAACGATTAAGGAGATATCCCACATCAATTCACCACTCTTGGGCGGGCCGGCTCGGAAATAGATTATGCCATGGACTAAAGAAGTAAAAAAAAGCAGGCAGTTTTATCCTGCGGGGGTAGTGGAGATCGGGAGATCGGGAGATCGAGAGAGTTACAGACATTTTGGGGTCCTTTTTATCGAACCCCGGCTTATTACCGCATTATCAAGCACCGAATGATTATAGAAGATGAAGTAAAGACATATCTCATATTGAAATTGAAGACTGACCCGGAGTATTCGTCCCATGGGAAGCTATATAGGAGCAGTCATTGATCAGTGATTAAGTTCGCCATCCTAGACAGGCCTACGTAGTAAGCAGCAGAGCCTGCCCAACCAATGGGCTCTGTTACTCGAGGTAGGCATCACTTTGTCCAAACTTCTATGTGAACAGAAGCCGCCAGAGGAAGCAACGCGGGCTCGAGACAACTACCTACAAATAAAATATGGAACACAGAGAGTAAAACTGGGGGGAAACGATGTGGTATCTTGTAAAAAACAAACATGCTTAGGCTTGAGCCATCCGTCCTACACGTCTCCCTAGTCTAGCGGATAGTAATGAACAACGAAGGGGTTACTATATCCTTCATCGGTGCCGGATCGGCTTTCATTCAAATATACACGTGCCACCTCTCTTCAAATCATGTGCCGTCGAGATCATGAGCGTTCTGGTAATTATATGCCGCTGCGAAGAAAATGAGTAGAAGAGAAAAGAAAACAGGCATTGCGAGGCACGGATATGGCATGGGCATGTTCCTCGGCCATGTTCCTGAGGAAGGAAGCTGGCGGTACGCCTCGAAAGTAAAGGCAACGTGTCCCATGAAATGAAGATTGGGCCCATTAAAGGACGATTGACACCAATGGAAACTCAAACGCTTCTAGAAGCAATTGAGGCTGCCCTTCTTCTTCTTCTTATTGTTGATCGCATTCATGCGCTCCTCCAGGTGAGCACGAGCACGTTCTGATTCCTGTCGCTTCTTGCGTTCTTCCTCGATTTGGTGGAGACTATCTCTCCATCGCGGATCTTGTGGGGGCTTTTCTTTGAGTTCCTTGTTCTCCATCTCCAACTCTTGAGCCCGCTTCTTCCATGCTTCGGCATCAGCCTTGACCTTTTTAGATTGGTTCTCAAGATCTGTTAGGGCCTCCTCCAGCGTAGTAGTGAGCTGCTTCTCCGCCTTTAAGTGCCTTTCAATACTCTGGATCCGGGCTTCCTGGTCCTCTCGGATCTGAGCCATAGCAAGATCATTGCTTGCTGGCCTGCCACCAGTTGGGGTGGGTGGAACAGGAGAAGTGGTACCGCCGGCTGGTAGAGGTGGCAACGGAATTGCTGGTGGTGGTGAGGGAAGCGACACGACGGACGATGTTTTGCGCATTTGGGAGGTCATCGAATTCGTACGCTTTGGTGCGTCTGCCTCTTCAACACGAAGCTAGCAATAATGTCAGCTAATCTATGGTAGTGTATGAGATAGTGTAGAGTATTACCTGCAAAAGAGCCATTTCTTGTCGGATGGCTTCTAATTCGACCTCTGCCTTCATTTTGGCGGCGTAGGCTTCCTCTATCTGGGCGTTACGCTCAGTCTGCAGAGTTGACAACCTATTATTAGTGATCTGAGCTTGATCAAAGTTGGTTTGAAGCTGGTCCTCAAGTTCTTCAACTATTCGTGACTGTTTCTTGTTCTTAGTCTCGAGATCGGTCATCTTCTTTCGAACGGTGATTAACTGCTCAGGAACGGATGGATAAGGGCTGTTCAAGTCGTTTCCATCTACACGCAGCATGTCATTTAAAGTTCCCTTGACAGCTTCTAGATCACGCATTATGGTATTGTTAATTGTAGAAAGCTCATCGATGTGGCTTTCAAGTTCCGCCCCCCTTTCCTGCTCTGCGCGCAAGATGCTCTGGTAGGCGATCAGTTCTTCAATGCGGTCAGGGAGAGTATTAACATCGACTTCGATACCCAGAGCTTCAGCAACTAGATTAGCAACTTTTGTCAGCTCACCATGAGCTTCCGCAGCGTCAGCCTCCAAGAGTTTGATGTTTTCAGCATGCTCAATCATTAAAATATTGAGTTGAGCATCGTAGTCCTGCTTGGAAGCGGCGTGGATTTCCTCAATCTGGTGAGCATGATCCGCATGAAGCCCTTGAAGGTTCTGCTCGTGCGATTTGAGCGCCTTCTCGTGCTCAGCGATTTGTGCCTCAAGCCGATCGATCAGCTCCTTGTGGTCGTCCATCTCGGCTGTTGCGAGCTCTTTCGCTTGTGATATATCCGCAAGTTGACTTCTTGTAGCAGTATGTGCTTGTTCCAACTCAGAAACTTTGGCGTCATGATTCTCAATAATATCCTTGTATTTGTCGATCTCAACCCGTAGAAGCGCGACAATCTTCTCATGCTCGGCCTCGGCCTCTTTCGCGTCGATGCGAATCTTGGCCTCCTTGTCTCGGGCCTCAGTGAACTTTACATTGACTGAGGATAATTCGGCTTCCAACTCCTGAATAGTTTCCTTCATCTGCTTCTCCGCAATTTGCATTGATTCTAAGGCACTCTGATGTTTGCCTTCCCAGCTCGAAAGTTCGGCTTCAAGCTGCGAGATCTTGTTCTCTTGTGAAGCAACTACTTCGGTGTTGTGAACAACACTTTCACCGTTCAAGTTTTCTGTTGCAGAAATAGCTTTAGTTTCAGCAGCTTCTTGTACCGAGACTCGCAAGGCCTCAAGCTCGGCACGAAGCTCTTTTTCGCGAGTGGCATAACCCTCCTGCAATGTCTTAAACTGCTGCTCATTTTGCTCCAATTGGTCTCTCATTGTAGCAACAACACTGATGTCCATTGGACTAGACTTCAAGCTGGAACGTTCACGTGTTAGACCAGATATAATGGTCATTTTTGTTTCCATTTCCTTTTTGGCTTCGGCAACATCAGCTTCGAGCTCCTGAATACGCTCGGACCTCATATGAAGCTCGTGCATCGCAGAATTCAAATAAACTTCAAAGTTTTGCATTTTGTCAGGGTCTTGTTCAAAACTCTCGGTAGCAATGTTTCGAAGAGCCGCGAAAGAACGGTGCGCACGATCAATAATCATGACATTCTGACTCGATTTTCGTCGGATAACGGGCGTAGCAGCACCTCTCGGCGAAGGTGGGTCGGCGTACCTGGCTTTGGCAACTTCCGTCTTGAGTTCCTCTATTGTGTCTAAGGTTTCTTGGTGCTTTTCCTCAAGCTGTGCATAGCGTTCGGCAAGTTCTTTCTCGGCGGCTTCTTTCTCGTCTGCGAGGCGTCTGAGTTTCTCCAGTTCAACGGTAAGCGCCTCATTCTGCGTAACTGAAGTATCAACGGTCAAGGTCTCGCTCGAGTGTGATGCTTTCAGTCCTTCCGCGGTAACCTCGGTAGCAGCTTCAGAATTTATAGTATCCGTAGTAGTAGGGGATTCCATAGCTGAGGATAACTCCGAGGAGAGCGATTGCGAAGAAAAGTGTGTCTCGTCTTTGCCATCGCTGAACTTTGAATCCGATAAAAAAGACGGTGGCCGTGTCTGATCCGGAGAAGCGACTGATGCGATGGAATCACGTACCCGATTGGGATGGCGTGCTTCGTCAACTTGGTCTTGCAGTTCAGCCAGCGCCTTTAGGGCCTCCTCGTACTTGGCATGAAGCAGATCGTATTCGCCGAGCGTAGACTCGTGCTCAACTCGAAGATCAACGAGCTCCTGGGTAACGGTTTCAAGCTTGTCATTCACGAACTGATTTTGAGCTGGACTTTGAGGTGGGTATTCTAGATCCGTCACACTGGCCTCTGCTTCATCGCTTATTGTTTTAGAGTCATTAACTCCATTCGTCGCCTCGGACGACACAGCTTCGGTTTCTTCCTCAATAGCTTCCTTTTCGACCCCCTCGGTCACCTTGGGGAGAATTTCACGAACACTCTGACTGGAACGGTTTGCATGGCTCTTATTGGAACGCTCAGAAGAGGTGCGGCGATGTCCGATTCCTTGGGTTTGCACAACTCCGACTTCGCCATCAGTATGATTTTCATCATCCTTGATATGGTCCAATTCGTATAGTAGACTGTCAAGTTTTCCAAGGCTCCGTTGGCGTTCGATGATTTGTTCAAGCCGATCCATCTCACGTTGCATCAATTCCTGGTCTTGATCAGACTCTGCCAGTCTCTCTTCTAAAGTTGATATATACTCTTCGGAAGCTGCTTCATTCTCTCGGATCCTAGCGATTTCTTTCCGTAGCTCTTGAATGACTGCCGTATTCTTCTCCTCACCAGATGCCTGTCCGTCAAGCTTGGCCTCGAGATCATGCAGGTAACTCTCGGTGTTAACCTCTCGGTCCATCAGTTTGTGCACACGAGCCGTAAGCTGATTGTTGATGGTCTCGACGTAGGCGCATTTTGTTTCTTTCTCTAGCAACGAAGCCTCCGTATTCGAGAGTGTGGCCCGAGTGCTAGAAAGCGACTGCTCGAGCGTCTGAATGGTCTTCTCGTATTCCAAGACGACTTGCTCAACAGCCTGGGCAAACGAGTTGGATCGATTCAGACGCTCGGTCGCACTGTCCCCTAGAGCTTCATCTAAGCTTCGGTTTTCTGCAGCCTCGTTGTCCCGGGCCTTGGCCATCTCCGCAATGAGCTTCGCATGGCGCTGACCCAGTGTGCTGTAGTTCTCTTGTATATCCAATAGTTGGTTCTGCAATTCAGTTTCCCGCTCGCTCTGCCGCTCGGACCTCTCGCCAGCAATCACGTTGCGCCTTTCCCCTCCGCTACGCTCCGAACTCCGGATTTGTTCGCGCAGGAAAGCAACTTCGGCCTTAAGACGCTCAATGATAGCTTGCTTATCCCCTTCCTCCACTTGTTGTATTCTTGGCTTGCTCTGGATGGCTCTGGCCCTTTGTGCATACTGCACTGTGTTGAGGGTTTCGCTGAGATGGAATTCTGCCGGTGTCACACAAGCTATCATATAAGTAATCGCGTTGCCGCCTAACGAATCCTGGAGTAGTCGCGTCAATCGCGAGTCCCGATATGACACATGCGATCCCGGCTGGCGAGAGGACAGCTGCGAGATCACCTTGCCCAGTGCAGCCAAGCCCGCATTAATGGAAATACCTTCTCGAGCTCGTTCGCCCTGTGCGCCAGTATTCTTCAGGCGTTCGCTGCCGGCTAAATCGACGAAATGCAGCTTGCTGTCCGTTGTAACCCAACTATCGCCACCTGACATTGCCTCCAACGGTACCGAAAATCGCTTCTCTGCCCCATGCGCGGCTTGCGGCTTAGGCTTACGCTGAATCAGGTTTAAACTAAATACGGCATGAGAACGTGACGATTTCGCATTAACGGCCGTCGCATCGGTCTGCCGGATAGTGGACCCAAAATTTAGAGCGTTCATCAGATCGTCGACCGAATTGATTTCGACCTGACGGAGCCCTGTCAGGATGATGTTACCCCTATCTTCACGAATATTAACAGCACTTCGTTCATGTGGCCCAACACTATCCGGAAGAAGCAAATCGCGCAACTGCTCATTGTAGATTTCTACATAAGTTGCCTTTAGTTGCCAGTTTTTGTCGATAGGTTTTGAAGCCGGCGCCTGCATTGAGTATCGTACAGGTGCACGGAGCTGGGACATGGAATTACGATTAGAATTTCGCGGTGGCGCGGAACCCTCCAGCTTTTCGAACAATTCAGTGGCGGCGCGTGGGATGACACCTGTAGTAGCCGTGGTCAGCATTTCCCAACAAGACTCAACCAGAGCAACATTCCATATGGATGAGTGATTCCTGTCGCCACGATCCATTACTCACCCATAGAATCCAGCTCGCCTTGTTCCAAAGGGCCTGCGGTGCCCATTGTGTACGATTTTCCTGCGCCTGACTGGCCGTAGGCCAGCAGAGAAACATTATAGCCTTGTAAAAATGCACTGATACTCTCGTTGAGATAGTCCCAAATACCATCCTGGCTGATTTCGGGACCAAAGACACGATCGAAGACAAATACCTTCTTTCCCTGAGGTGCATCAATCGCTATGCTGGTATCTGATGTGGTTTGGACCATGGCTCTCTGGAACCGCTGAGGAATGAGATCGTAACCAGGGTCGGAGGGCTTTAATGGCGGTCGAACGCGAACGGCTATTTACGCCAGCTGGTCAGCTTTGCGGTGGAATGGTCCATGGCGAACCGCCCGTAAATCAGATTCACTCAGTAGATGGGCACTAGAAAGCAGGTGAATACAGCATTGAGCAAATAGCACTTACCGACTTTGACTGCAGTACGGCCCCCATCTTCATCTGAGGCTCGGCTTCCACCACCAGCCTTACTAGTCATACTCAAACGGCTGTTGCTTCTTGTGGATGGCTTCACCATAGCGCTCATCGGTCGCGGCGGGAATGACATTGCACCGGGAGATCCAGGGGGAGAGGTTGCCATGTTGGCGATGACGATACTGTCTTCACACTACTGCTCTATTCTTATCGAGGCGGTATGACGGTAATGGCTATTGTTGCAAGCAGGGATTGGCTAGGCGATGCGACGGCAGGGGGGCGGGAAGGACCTGAGCCGTCTGATGCCGGTACGACTTGAAATAGATGGTTAGAAAGAGGGTTTGGGACGCAACGCAGAACAGGTCTACATCTAGATAGATACCTTCTACCTACTTCAACAGAGTCGCAAGGCCGAGTATGAACGGGAGAAGCCCTTTTTAACCCGGGCAAGGCCTAATTAGAATTCACGCGTCATATACTTATTGCGTGTAGGATTGTTGGCTAGTATATTAGTATAAGCGCGACTGGTCGTGGTGTTGGCCCTTAGTCAGTCATAAGAAGCGCGGCAACAACTGGCAGGTGAGTGGCTCACGACGAAAGGAATGGCGATAGAGTGCCTAGGTATGTCCTGGGCGTCGCGGCGCCGGAGAGGTCGAAGAGGAAAGAAAAAGAAGAAAAAAAAAATTAGTTGAAGTTGGGATCAGGGGAAAAGTGAATGCGATGAATCCGGGGTCAGTAGCATTACGGATACATGTGGCATGTGGTTGGTCATTTTTGTCGGCGCCCTGGTGCTGGCACATTTTGCTTTGCAGTAGCACATCAAACTCGTTCCTGATCTGCCCTGAACTAGAGCTACTTCATGAGGTACCAAGCATACCAAGCTCGATTTGGGCATGCCCCGTTATCATGTCCCGATTCAACGGGTGATTTAAGTGGCAGTGTTTGATTGGGATTAGGATGTTGTTGAAGAGATGGAGATAATTGACATGCAACACCTGTGCGGGGTTCCTTATAAGCACTGTCCCTCGTACCTGCCCAACACTCGGCCAAACGCCCTCACCACGAGCACCGCCGAGGGTGAAACCACCAACAAGACCTTCAAATACCACAGGAATTCCCATTTCAACCATTCGTATAGCTTCATACCTCAAATTCCGTCAATATGCTAAACGGCTCTCAGAAATGCGTCACCCCGACCCTCACGATCCGGCCCTCACTCACGGGGGTAATACCGGCAACGTGCACGTAATATGAACCGTCCATTTAACTGGCCGTAGCTTCAATCGTACCCTTGGTATACTTCGTCAACGACGACATCATGATGAATCAAATGAACAAAAGGAGGTCTGTGTAGTTCTTCCTCGACTAGGCGTGGGAGGGTAAGATGGCGAGCCGGGCTCAAGCCGTACGGACGAGGGGATTCCCCGACGAAAGTGACGATGTTGATTCCATTCTGAATTAACGAAAGTAGACGGGAAATCTCCAAAGTAGACGAAGCGTAATCAGCGGCGAGTCGAATGCTCAAGCCGTGCCAAGATGGGAAAGCTCCATGTAGACGGGAGAAACTCCATTGTAGACGTGATTATTTATTGCGATAGTTGTATTCCGCAGTGGGAAACCCCAAAGGGGTCCCGCGCAGGGGGAAAACGAATGATGCGAGCGCTCACCACTTGTTTGATTGGGATTAGGATGTTGTTGAAGAGATGGAGATAATTGACATGCAACACCTGTGCGGGGTTCCTTATAAGCACTGTCCCTCGTACCTGCCCAACAGCAGCCAATGATCCGAGGCACCCTATGTCTGTGCACTAGCGAGGTCTAGTCTAAGTTGGGACAGATTCTAGCAGGGCCAGGGGTATAAATGGCCCCTCTCCACTGGAGAGTCTCCAGCCTCTAACGAAGCCTAAGGACAAGATTAGGTAGAACATTACCGCCCCGCCCTTACTGTACACTACCTAACCTACCTATCTACTCAGGTATCGAAGTATGTGTGTATGTATTGTGTTCGACGATGAACGGTTCGAAGCTGTACTGGCAGACCTACAAGCAAGACAAGAGACCCGAAGGCGGGCCCTGGATATACACATTGCCTTCTCGTCTCAATGACTTGAAATTGGGTTGTGGTTTTGCTCCTTCTCATCGCTCAGGTAGGTGTCTTATCATTGGGTGATTTAAGATTATATACTACTCATCTTTCATTGTATCCAACACTTGATACCTAGTATATGTCACATTCATTTGGTAAACCTGTTCAAGTAGGAACATATGTTGGAATGCCCGGCTTTGGTCTACACCAAATCGAATGTCACAGGCAAGTAAACATTTTATTACTCATAGAGGCATCTTCCGACTGTAGTTAGGAGCTACTTGCCTACTTGCTCACAGGGAAAAAGAAAACGGAAGAAGAAATGATATCGATGATGTAAGTGCAAGATCGGGAAAGATGCCACAATATTGAACGTCAAGATAGGTTCAGCCAAAGGTGCTTAAGTAGCATCTAACGCTTTTTCTGCATGCAGTAGCAGCAGCCCTTCGGCAACTGCCTTCAAAAATACCTATATGAATAGATAACCTCCTCGTTCTCTAGCGACAGAGGTTTCGAGACGCCCCTGAACTGTATCAGCAATCATGTGATACGCTGTCGATGCGAGATGGTTAATAACAACTTGTGTTCCTATCTTACAAGACAGGATCTGTATGCTCTTGAAGCGAGTCCATGTTCTCTACACTTGGTTTCAGCTCGAGGTACAAGGCGGGTGTTCTGACCGTTTCCTAGATGGGGGATTAGAAGAACGGCTCACCTCAGCCCGTTGCTATTGTGTTTCTTTGTTCCCTGCATGTTGCAGGAGCCGTATGCAAAGCACCATTGTGGCCAAGCTCTGCAACCACTAAGATGCTCAATTCTCGGAGGTGAGTGCCTGAGCGTGCATGTCCATGCAGGTATTCCCGTGCTGTTGAGGATTTGCAACAAGAGATCCTTCCCTCGATCAGGCCATCTATCTCTCCTTCCGATACCCTCGAGACCCAGAATTGAACTAAATGTTTGTACGAAGGTTGCGGCAAAAATCAACGGATACGCTAGTGATCAGTTTATAGTGCGAATTGATTTATGTATACGGTCTGCGCACCTGCCAGAAGCTCTGGTGGCCACAGGCTACCTAAAACAACAACAAGAAAACCAAAACACTTAAACCAAACAAACAGATGTATATTAAATATATGTATACCTAGCTGCTGGCAGGCTAGTAAAGCTGCTTAGGCAGCCTTTATAACTCCCTGAACCTAATAGAGCCCGCTGCTACCGGCCCGGTGCAGCCTATGGCACCTGGTAAAGTGGCTAGTATAGGTTTCTGACAGCTGTTTGTCAGTTCCAAAGCACCGTTAGGCAACTCTAGTGACAGGTGGGCTGGCACTGTAGACTCGTCACTAGCGTATCCATTGATTTTTGCCGCAACCTTCGTAAGCAGAACTGCTTTTGACAGGCCGGGCTAACGGCGGATGCAGGACAACATTGGCACCCATCCTTCACACTGAGAGTATATCCACTAGGTCCACAACTTGGCAAGTTGCCATCACATTAAGTATTGTAGAAGTGGGGGTGCTGAGCTCTAACCAATTTGGAGGAGTAAAGGAAGGGCTTTAACCAATTCAGAGAAGCAGAGCAGAGGGTTTCCAGATGCCGACAGTTACATAACTGGGCGATCCCTATCATCATATATCGTATTGCGTTAATTACAGCGTAACCTAGTTGGAATAGTTAAATTTGCAAGTGCTGCAATTCCTAGGTATCCGTACTAACTACCTAAGTAACCTATCGAGGTGCGGTCACGTGGGTCGCGTTCGTGTTCCCAGTTAAAAGTTAAATGACAACGCGTACAGCTGGCGAAAGTGGCGCTCACTCGCGTTGCCGCAGCCATTGAATGGAAATATGCAGCCACAATAAAAACATTCATGCTCACCTCGCCATTTCAATGTTTGGATTCTGCTTCGACGCTTCCTATCAGACGATGCCAACATGCCAGCCGAGGTGATCAGTTTATTATCTTCAAGTCCAGTTCAAACAACATCCTTCGAGTCGGAACACCGGAACGATGGACGTACGCTTCTCGATTGCGATGCACGAAACCCGTCTTGTCACACACCAACCGACCCTGTTGCTGGAACAAAGCGAACTTTGAGCTGCCAGGCCCGCTACGAGCGTCATGACGACAATGATTTTCTCTTCTTGTCGGACGACTTTGATACGACCGGTGACCTAGACGGTAGTTTGTGCAAGAAATCTCGAACGTCTACGGGTCTATTGCGTCGTAGCGAGACAGACGACAACTCTGCCTCGTCGAAACCCGGGAAGAAGCCCGCCGTGGTGGCTTCTCCTCGCCGAGGGCCGCTTCAGCCCATCTCTGTGAAACGATGGGGCAACATGGTCGAAGATATCGAGTTCAGTAGCTCTCCTACCAACTTCGCCCCGTCAGTTGCCACCAGAAAGGCGCCTGAGTTACCGTCTGATCCGTTTGCAAGCTCTCAGAAAGAGCACACACCTAATTCCACTTCACGTAGAGCTGCATCTCAGAGCCCCTTCGACAGTCAGCCAAAAGAATATAATAAGAATAGAGGGCACGCTACACTGAGCCGGCCGCGAGGGTCACGTAAGGACCAAGGAGCAAAAGATAACCAACACGACCAACCACCTTCAAAGATAGCACTCATCGATCTCTTAAGTGATCCTATCGATTCTCCACCACGGCGCCAACAGCACCTCAAGCCGCCAACTATTCATCAGAAGGCTACATGGGACCCTATATCAAGCTCTGCCCCGGAGACATATGATATTCAGGATCTGCTTTCAAGCCCCCCGGTTGGGGCGGGGGCCAGACCGGGCTCTCGCCCCAAAGCGACAACCGTGAGTGATTCTTCGGATTCGGATGGCCTCCCAGATCTAGATGATGTGGATTTCTCGAAAGTCAGAGCGCCGAAGAATTCTCATGGTTCGTCGTCTCATCCAACAGCCCCGGTATTAAAACAGACTACCAAGAAAGTTGGTAAGTCCACTGAGGAGAAAGAACGTGAGAAAGTTCAAAGATTGGAGGCTAGGGAGGCCGAGAAGGAGCGTAAACGCGCCGAAAAGACACGTGCTAAAGAGGAGCGTTCTCTACAAAAGGAGAAGGAAAAGGCATTGGCCGAGGTGAACAAGCTACGGACCGATAAAAAGGTGTCCACTCCAGAGATGATTGTGGATATTCCCGAAAGCATCAGCCCCGGTCTTAAAGTACAGATTGAGGCCCTCTTGGGCGATTTGAATGTTCGACACGAAACTTGGAACAGCACAGTCGAACATGTTGTCAAATGGCGCCGCAAGGTCACGTCTCAATTCGATGAAGACATGGGACTGTGGAAACCAGTGCCTATGCGAATCAAAGACGAAAGTCATATCTTGGTCATTTTACAGGCAGCCCAGTTCGTTAAATTCGTTCTTGGCGAGGAGGGCCAGGACTTGGAGGCACATGTTTTGCAGATGAAGAGCAAATTTCCAAATACCAAGATTATCTATCTAATCGAGGGTCTCACAACCTGGATGCGCAGGAACAGGAACCTTCTAAACCGGCAATTTGTCTCCGCAGTCAGGAGCCTAGGAGCAAGCACCGATTCAGGCCCGTCGTCCGGCCAGCCTCGTCGTCGCAATAATGACCAGTCTCAAGAATATATTGATGAGGATAAAATTGAGGATGCTTTATTATCTCTTCAAGTCCTACACGGAACGCTTGTTCATCATACCAACGCGCCAGTCGAGACGGCACAGTGGGTGGCTGTCTTCACACAGCATATCAGCACTATTCCGTACCGCAAGGCTCGCGATGCCAGTTCTAATGCTGGGTTTTGCATGGAGTCAGGTCAGGTTCGTACCGGTGATGGGACTAAGGATACGTATATACGTATGCTGCAAGAAGTAGCACGTGTCACTGCGCCCATCGCGTATGGTATTGCTGCAAAATACGAATCTGTGATGGACCTGGTACATGGTCTCGAAAACGAAGGACCGCTGGCTCTGGCAGAATGTAGAAAAAGTGCCAACAAAGATGGCGCCCTTACCGATCGCACCATAGGCCCAGCCATCAGCAAAAGAGTACATAAAATCTTCCTCGGCCGAGACCCGACGAGTACAGATGTCTAGATTAAATACAATACTCCGAAAGCTATTAAGTGCATTAAAAATTGTGTGAGATTAGATGTAAACAAAGCGTGTGATAACGGATCTTAGCTATCTCGTAACCGTCTAATCAAATGAATGTCTAGCTGACTCTGATGCCAAGATAGGGATGGTGTTTTTTGAGGTTGAATAAATAGATAGCCCATCTTTCAAAGCAGAGCAACAGAATTCACTCCGGCTTGAGAGGCATATACAGAATTCTATTATATACATATACACCTCCTCGGTCTATCTTTCTAGATCATCATGTTTCTCTCCAACTGTTCGAGTGTCATATGCTAGTCTTTACTGTAAGCTACCATACTATATAATAGTCTCGTGGATTCCATTCCCTATGATCGCGGCACGTGTAAAATGAGGAACGAAAGCACTTGCCGTCTAAAGCTACCAGGCTTTTGCATACTACTGAGACAGTTTTCAGACTTCGAGAGAAACCCTAAATTTATCCGCTCTGGGATAAGTGGCGTTTCGAGAGCGCAGGCCTCGAGCTTTCAGAGGTCCACATGATGGAGTTCGTGAAATAGATCACCCGAATAGGAGCGTAAGGTTTCCAACGAGGATATCGTAAATCGATGAAGCAAGGAGGCAATGGGACTATGAAGAGGAGACGAATCTCGATGGTGACATATATGTGACAGAGAATATGTTTGATAATGTAAGTCACCCTCTTTATTATACGATATCTTCTATATAGCCTGGATCGTAAGCCCTTGTCAAGCGTTGGCATATATTTAACAGCGTAATAGTGTATCAAAGAGTTCCATAATAGGTTAAGCGGTGTAAAGACGGTGAACTGATCAACATATTTGATGCAGTCAAATCAGACCCAGCTATCACGCAGTCTCTTTCAGAGCGGTTGAAAGACACAATTGTGAAAATGCCTTTGATTCAGAGTCTACAAGGTAGTTACTAGAAGCTAAGGGAACAATGAAGCATGAAAATAAGATTCTAGTTACTTTTGTTAGTCGTTTAGCATTATATAATTTTGCTTTATATAACACCCTTTTGTGTTCACTCCGATTGACTTCTCACGATGTTTAAAAAGACTTCTACTGCGACATCCGTCCTAGCTAATGACAGAAACCACGATTGTCATTACAGATGACCAATATCACTTCAACTTTTATTCTTTCAGATCCCCGCTGAAAGCTTGAATCAAGGCCTGAAAATGTGCGTACTCAACTATAGCGGATTTTTGGTAAGTAATTTTCGTCACCACTTTCCTCTTGTTTTGGCGATTTAGAAAGCTCAGGCTTTCATTTCTTGTGCCAGAACAGTGTCTAGAAGCTTTCAAATCACCCTTAAACCGGCTTGAAATAACAATAACTGACTTCAATCAGTGCGGACACTCTGGAGATGAACCAGTTGCACCAATTCTCTGCCGACGACAAAATAGGCTCCCTCACGAACCAATGTGCGAACCACTGAAATATAACATCAAGCTTATTAAGACCAAATTTTGCGAAGTTTGCAATAGCTGTATGACCGAGGCTAACGCGAGCTGGTCTGCGAGCAAAGATGAGTGGCGAAAGCAAAAATACTTGCCAGAACCAGTTATTCAACAGTTGATTGTAGATAGAACTCGCTCTTTGGCCGACGGTAAGTAATCATCAGAGCAAATTTCCTCTTGTTTGCCAACTCCCAGAGAACAAGATCTCCTATTCGGAGAAAGAGAGTCTCACAATTATTTTCAATATGGCGATGGCTGACTCTCAGTGTTATAGTATTCGCCGAAGGCATTAAACAAGGCCCCTCACATACTGAGCACCTCCGACTTGTTCCTACAAGCGAATCTATGCAAGCGGAGGCGGAAAGACTAGCACACCGGCTAGAAATGTCCCGTGCAGAATGGGACAATAATATTCTCGGCACCGTTACACGTGTTGGACTCGTGGATAAATCAACCCTCGAAGAATACGAACAGAAGAAAAAAGATCTCGAACAGAAATACGCGAATCAGGTCGACAAGTTGTGTACTGGGGTATTGAATCTCGTCAATCAATTGATGAGGATAAGTATATCATTGGAGCCCGTAGACGACGATTGGGACACTTACGAGGAAGTTGATCCGGTGACATTATCTGATGTCTATCTTTACTGAACAGAGGCAATAGAATAAAAATGAAACTCCCAACCGTAATGAGAAAGTTAAAGATCCGTTGGTCCCCCTCCGAAATCTCGTAGGATATTTCATCACGGCCATATCTTCTTTGTAAATTATTGGCAATTGATAACTATCACAATGATGTTTATGATTTTAGTTACCTTTCTTGGTAGGGATAGCCACACCACCGACTCACGTGGGGAGCAAGCAGAGCGAACATGTTAGGCAGTAAATACGCCACACCGTCGTAGTTTCGCGTTGTAAACAACCTAAAGTAGTGAATGGCACCTATCCTCCGTTGCTGCACTTGACTAGACTGAACTCATAATTGGGGTCCGGACCTTCGTCATCCGCCTCGGCACGGCGTCACGTAAGCAAGTATTCCCAAAACATAAAAGTGCCTGCTACCTAGCAGAATACCAACTCATAGCGTCCACCAATCTGTGACGATTCTTCTTCACGTGACTGTTTTAGAACAAGACAATAGCCGTACGCGGCTGATCCATCCTCTATAATTCCCACTAATCAATGAGACTTTCTAGGGAGGAAATCAAGTACCAGCAGTAGACTTAAAACTATATAGACTTCTATAGATAGCCTAGGATCGTCAGAAGCGATACCCGTTTCACAACTATAATAGTTACAGCTCCCTTTTGCCCTACGACAGCTCCTAGTAGCCAGCATGCGATCTCCTGCTATCATCGTGGCCCTAGCCACCTCCCTTCCTCATTTAGCTGCTGCCCATGGCTTCGTCAGTGGTGTCAAAGTCAATGGCGCCTGGACTGCAGGGTCTGACCCCGTCTGGTACTATTATCCGGCAGGGACAAGCCCTGCCACAGCAGGCTGGGATAGTTTAAATCAGTATGGAACCGTCTTTTCCTTGTTCTGGCAGGGTTTTCCTTTTGGCCAAGATAGTGCCTGGGTTTTTTGAAAGCTACAAAAATCTTGCTGGGAACGGCAGCTGACTCCCTATTGTTAGGGATCTTGGGTTCGTTGAGCCAAACAACTTCGGTACCTCAGATATTGCCTGCCATAAGTCAGCCACTGTTGGCAAGAACTTCGTCGACGTTAAAGCCGGTGATACTATCACATTCTTCTGGAATACCTGGCCGGATTCTCACAAGGGTCCCATTATCAACTACATTGCACCTTATGGAAGTGAGTTGTGGCTTCTATCGTTACGCCTTAATTCAGATGGGCACTTGCGATATGTAACTAACACTTGCTAGCATCTGCCGGCAGTCTAAAGTGGAACAAGATTAGCCAGTCCAGTATCGTTAGTGGCACGACTTGGGTGACCGACACACTTATTGCTAACAATTTCACGTCGTCTACTACGATTCCAAAGAACTTGAAGGCTGGTGACTATGTCATCCGTCACGAAATCATCGCGTTGCACGGTGGTCAGAATCTCAATGGAGCTCAAAACTACCCGCAGTGTCTGAACCTCAGGGTATCTGGCAGTGGAAGCGTCTCTCCTAGCGGTGGCACAGCTGGCAGCAGTCTCTACAAGAACACCGACCCTGGTATCATGTTCAACTTGTACACTTCATACACTTCCTATCCCTACCCAGGGCCTGCTTTGTGGACTGCGGCAAATTAACTGTATTTTATATGGTTAGATTTGAACAGTACTAAATTATTAGGTTGACAACGGGGAAGAGAGCTTCATGCAAGAACATGGTTATGTATGCAATGAGTAGCGTGATAGTTGGACTCATTTAGGATGATATAGTGTCTACTATTTATATATTATCAACCGATTTACAGGCATTCCCGTTTCGGTTTGTATGAGTATTATAGTCATGTAGTTGCTTAAAAATCCGAGCTACTCACCAACACACGTAGAAGCAATTACTATGCAGTGTAACCAACCCGGAAGGGTTCGTGAATTATTTGTTTGACAACGGGAAAATCTGCTAGCTATCTATGAGACTTTAGCTGCTTGTAGGAATAGCATTTGACGTTAGTAGGTAATGCTCCTATAGACAATGGATGATGACGAAGTTAGATATGCTCTATTGAATTATGAGCGGGTTAAAGGAGAACAGTATATTCGTTAAGCATTAAGGAACAAGTCAATTTGCAGTGGGGTACAGGCGGAATATCAAGCCATTGGACTTATCTATTGTTAGGTTACCATATTTTCATGCTTTAGCAGACAGCTTTTAAAGAACAGTTCTGTAATTTCAGTCATAAGCACCTTGTATCATGCAGTCGGTCACTCTTCTCGCCCCCTACTCTGGAAATCCACTATGCAGCTTGTTGACTCCAAGCGCTAGAGACATCTTATTTGTACAGTCTACTACTGGTAATGACAAGTAAAATTAGCAATAAGGGTCAATTTTACTAGGCATTAAACACTGCGGGCAAGCTAGTCAATTCTAACATTCTTTCGATGAGGAAATGCAGGAACAGTGAGGTGCCTACGAAAATGAGATTGTTACTATACTCAGTAATAATTAAGTTGTGTTTAGGATGACGGTAAGGAGAATGGCCCTAGGCCACTATCGAGCTGCAGCTTTACATATTCTCGAAAATAACGAAGGTCCTGTCCCTAAGACTTTTCGCTTCTTCGCGTCGTCGCCATATGTGACGAGCGTTTCGGTCAATGTAAGATTTTCTTCCGGCCCAAACTTGAAGTGGTCTCTATCTGGGCCACCGCCCAGTCTGCGGCACTGTAGCCGAGGCCTCACATTACATAACGGGTCCACTATACCGTCGAGTATTAGCATAACTCCTTCAATGGGTGAACGTAACGTCGACTCATAGGATGGGCAATGGTCAATGGTATGGTGCTTGATAAGACTTACACTTTTCATATAGTTCTGTCCGGTCGATATTTTCAATCTTGACCAATTTAAAACTGTAACACTCGGAATTAGTGGTGCAATTTTGAGTGTATATTATAAAGGGTTCCGAAATTTTCGAAACTATTTCGGTCCGAAATAAAACCTCACGTTATAGCAGCTACTAAGAAAAAGGGAAATAGTTCAGATAGTTACTTACGCCTGCAATATATCGTTATAACTGTCTTTAACTCTCCCGTGGTCCCTGCTTTTTCTTTGGAGGTCGTTATCGAAACTAGACAGCAAGCTGTCGACTCTGGCTCTACGATCTTTTGGTTGATCGTATGTTTCGATATGGAAGGAGTATTTGTCCATTTGCACCACCATGTCTCGATGAATTTTACTAGCTTGGGCTAAGATAGTGGTTTCGAACTTGTTGAGGCTGGATTCGAAATGAGGAGCAGCCCTAAAGCATTCCAGGAGTTGTCGTAGATAAGTCATCGTTTCATCTGTGTACTGTTTCCACTATAATCCTAGTAATTAGCTATGTTCATTGAATACTTAGTCTCTGAAGTGATACAATTACGTCTATCCTTGACGAAAACTTTGCTGTCCTTGCGATTCACCTAGACTAGCATCGAATGATTAAGACGAATACTTACGATAGATGAGTGATTAGGTGTTTCAAGTAGGGCCCTATACGTAGTATGACGCCATAATTGAACAATCAGATCATGGTATTCTTCCTTCTGATTGTTCGAAACTGAAGTTTCCAACGCTTGGAGGAGTCGATACGGCTGTTTGTTTTTGTCGAGCATACCCCCTTCAAAAATCCGGCGGACGAGGAATCGCATTAAAATGCTATCAAGAACGGCACTGCAAGAATTTAGAGTTGGAAACAACTATTGATAGCAAAACTTTGACTCATGCATATGGTATTTCTGGACCATGCATGGATGTATGGTATAAGGGGGCAAATATTTTGCTAAATCCATCAATAAAATGCTCGGAAATTCTCACTATTCTGTTTCGGGATACTCAATCGCTCTTAAAAAATCTCGATTCTCACTCAACACTTGATAGAAGTGTTTCGCAATCGTTTTGTTGTTTCTTATATCTCCTAGTATGCTGGAGACGACATTCTCTTCATCAATAATTGGATCTAAAAATTCATAAACCCAGTCTTCCACCCCATACCAAAGCGTGTTCACATCCTAATATAAAATGTTAAACTTAACCCATTGCGACCCATTCTGGAATAAGACTTACATCCGAGATATGAACTGAGTGTATGTCGCGGGGTTTGTAGCTAGTCAGAGAACTAGTGGCCCATAGAGGGAATTGAATATTAAATCGTTCGAAATATGTATCTATTCTCCCTGTTTTGTTTTCTTTCTGGGGATTGTTACTCGAACTCATCCTGATGTTCAGGTAGTGTGGACTGGATAGAGAAATGCGGACCTCTGGTGAGCTACGTAGCGCGTGAAATCACGATTAAGAAAATTGATGTATCGTATTGACCTGTGCTTAGTAGCCTTTAAATTCTCGTACTTGGAGGCAGATTATTAGGTTTGGTATCTTCCTTTATGATTTCGCCGAGAAGCCGCCACCATACGCTTTGTTTGTTTGTGCTGATTGCGCAAAGTCCTTGTTTCTTTATTTCGCACCAGATCGCATGCGGCAAACCTGACACCATTTGGTCCTTACAAGAAAGCTACCATTGGTAGTATCGAAGTTGTCTGGACAGGTGAATTTGTTGCTCTGTATAGATTGTGTTGTATTGGCTGCAAGCTACGAGGGGGGATTTTTTCCATAAACACCGAGTTTATTGGAAATAGATTCTGCCCGTTCATGATACGGACGGTTTTGTGATTCTTCTCATCTAGTGCCTTGAGCCTTATATAGTCTGGTCGGCGATGTCCTGTACTCAACCTGCAAGGCGTATCTATTCTTGGATATCATGTTTGCTATTATCGTGGACTCAAGAAAACACGATAATAGCAATATGGACTTGACTGATCTGGATGATCTGGAGTGATTTAGGTTCGCAAAGAGCGCCTATTCGTGTATAAAACCCTTAGATTCGCCGCTGGGCTCGAGAGAGGAACTTAGACTTCTATGCCTCCTTGATGCCCAAGAAGATTATTGCAATATTAATTACCCTCCAAGCCCTAGTATTCTAGCCCTTGTGACAATGAAGGAGGCTACTTATAAGGTATGTTGTAGTAACTTGTGATTGTTAAATGAGGCACCCTATCGTGATCATTTTGAACGTAGGATGGAGATTTGTTCAATCAATAGTAAGGATCATATACCTTATGATGAAATTCGAGAGAACCTAACATCTGATTTCTAAGTAGGATCAGTATGAGCACACTAACCTCGTAGAACATGACTGGTTTAAAACCTAATGATTGTGCTTATTTGATTATGCTCGTCTCCAAGCTGTCTTTTGTTGCTTCGTGAGATCTTCGGGCCGCTAGTATGGCAGCTGTCGGATCAACGTCGAGTTTCAGTCTTCTAATTTATCTAACTCTTCATCTACGTGGAAGCTCTGGCACTTGTATGAGCAACCAGCGGAGATTAGCGGCCATGATCCAAATTTGTCGTATCTGAATAAAACTTAAGCGAAAATTATCATTGGTTCAGTTGGCGAACAGAATAAGGACAGAGCTCTCACAGTTTATTCTTAATGCTGATTGAGCGGGCGGCGAATTGAAACTTAGTAATGTTCCCCAGCATTTTGTCTTAATACCAAGCACAGAAAGGACGTTCACATACTCAGCGAGGGTACGTTTTTCTATATATTACAGATAGCGCTAGTATCTCGTCCAGGTCAGCTATTCGAAAGATTTTATCCAACATCAATGCTCACCAAGATGACGTTGACAATCGCCATCTTCAGGGTCCACACAACGGGGAATACCCTAGGCACAGCAGCACGCTAACAAATGCATGGCATACATAGTAGATACCATTGGACTAGGTACAATACACCACACCACTATAGCCCATATCCCTGGCTAGCGCTGCATTGAAGAGAAATGTGTATTCCTTGCTAATGAGGAACGGGCCTCATCTTCGTCGTTATCGGATGGGGAAAAGGTACATCTATGAGATGGGACTGACCGTCGAAAGAATCGCAAAACCTCGCCGTATCGGGGTGGGTGTACAACATTTGCTGGCATCCCGGGCGTACAAAACGCATGTTGAATGCAGGGGCAATTTGCTCAATTCGTCCTTTTTGATAGATCCCTGATCCTCGGGTCTAGCGTTCACACAACGTGATGCAGGGGTCAAGGTCCAAGAAAAAGGCGCACAGACGGACGGGGTGAGGTTATGCAACCGGATTCTAATCGGAAAGGTGGGATTCCTATGTTTTCCTAGAACGCGAATCACTCTTCTAGGTGAAATTACAATCTGGTAGAAGGGCCGACATTCTATAGTCTATTTAGGTTAGGTGGTATTGCCCGTGCTCGCATGTGGCACGGACAACGTGGTAAATTCTTGGGGTAGTTAGCTCTGTACAATCAATTACCTATGTTGACGCTTATAAGCGAGACGGAAAGATTGGACCGTCCTTGGTATACCCGGACATTGTGTTGGTGATCGCGAGCTGCTACCTGATACCTCTCGATTGGTGCGCACAATGGCTTGACACCGGTGTAAAAGTCCTGAAGTTCACGATCAACTTGCTCTGGTCTAGGACACTGCGTGTGATACGCGTAAGTGGCGATCTTACGCCAGAGCCACTTTCGAGGAGCAGGGGACCTTGGTATAGCGCCGCAGCCATTCTCGAAAATAACTCGCGTACCTTTCTCCTGGGTCGCGTGTAAAGCCATGGTTGGGAGTGTGAAGTACTTGATCACAGCGAGCATGAAATACGCCACCGGAGAACTCACAGCCTAGAATGTGATATATAGTCATCACATTCATGCAAGGCTATTATATCACTTTCTGCGGAAAGAAAAGGCGAGGGTTTATGATGAGAGAGGATGCGGTGATATACGAATTCTCCCTGCCCAGCGAGTTTATAAAGTGATTTCGAAGTATTATGAGCTCACAATATTAACAGTTCCGGATAACTCAAATGGTGTATGCTAACATTATACACAAGGGTAAGAAAGATGCTGCTATTGATTACTATAGAAACGAAACATATCCGAACTTGGCACATAATCCGATGCGTTAAAGGAGTCAGAGTCGGGTGCATATGGAGTTAATATCAACTTGTAGTATTACATTCATGCTTTGGTGGCGATCAGAACCATGCTTTCCAGTAAACTTTGACGAATCACCGCTTTTGGCGACAATTGCCCTTTACACGAACAATCCCTATACTGTGAGTGCCCGGTCGACCTATAATGAGTAATTAGCACCATATAACTATCTTCCAGCTAGCCTCGTTGAGATGTTTACGTCTTGTCCCAGGATCCAGCTAATGTTAGCTCGAGAGCACTTCGTGATCAAAAGATCATCCAAGTATAGGAGCTTAGTGAGTGCTATTTGTCGTCTGTCCCGAGTTTCGTCAGTATTTGGAAGTTCAACATTTCGAGTCGTGTATCCCGTGTCTCTAAGGGACTAATCAGAGACATATTGTCAATTGATTCTGGAGATCTGGGATACATTAGAACCAACATATTTCTCATATGTTTCGAGAAACAATTGTCACTATACCGTGGAAAAACATTGCTCTGTGCATGGTTGACCATATTCCTCGATGAAATAGGTGCGTCGTAGTACCTAATGAGGGCGGGCTATACATGTCAATTTATAGCTTAGTAGTGAGGTATACTTAAGATATAGATAACGCTAATTAGCTCGTGTTTTGACGTTCAACTATTTCTTCATCCATGAACCTAGTCTAAATAAGCTTGTATGGAACCGGATGAGAGACTTAAATGCATGTCTATGGGCCTGAGTGTAATATATTGCCTGTAGTAAGGGTCACCTATAATAAGGCTCATATAGCCGTATACTCTATGGCTTTCAGCCTGTTCAGAGTTATCTCGTTGATATGACTTGCAAGCATTTGTATTCGATGTAGAAGACGCGAAAGCGAAGTGACCGACGCCCTACAGTCGCAGTAACACCTTATAATTCCATAGCTGTAGTTAATGATTTGAATGATGGGACCTACCCTTCCTCCATGGGGCGTCTTATATCAGGGACTTGACCCTTGGCACTTCTATATCGTAGCCAAGTTAGGAAAATGGACCGATGCTTGGCATGCTGCAATGGACAGCGTCGTCATGGCATTGTTAGGAGGGGTTTTCGTCTCCTCTGGAAAGAGAATCGATGAATACGAGTGAGAGCTCTGGGATGACGACATAGAGGTTGGCTGTGCGGTGGTTCTAACCACAGAAGGCTTTACCGGACTCCGGTGAGGCAGCTGGTGCAGCGGCCGTCTGCTCATACAAATATACCAGATATCCCCGTGTGTTGGACTCCCGAATCATTGAATGAGAATGCATCAGCAACAATAAATAGCACTTTTCGAGATAGTGACGTTGTCACAATGATCGCCAACTCGGGTGTGGCTTTGTTGCTAGGCACGCCTGTAATGGCTACAACAGGCGGAGCCTTCAATGTTTTGAGCATGAACGTGGCAGGGCTACCAGCCTTTTTGAATGATAACGGTGTACCTGGAGAGAAGACGACGAATTCGGAACTGATCGGCTCGAAGTTTGCTGAGCTTGGATATGACCTGATCCACGCACAAGAGGTCAGTAGTCTCAACCGCAAGTAATCGGAGGTCGCAAGATCACACAAGCATCAGACACATTCTGTCAAACAACGACTGACAGGTTTTAGGACTTTAACTACCATGCCTACATTTATAAAAATGACACACACTCATATCGCACAGCTACTTCTGGAGGTGTGCCCTTCGGATCCGGTTTAAACACACTGGCGAACTATGACTGGGTTAGTTTCACTCGCGTCAAGTGGGACGAATGCAGCGATGCCTCTGAGTTCGACTGTCTGACGCCAAAAGGATTCACGTTCATGCGCCTGAAGCTATCTGACGGTGCCTATATCGATGCCTACAATGTACACACTGATGCAGGAACCGAGGGCGATGATATCAAAGCTCGTGCATCGAATCTCCAGCAGGTTGCTGACTATATCAACGCCTGGAGCACAGGGAACGCAGTCGTTGTCTTCGGCGATACGAACAGCCGATATACACGTGTTGGTGATATCATTCCTGATTTTCTGTCACAGACTGGGCTCACGGACGCTCAAGTGGAGCTAATCCTTGGGGGTGTTGCACCAACTGAGGAGATTCTCTGCAGCAACCCCAGCACGACAGATGAGTGTGAGACAGTTGATAAGATTTTCTACCGCGGAAGCCCCTTGCTTGGTCTTACTGCTACATACTGGGCTTACGAGAGCGAGAAGTTCCTCCAGCCCGACGGCAATGTGCTGTCCGATCATAATCCGATAACTGCGAACTTTACATGGATTGCCGGAACGTCGCTGCGACAATCCGACTTCTGGGGCGGTTCGGAAGGCAGCTGGTTTAGCGACTTGCCGGCACTGTCGGCAAAGGTAGCACCGAAAGCCAGCGTGCTGACGTTTAGGGGAGCCAGCAGGCTTGACAGCGTCGCCATCACGTTGACTGACGGAACGACATTCACTCATGGAGGCACGGGTGGCTCGGCCTCCACATTATCGCTCGGGACCGGCGAAACCTGGGTCAGTGCTCAGCTTTGCCGGGGCCAGAAATCGGGGAATACACGCAATTTCTACATCAGGGCGACGACGAGCGCCGGACGGACACTTGAAGCGGGAACGGCAACCTCGGATTGCGCGGCGTTTGACGCACCCAATGGCTGGGCTATCGTAGGGTTCCTAGGCCAGGATGGCAGCGAAATGGACCAGCTGGCATTTGTGTATGCGCCCCAGTAGCACTGTCATCGAAATCTGCTACTTCGCTGTGCTTAAAAAAGTTTCTCGGATCCACGTTTCTCTGAACTAAATTATGATGGCAGGGCAACCCCAAGATGCCTGAGTCATGTTTAGATAGAGATCGATTAGCTGAATCGAGATTACGCCTAATAACCTGGAAAATCGCTGTTAGTGGTATTTGAATGACGAACGGCGTGTGCCTTAGTTGTCTCACATATAACCCCTACTAAGATCTTCAATAACAACCGGCCGGCAAACAAAAAATCTAGTTATCACCACAGTCTAGAATCGTGTACTCTATATATTATGATGATGATGCATCCTCTTAAATATTAACGAGCCTTGCTAATTCAGGTAAACCACAGCGAGAACTACTGTACAGCATAGCTCGATCCAAATTGAACGTTCAGTGATCAACGATTAATTGCGGTTCGCAGCAGGGTTCGTCGCGCAAGACTATAGTTTCACCTTATATAGCCTCCACGTGTGGCGCCAGGGTCAGAATCACGCTGTGTCACCACACATCTGAGACAGGTTTGAGATAAGAATGCCACCACATGTGTTTTACAGGGATAAGGTGTAGTTACGATCCGAAGATCTTTGGTTCTTTCGCTGCATTTCTCCTTTTTGGACCCTTTCTCTTTCTTCCTCCTGGCTGAATACCCACTTAGAGCCGTAGAAAATGCGCCGCTTCATAGTAAAATGTCTTGGAATCACACCGTTGATTTTACAACATCCTAAAATTTATCATATGCATACTGTATACGTATAGTTAAAGTATGTAGTTTTAGCCTCACGAGACAAGCTAGTTTATTGTCGTATATTGCGGAGGCGATCGGTGAAAACCACTAATACGTAACATGCGGCTATTGTGCAGCCAGCTGAAGGGGCATTCGAAAATTTTTCATATATTAGAACATAGTTAAATTATTAGAATCTACAGTTAGGATAAGTTGATATCCTTACCCACAAGACTAACGGTGAACCTAAATAGTGTACCAGCGTAGGGCATGTGTGGCTAAAAAGAATGATTTTATCTGTGATAAAAATAGGATTGCTAACGGGGGTTTTCGACACCTAGGCTAACGACTTGTCTGTCCTATATATTGTTCTGAAGGTTCCTTTCACGTTATGTCGCCTCTGGAAGCGACGAGGCCTGGCCAGTGGTTGGACTCAAGCCCACCTCGCTGAGTGTACCGTCTGGGCCGCCGCCGGCGCATTGTATTGTATTAGTATGGACCCTGAAAATTACCCCCATTTGGTTGTCATTTCAATCGTATCTTGGAGCGGTCAACGAGGCGTCGTGATGGACCCGTACGGAATGACCGTCACTTGTTTCTATCGTCCAGCCTGCAAGAGGCCACTCTTCTCGTACAGTTGCGTAAGCCTATAAGTTGTTTCAAATCTAGCTAGAGGGAGAGCACTGGTTCAAGCTCGTAGTGTAAGACGTTAGTACAAAAAAATGCATGGAATATGAGGCTGTATCCAAGTGTTTGTATCAACGTAGTTTCTCCGGCATAGGCATCGAGCGGAATTTGATTTTGATCTTGGTTGTAATCATTACGTTACTGCGACTAAAGTGGGATCTTCTGGTCCCTACGTAGTAGAAATGACAGATCAATAAAACCCGACGTCATGGTATCTGGATAGTACTATGTAATGTAGTGCATGGAGCTTGAGCTTTCGCGTATCAATCGGACCTCAATGCATACGTTGGGTCGGCATAGAAATCTGCAGTCTAAAATCCCGGGTGCGTAGATCACGATCCTAATGGTCTGGAAGATCAGCCTTCATACGCTATACTGTTTCTGGCCGTCTAGTCTACTACAACGGATGCTTCTCGGTAGTTGGCTTGCAGTCTTCTAGTTTGGTAATGATACGAATTATTGACGCGAGCGGCAAAGCTTTGACGGGCGAGGAAATTAAGTAGAGAAATTAACCCCTAGCCTGCTGTTACTTAGTATACTGGATCTGGACGCAATGATCTTGGCTACTAGACTACAATGGGTTACAGTACGACTTGCGGGAGTGAACCGCCACCGAACCGCGTTTCTTAGTATATTGTGGTGTATGCACCTTTATAACTAGCGCATTGCCCCTTGCATTGGTTTCTGGGCACGGAAAAAAGCTCCAGAGTAGTCTTGGGTAGTCGTCGCCTGGGCGTTGCTGGTTCGGCTGGGACGTTTTTGTGGCTTGCATGGTTTTAGCATCGGGGCAGAGAACAGTATATCATGTTGGTGCATAGAAGCCCTGCTCGACTCCGTGGACGCCGAACGGGCCACACCCGCGGTCCCAGATGATATGGCTCAGCGTACAGTAGTTAGTCTGCGTAGGGCTCGATAGATGCCTGGCCAATCGTAGCCGAGGGCACCTGTTCTATATGCTTGGGGTGTCGCCGCTGACCGGGTGAAGGTCACCTAGCGAGTAGTAGGACTGATAGCGGACCAGTGGAAAGGGGAAGACATATCTAGTGCGATGGAAGTCAGCTTCCTCATAGACCCCCATAAGGTTCTAGACGGTCACTCCCATCTGCAAATGCTCTGCAAAGTTCCACCATGGAGTTCTCGTTACCAGGTCCCAAGCTGTCGGTTTCATTCGGCCTGTGGTTGAGCCGAGCATATGCACTGGAAAACATGCAGCACTTTCGATAATACAGTGATAACGTGACATATACGAGGTGATGAGCTCTGCAGTACCTTGCTGGGGCCTATGAACAGAAGGAAAATGCGGCTACAAACTTAGCATTGGAGCATTGCCAGGGGCGGGTTCGGCGCCACAAGTCGGTCTGATGTTGTGTGGCAGCTGATTTGAATCCGACTGGACAGCCATCCCGACACGTAATACAGCAGTACCTCGCGCTCGATAGCTTGATCCGACAGTCGTTGCAGCCCTCGGACTTTCAGCTGCAATGACCCAAGCCATTCACTGAACACATGGCCACGCCGACTGGCACTATTCCGCTCGGCAGAGGGCCCGAGGTTATCCTCAAGTTGTCCTTAATGCGCCAACATAGGGAATTGGCTTGCGCCAAGCTTGGTGATTGCCATTGAGGCGTCTCGCACATGCCAACGTGCCAGTCCTGAATCTCGAATTCACGTGCCTTGAAGCCGGTAAGTAAACACCATAATACTGTACTGGTAGCTTGTATGGCAAGTGGAGTCCTATCTGAGTTATCGCGTCGAACCGCGTCTTATGGCTGATAGCCGCCTTACTGTTAATGGACTAGCTCGAGATAGCTTCCGTATGCCAGACTAGTGTAGGCTGTTAGCGGGCAGATTAGTCGGTCTGCCAAGCTTGTGTGACGACGTTGGAATTCTGCAGCGTGACCTTCTTGGCATGGCAGGGCCGCCGAATCGAGTGGCATCTGTCTGCAGGTTGCGATCCACAACATAGCATAGGCGCTGAGGTCGTCGGTTGCTACTCACACTAATCCTAACATGTTCCCTTCTCGGACCTACGAGGACAGGATCAAAGTTCTGATTTTACCACCGACGCTTGTCTAAATCTTGCTCATGCTAATTAACTAATGGCTTCTTCGTGCTTTCTTTTCTTTGTTGTTTCCGCTGATAAACTTGACGCTCCACGCTATGATCTGTTCCCCTCGACTTCTTCATTGCAGGCAACCCTTTTTCTGTTGGTTACCCCGGACAGAACCCCGGACATTGCTCGTGTACTTCTTACTGGCTGGTTGTTGGAACTTAGTTGTGCCGAAATGAGAAGATGCCCGTCTTTCCCATCCCCACATACCTACTGTAGAGCTATGTCCCCGCGCTATAAATCGTAGGGCGCGACAAATCTAGCGGGTGACAATGCAAGTGGCTTGCATGAGGCATTCATGGGGATTCAGTTCCTGGGACAAGGAAGTTCCCCCACCACGCGACAAGACATGTGATGTCTTGGTACGGCTATGCAGCATAGCCTATGCTGATAACTATGGGTAACAGGCTTGACAGGTATACAGGCAGACAGGTGCGCGCTAATATTACACTAATTACCATCTGTGGATCTTGTGCCTAATCAACGCTGCCGAATTAACGCCGGGTATGATGTTTAATAAAAACAGTGACCGTTGGCCAATTAACACTTGTGAGTAGCCTTTTGCCCTGGCCATAATTAGGCATAGCATTTATATGAACTGAGAATCTTTCCTAGAAACTCTAAACTGTTGATCCTGAACTCCGGATAGTCCCAATATGTTGCATCATGTACGCTACTATATAAGAGGCAAGTGAGCGCAACGTGATTGCTCGCACACGCCAATTGAACACTGTATGTGCTTGCAGGCTTTGACGAGTCTCGTAGATATTGCCGATCATACCAAAACAAACACCAAATGGGGCTATGTCTTCTGATCCCGTGTGGTGATGAAGAGCCATCGACTCGGATTGAAAAGAACTCCAAGCTTGGTGTCTTTAAGCTTCGCTGTAGTGACTGAGCAGACGCGCTTATTCCCTCGTTTCCAGTACTCTAAGATATTCCCATACCAAAAGCAATCTATAGGCAAAGGAATTGACCAATACCTGGATGGCTGCTACGCAATATTGAATAGTTCGCACCCACACAAAAACCACCCACAAATTATGGTTAACGAATGGCCTCACTGACCAATTTGAACCGGAGCTGTAATACAAACCTTAGAAAATAGCCTCATGAGTTGTTTGGGCATTGTCTATTCCGCAGCGGGGATAGCAATGCCACCTTGCTATAGTGTTAGCCAGTGGCGGTAGAACACAGAGCCTGTCTCTTGTTGGAGACATCGTGGACGGGGTTATGCGTTGCATTGCATGTGCCGTCGGTCCATCGAGAGATGTGATAGTATGCAGGTAGTAATGAGCGAAACAGACAGATCTAGAGTACAGTATGGTGATACCGTATCTATAGCTTCAGAGTTCTATCTAGCGACAACACCCCACCCGGGATCGCCTTTGCGACTTGAGCGGGTTGAGATACTTAGTAGCAGACTGGGCGCTGACTCGACTCTCGCAAGCCGTTACCGGGCTCGCAAGACAAGGCCTTATCCAGTTGACGTTTTGAATGAGCGATGATAAGCCAAGCTTTTATGATGGATGGGTAACAACCGGGTTGTCTTTCAGCCTAGAACGCAAGCTTCAACCATATGAGATTCGGGGTCTGCCTCATTAACATGGGTTGGTTAGTCAATGGCAATAAATCTCTAGGATTTTTAAAGGACGTAGTGAGCAGATTTGGCTATTACCCGCCTGCCTATAGATACTATACTCCTAATCCGGAAAAAAACTTAAACTGGAACAACGATATGAACCTTTTAGTTAAAGCTCTCTGCTAATTCATATCACAGCTTTCCCCCTTACTCGAAATACCTTGACGATCCAAATGTATTATTATTGACACCTGAACCCAAGCTGAACTATGGTTCAAGGGCAATGGCCATATCGCTACGCGCATCCGTAGAATCCAGACTCGCCTGTCCCAAATGACTATTGTGCGGCGGCATCCACCAACCCCAACGTTCAAGCAAACTTACGACATTGCGGATGAGTCTGTCGAATGAGCGCCTGCTCCTTACACAGCAAAGCATCGTCGCAGTAAGCTTGAGAAGCCAGCTGAAGTGATTGGATCTCACCAACAACTCCATCGATAGGCAGGGCCCCGATGTCACGATGGTTGATGGGACATTGGCAAGGTCGGCGAACGGGGCGAAGTCGCAGGAGGTGATTTGTTGGCCAAGTCTATACAGATCAATGAGGCGAGTGCATTTAACAGAGAAGCACCTGTCAATGGATGTTGACGCAGTAGCAGAGCTCGGGCCACAGTAGAATCAGGAGATAACGTGCCGATCTCATTGATTTTGGCCATTAGCGAGCCTGGTACTATTGACCGGGAATGTCCCCCGTTGCACAATAACTACAGGGTTATACCCTTGCCCTGCTCTCTGACTCCCTGGCCCCTGATCGGTTTCTTCCCCCGCCCTGTTCAAGGTCTCTTGTCAAAAGTGTCTACCTTTGGGCTCTGGCAAGTGGCAGGTTCTGCTTCGTTGGCTTGACTGTTATGTTGGTCCTTTTATCTATTTTATCTCATCATAGTCTCGTAGGATATGTAGGTGCCAACGTGCCTAGGCATTTGGTAATAGGTGTTCGGTCTTGAAGGAAATGCGCGGCGATGACCTCCTTGTGACATAGCTGACTTGGTCCTACGCCGGGGCACTTGAATTATCATACCGGATTTCTTACATGTTTTGCTGCAGCCCAGTGGAACAGCCCCAGGTAACCCTGAGAGCCTTAGTGTACCTGACGCATTACCGGATGTGATCCCAGATCGTCGACTCTACTACCTACAGTGAGTTACCTATCTACTTTTTCTACCCACAACCAAGCCTACCGATCAGGCATCGTTGCATGGCAATTCCACGTTTGGTAGTTCCAGCACCAAGCAAAGACATGCCATAGGTACTGGTTGGCATGTGGTCGATAGCGTGGCGGGTCTGTTGCTGTATGCGCTTTTGGAGATCGAAAATGACGTTTCTCTGCTGTCAAGCCAAGTTGATGACTGCTATGTAAAGGGATGGCCGGAGTGGTCTGGAGAATTGACATCTGGTGTATAGAAATGGTTTGGGAGAGAAACCTCATTCTCCTTATCGTGCAACGTATCAATCATCGATGTTCCGTGTCAAGTTCTGCAAACGATTTGTTGGCGACAGCTACACCAACACATTGAACGTATTGCTATCTGATTCACCAGAGAAACTGCTGCTCAGTGTGTTGTAAGTCTAATTTTGGACTACCTTTCCCAAGAAGCGAGACTGACAAATCCGAGGGATTGAGAAGCACTACATAGTATTCTACAGTACTACAAACACGGTGAAAAGAAGAGGCAAAAAGATCCTCGCTCTTGTAAATATGGGGCTATCATTAGCGTGGGGACAGCTTCCCGTCGAAGATTGACCAAGTGGGCCACCCTAAAGAAGTTAGACATAAGGGAATATGCATCTTGCCTCATCGGTAGTAGCGCCTAAGCAGGGAATTTGCAGTGCTACATGTAGTTGTAGCGTGCCGGGGTGGATGTGTATACTTAGCACCTTACACGGAGTAGTACGGATAACTTGGGATACATAATACTTTACGACTGTCGCTTTTGCTTCCTCGGAGACATGAGCCGACTAGAATTAGAGCAGGGGTTGGCTTTGGAGGCAGGTACCTACCTAGTGTACTTTACACGCCTGTTAGTTCCAATTATTATTCATTTCTATCTCTCTCTTCCCTCGTACGTAGCTAAAGTCTTAGACACTTACACACTACCTGACCCTACGACTTACAGCATCTGCGGACTCGGAAAGAGCTAGCTATTCTTAATTCCTCCGAAGCACACGGCAAAGCATACACCCAGACGGGAACAGACAGCCACGGGGCGATAGAAAGGGAGAGGAGAGGAGAACGGCCGAAGCTTCTATTCATTCCACGGGTAGCTACACAAGAACGCACGAGGTAGGTATGCTATACACTGTCTGGTTTACCGGCTCTGCTTCTTTTCCACGAACCACCTCAACTGCAGAATGGGCATGGCAACACAGATCATGGATCACCCCTACTGTGTGATGCGACGATTTCTCCGCGAGGGGTCCGCCACTACGCCCGTGTAGAGTCTGATTTTTATTTTTCATTGCAACTGATTTGGGTCGACGGAAACTGGAGAGGGTCCTTCCTGGGGACATTCCCAACGTCGCCAGCTAGCCTTCTCCCGTCTTAGTCCCGAGTCAATACCCTTGTGTCTCCCTTCATTCCATCATATCAGTCTCGTCTTGTTCGCGACTTTACTAGACAACAAACAACACAAAACTTTCCCCAGGAATTAGCAAACTAACAATTATCCCGCTCATAGAAGCCTTCTGTCATATCAGCATTAAGTCGTGTCCTTTAACCTCCACCAAATTGCGACGACGACTAAGTCATATACGGAATTGCGTGGATGCCCTTATAGAAGATTTTTGAAGAGACAGGAGCTCAATTGGGATTTTTCGGCTTTAATCAGTTGGTCCTCTAAGGGGCTGCCTGCGCCTTGTCGCGGACATAGCTGCTACACCGGTGCGAGCAGGTAATATCGAGCCCCATGGTGCTTCATAATCTATTTTCGCAGCAACCATGATGCTGGACACCCAGCCTGTACGATCGAGCCTGCAAGTTGCACCTCTTGCACTCACTAAGAATCGCTCTGGCTCTTTAAGCGCCAGCTCACAGGATGACCCTGTCAATGCTTCAGCGAGCATCTACTCGCAGTCACAGTTAACACCACCTTCGACGCCGAACGAGTCCCAGGAAGATCTGGTTTCGCAGCCACCAGAGCCGCCACGTCCGGTTTTCTATAATTTCCTCCGAGCATTTTATCCTTTCCAGCCGGCCTGTACCGTAACCGACTCGACCATCACTCTACCTCTTAATGAAGGCGATGTGGTGCTGGTGCACTCAATTCACACCAATGGGTGGGCTGATGGAACCTTATTGGCGACGGGTGCGAGGGGTTGGCTACCTACGAACTACTGCGAGGCATATGACCCGGAAGAAATGCGGAATCTATTGAAAGCTTTACTGAATTTCTGGGACCTTCTTAGGAGTACGGTCACTGACGATCAAGATATCTTTGAGAACCAAGAGTTCATGAAAGGCATCATTGCCGGCGTGCGGTATCTCCTTGTAAGTACCCTGACTGCTCGTAGTCATACAATGGCCATGGACTCAACCCTGCTCTAGGAACGCACACATTGTTTGACCCGTGAAACCCCTACTATTCAGAGAAGCGAAGCGCTTAGACGGGGCCGCAAGAGTCTACTCTCCGAGCTGTCTTTACTAGTGAAAACAGCGAAGCGTTTGCAAGGAATGTTCAGGTTTTCTGCTCATTTTTCGGACGAAGCCAACGATGTTATTGATGAAATGATCTTAAGAGCTTTCAAAGTGGTGGTCAGGGGTGTGCGGTTTCTTGATTTCTTGGAAGAGGAACGACGTACTCGAGCGCCTGCAGTGACCGTAATGGCAACTGTCATGGAAGAGTCGTTTGTTCCACCAACGCCACCCGCAGAAACGACAAGTTTTAGACATGGGATAGAAGAGAGGGGTAATGCAAGTCGCCAGACGAATACGGACGATACGCCAATTGGGTCGACGGTTGAGACCACTCAAAGCTGTGAATTAACGCAGCGTCTGTCGTGCATCCAATCACCGGCAAATGCGTCAGAAAATCGGATGTCTCAGAGGAACCTACAGGCGACCAATCGACTTTCCGCCAGTATCACACACAGAGTATCCTTTGCCGGCCGCTCACCATCGGCACAACCACACAATTTGGTTTCAGAACAACTTAATTCATCTCATGACGCGTTCCTGTCGCATCTCAGCTCCTTGATTGGCCGGCTTCGTCTACAGTCGCTGTCAAGATCGGAATTCGCCTTGGCTATCAGACTGTCTACCACCTCCGGCGGGGCGCTGTTAGCCGTGGTTGATGTAGTGTGTGACCACAACACCCTTGTCCCCGAGTCATTGGAAGCTGCCCGTGATTCTATGTATGGTCACGTCTGCGACCTCGTCTCATCAGCACGAGACATTCTGGAAAGGTGTGACACCGAACATATTGTCATGCCCCAAGATGATGCTCTTCAGCACGCGGCGATCCACTGTGTCAAGACAGCCGGCGAGTGCGTCGCGCGAACAAAGTGGGTGCTTGAGAAGATTGGTGATTTCGAACTTGAAATCCAAGGGACGGATTTCGGGTTTGACCTTAGCCTGTTCGAGGTAATATCTGAGAGCCGCCCACGAACTCCAGAGAGGAAGATCGTGGTCGATTTGAAGACATCGCCAACTTCTCCGGTGGCAACATCATTACATCTATCCATGGATAAACCACTGCCCGAGATTCCATCGACAGCCTCGCCAGCTGAAACAAAAGCGACGATAGAGATATCATCACCTCCATCTCAGTCACTGTCCATCGCTGCTGATGCGAGCCCAACAATTAGCATATCTTCAGTGCCCTTGTCGCGACCAATGGTACAACTACCCAAACTCAGCACCGCCCTGATTTCAGATGAGCCCTACAGCCCGACGGAGGCATCTCACGATATTGAATTACATGGATCTTTTAGGTCGGATACGGGGACTGCAACAAGCTCCGGAACTAGTAGCTCGTACCTCAGCCGTGACTTAGAGTCAGGCGTCGTGTCCCAGACATCAACACGCGCCACCACTCCTGACAGCGCACAAGCACCCAGAAATCAGCCCTCGCTATCCGATCTTAGCACTACAGGTAGCACGGCACTCACTGAAGAAGTGGAAGAAGTTGAATCGAGGTTGCTAGAGAAAACATTCGTGCATGAGCTTATGTTCAACAAGGACGGTCAGGTGGTTGGAGGCTCCCTACCTGCACTTGTGGAGCGTCTTACGACACATGAAACAACACCTGATGCGATGTTCGTATCGGCTTTCTATCTTACATTCCGCTTATTTTGTACTCCGACTGAACTCGTCGAGGTATTGATCGAACGCTTTGATTATGTTGGTGAATCGCCCAATATTGCTGACGCCGTTCGTTTACGCGTGTACAACGTTTTCAAGCTTTGGTTAGAATCCCATTGGCGCGAGTCGACTGATGGCGAAGCTTTACCCTCCATTGCCCACTTTGCCGAATTCAAGCTGGGGCTTGTTAGACCCTCAGCTAGCAAACACCTCACAGAATTGGTTCAGCGTGTTTCTTCTTTAGAAAACCTAGCGTTATCTCGTCTCGCTTCATCGATGAGCAAACCAAATACTTCGACAGCTCCTTTTACATCTGCTGATGCTGCTGTACCTGTTTCTATTCTATCAAAAAGCCAACAAAGCCTTCTGAGCAACTGGAAAATGGGTGGTAGCTCGCCTTCAATCCTTGACTTCGATTCCATCGAGCTTGCACGGCAGATCACCTTAAAACAGATGTCGATCTTTTCTTCCATTAAGCCCGAAGAGTTGCTTGGGTCGCAATGGATGAAGAACGGTGGGATTGATTCACCTAATGTCAAGGCTATGTCTGGTTTTTCTAACGACCTTTCTAACCTTGTCGCGGATACTATTCTCCAACACTCTGAAGTTAAGAAACGGGCCGCTATAATTAAACAATGGATTAAGGTTGCACATCAGTGTCTCGAGCTGAACAATTATGATGGCCTCATGGCCATCGTCTGCAGCCTAAATAGTTCCGTTATCAGCCGCTTGCGAAAGACGTGGGACATTATAAGTCACAAGCGCCGGGAAATATTCAGGACACTACACACCATTGTTGAACCGACAAACAACAATAAGGTGCTTCGAGCACGCCTTCAAGGCCATGTGCCCCCCTGTCTTCCATTTTTGGGCATGTTTCTTACAGATCTAACGTTTGTTGATATTGGAAACCCAGCCACAAGGCAGCTTCCAGGCGTCAGTCTCAGTGGGCAAGGTATAACCGTCATCAATTTTGACAAGCATAATCGAACAGCCAAAATTATTGGTGACCTGCAACGATTTCAAATACCCTATAGAATGACCGAGATACCGGATCTGCAGGAATGGCTTCAAGCCCAAATTGTTCGCACGAAAGAGCTGGACCAGAGCAACGTTCAAGTTAGCTATTACAGAAAGAGTCTTCGTCTCGAACCAAGAGAAACTGCGCTGCGTACACCGGTTGAAGGACCGGTACCAACAACTCAACCCGGCGCTAAAGCTGATATTTTCGGTTGGATATCTCGAGACCGACATAACAATCATACCGCCGTCGCGATATAGGCGAAATCGCTAGGATGGTATAAATCACAACTACCCCTAAAACGCCGACTTGCCCTGGTCACTCTTCGAAACTGCATTGCGTCATTGTATTTCCTCTTTCACCATATCTATGATACCCATATCATTTCTTTACTGTACGCACGCTATTAACGAAGCATTTTTGGATTTACTATATGGGCGGACATGCAACAGAACCTACTATCTACTTATATCGTGTCAAATACCGGCACTCAAGTGTAGAGATGCTCAAGAACTGGGCTTCTGCCTTTTACTTTATCATCGACATCTATGCTTTACCAAGCCACTATTTGCATATTTTCTTGTACGATGGCCGTGTACAGTTTATGCGCGGCTATGCTTTGACCAGGAAACGGAGACATGCGGCCTTCCTGACCAGGAAACGTTACCCCGGTCAGCTTAATTTCATGATCTGTGATTATCATGGTGTCACGAGCATCCACGTCTCGTGATACGAATGGAAGATGAAAATTTTCGCTCATCAAACGACATGGCATGATACTGTATAATGTGTTTGGGACTTCTGGTCAGGCTGTGAAAAAACGAGCTGGGAGTGGGTTACCAAAAATCAATATCAATAATTGGGTCAAAAGCCCTCTCAGAGGACCGGCGAAAAAAACAGGGAATGGTTATGGGTGGTCGTTGACGTTTTTTTGAAAGCCAAAGAGGCTTATACTAGGTTTCCTGTCGTTGTAGCCAGCAACAGAGTGGGGAGCTGGGATCGGAGAATCCCTTTACTGGACAGATTTTGCATTCATGGCTCACGCCTCCCTCTGCTTGCTATAGCGTTCATCTGCCCATCCACAAGGATCGGATTGAATTGACTGGGTTTGGATTATAATGTATATAAAAACAAACAATGAAGAACTATCTATCCTATTCCAAGAATACTCAACTGTTCCACTGACTCTGTTGATCGAGGTTACGAATGGCTGCTGACATAGTCGCCGCTTCATGCTTTGAAATTAGTGTGCAGACAGGCCGGAGTTGCCCAGGTTGACTGGGGCGAGATACGAATAATGAATTGTCTTGCAGTTGTCTCATGTGGTGCCGTGACTATAGGTGTGTTACGTATCTTAACATACGATTTCCTCAGCCGGGGAAACGCTCAAATAAAATGGGAAACGCAAGAAGTATCTGTGGAATATGGACATGTGTCTTTCCTTTTGGCTCGGGATTGTGTTATGATAGATGCATATTTACATTATGCGAATGACGCTCGTTGACGAGAGAAAATACTTTATGTTGATATGCTCCATAGTTTCAACCTAAGGCACGCATCTGTATGTGCGACAGATTCATTCGAGATCGTCTTTTCACTGTCTCTGATTACATTCGCTACACAATATTTATGTCAGTTAGAAAACCCCCTACGTGACATATGGTCTTAAAAAATCAGTCGATTCTTCTGTGATAGCCTATCTGCTGACGTTAGAGAATGAGACATCGCTATGCCCGCTTAGCTGAACGCATGCATTGCATCGAGGGGATTGACATGTTCTAAGCTTTCGCTAAGCTTTTATGCTTACTGATAGGGTGGCGAGATGCATGAAATCAGGTCTAGCCCTGGCCCATGTCTGGATCGACTCACCAACAATCCGAATAATTTCTCATACAAATATGGTGATGGTGTGTCAATCCTTTTGAGGTAGGGGTTTGCGAGCACGAGAGCAAATTTGGCGCTGCTGGTGGATGATATGTTGGGCTCAGGATTTAATTTAGACATGTCAAGACTTACCTACTGTAGGTAGATAGGTAGGTCGCTACGAATTGAACGTATTCCTGGTATCAAAAGTATGAGAAGAATAGTGGTGCGAGAATGTATACGACATTTTCGAGGGCCTTGAAGCCCTGCCGAGGAGTTGCGTAGGACTCGGCGACGGCGTTAGCGAAGACGGTAATCACACCTCACATGAGGATAGCCTATACTCGGAAGCGTGTGGTCAAATGGTTCTAGTTAGATCTCCAGCTAGTGATAAGCAGATTAAATTTTCGATTACAATATACTAGTCGGACGATAGAGATGGACTCGATTGAGCATCAAGGCGGCTCTTAATCGTAGGCAGGCTAGATAGGGGACATGGTGGTGGGATTTTTGGCGCCGTTTAATGGCTGACCGATGGACTCGAGTCGATCAACCTCAACGGCACCAACTGCAACCTTACGTTGAGGCTCGAGGCTCACTCTCAGCTTGCGACGCCTCATATGTAACCTCGTCTTTCTGCTTAGCCAAACCCTCGATGTCCTAGCCCCAAATAGAATGCGGGGAGGAAGTGGGTATCATGGGGCTTTAGATTTGCAATCCCGATAGCAGATTTTGATGTCGAGAACGGGGACAAAGTGTTAATGTCGAGGGTGTTTGCGACATGCAACGAACCAATTCAGATATCTTCACGCTGCCTAGACCTCTGATAGAGGCAGAGAGTTGGATTGAACGGCGCTCGCCATTCCATGCCAGAGTCCCGTTGTCAGGTCTGTCAAACCTGTCAAACTCAACTGATTGACTTAACCGGGGATAGATGATACATTGGAGCCCACACTGCCCACCGGGTCGGTCCAAGCCGCTGGGACTGCAAAGATAAACTCTGTCAAATTCGTGGGAGCTGCTGGTGAAACAAATGCGATTGAATGCTACCTTACTTTAGAGCCATAGGCACGTTTATTTCTTGATTTAAGGAGACTACCTATCTCATAGATAGGGATTTCTCCGTAGGAAGACTAACATTTTCCAGTTGGTGTTTCAACCCCGACGAAAGACGGATGTTAGAAGTGCGTGGGCAACGTTACATACTAACCTAAGTATGGTGGTGTACGGACTTACTCTCAAAAGATAAGTACGGGGTTTAGGTGCCCTCTGGCAATTTGGCTGGTTAACTTGCCCCGCAGTTGGCCCACTACCGACGTCTATCCCAGAGATACCCTTGCCTCCTTCCTCTTTGCTTGTCATTCGTCGGCCGGCTTCTAGCCAATGAAACACCTTCAAAGCTGGGTAGGCGAAAATCAGTCGTGTGACATGGACAATGGCAACCAATCACGGCGGGTATCTTGGCATAATCGGCCCGCTACTTATCAGCTTTCAGATATGCAGGTGATATGCTATCGCTCCCGCCGTGTCAATTACCTTCATTCCTGGTCGGAGCATTTTGGTGCAGTCATGATCGCACTAACCGGTTACGAGTTTGTACTTATACAATTCCAAGGTTCCCTTAATGAAGTTGGTTTATGTACGTGAGAAAGCAATCGTGGCTGAGAAATCTCTCAACACATTAAAACTTGCGAGTGGACGACAATTATTTAAAGGATGGAGGGGAACGGGAACACGAACTGCGGAGGGATTGCCGGTGAGTGCGATACGAACTAGAAAGCGCCACCCGGTCTTTCCACCCTAAAGCAAACCGTTGGTAACTCGGATTCTTTAATTGGTGCCAGTTGTGTAGTACTTACCTTATCTTTCAAGGAATTGGTTTATCTACATAGTATCTATCTCTCTATCTATCTATCTCTTTACCTTCATCTATCGAGACTGGCATCCATGAATCACGGGCAACAAATTTAGCAATAACGTACATAGATCTAGATATTTGCTAGTGCTATCAAGATCCAGAGCCTTGGTTGTACTAGTGTGGTAGGTCTCTATTTTAAACACTACGTTTGGCGGGAATGGTACTTAATCGGTTGAACAATGAAGGGTAACCAACTGTCACGTAGCGTGTGGCCAGTCCGCCGTATCTAGTATCTATACGACGTGCCTTCTGCATACAGCGACTTGCTGCTCTTACACCGGCATCCTGGTTGCCTGCCGTGTTCACATGAGACGGTTGCCATGAGATTGGCCCATTGGTCTGGTCCGACCTGCGCCGCACCCTAGCTAAACGGACGCTGCTACCATCTGTATATTGCCATGATATGCTGTGTCACGAGAAAATCATTTCCGAAACTTGTGACTGCAGTACGAGAAAGTGGCTGCAGTAAACTACCTGGACTTGGACTTGGTACTTTGGCTTGAACATACGATCCAACTTCCCAGCAACGGTTAAGAGGAAGAATAATAAACATAAAGCCTAGAGAGCAAATTGAAGACAGCGTATAAACAAACGAGGTTACATTTCTTTCTACCTGTGTTTACATCGTGTCGGTGTTTCAGTGTTTGGTATGTATGATTTAGGTATGTACTTACTTATCTACCTACGACCTATGGTCTACCTTCGTAGATGTTCGCTCTTGGTCTCGTTAATTAAGGTACGAATCTACCTAGGTAGGTACCAGGTAGGGTACCTAAGTGTATGGATTTTAGCGGTCTCCGCATGCACTTCCTTCCCCATTCCGCTATAGCTGAGCCGGGGCAGGTCTGGTATTAACCCATCTTAGTCTAAGTCGTGTAAGTCTCCATCCACCCAGGTCAGCAATCTACAGGGTTTACCAGCGTCCAGGCCTGCGTTATTCCCATCCCAGCTCTGGCTCCTCTGGCCAACCATTACGATAATATTATTATACCCTGTCCGCGTGCATGCATTTAACTGTCTGGGTTTTCTCCCATTTCTCTCGACAACCGACCTCTGTTCCTCGTTGTACGGTTCGAGGGTTAATCCACCCGCCACGCGACAATCTCCTTCGCAAGGTTAGTAACTTCAATTTAACCTCAGTTGAGTGCATCTGTGCATCTATGCATGCGCATGTGGCATGCGCATGTCATATGTATAAAATCCATGCGCCGATGCTTCGCGCCAGGGACCATGTACTAGTTTTCAATAACGAAGCCATACTGATGTCGATATAGGCACAGCATTACCTGAACCTTTTCCGCATTGCTGCTACAACGGTCGATCCCGTCTAGAGTAGAGTTCAGCACCCGTGTTAGGATACAGCCTTAAAATGACCGATAAGGAACCGAACGTCGTCCGGACGGGCACCGGGTCCTCCGAGGCAGATCATACCCCGTACACCGAAGGCGTCACCCTCCCCCGCCCCGAAGGATGGATTTATAAGGGTATTAAGCTCCCCGGCTGCAAGGAGATCTGGTATGCCTCGCCCAAGGCCCAGCTGCTTATGGTGTCCTTCGTGTGCTTCCTATGCCCCGGTTTATACAACGCTCTCGGTGGTCTCGGTGGTGGTGGTCAGCTTAATTCAACAGTCCAAGCAAATGCTTCAACTGCGACATATGCTGTTTTCGCCATCGTGGGTTTTTTCTCCGGTTCTTTCGCCAACAAGCTTGGTATCAGGATTACTCTTTCGCTTGGTGGTATCGGCTACTCGCTATACTCGGCTAGTTTCCTATGCTATAATCACACCAAGAACGAGGGGTTTGTCACTTTCGCCGGTGCCTTCCTGGGTCTCTGTGCTGGTCTGCTTTGGACGGCTCAGGGCGCTATTATGATGTCCTACCCCATGGAGAAATCCAAGGGTCGATATATCAGTTCGTTTTGGATCATCTTCAACGCGGGTGGCGTCATTGGCGCCCTCATTGTACTCGCTCAGAACATCCACAACCCTACCGGAACAGTTACTGATGGCACTTATGCCGCCTTCATTGTACTCATGTTCATTGGTGCTGTTCTGGCATTATTCCTCGTCAATGCCGACAAGGTTATCCGTGAAGATGGCTCCAAGGTCATTATCATGAAGGAACCCACGTGGCAGTCCGAGTTTTATGGCCTTTGGGAGTGCATCCACCTCTCTCCCTGGGTCGTCGCCCTCTTCCCCATGTTCTTTGCCTCCAATATTTTCTACACGTACCAGCAGAACGGTGTCAACGGAGCTCATTTCAACTTGCGAGCTCGTTCATTGAACTCTCTATTGTACTGGCTCGCTCAGATCTTGGGTGCTATAGTTTACGGCGCTGCGCTCGACTTCCCCAAAGTTCGCCGTTCTGTCCGTGCTAAGGCCGCTCTGGTCTCTCTATTTGTCCTGACCTTTGCCATCTGGGGTGGTGGATACGCTTTCGAGAAAAACCAGCCTCCCCGAAGTGTTACCTCAGATCCCGCTTATGAGAGTCAAAAGATCGACTACACCTCCCCCGGCTACATTGGCCCCGCTTTCTTGTACATTTTCTACGGCTTCTACGACGCTTGCTGGCAGACCTCTATCTACTGGTGGATGGGTGCTCTCTCCAACTCGGGCCGCAAGACTGCCAACATGGCTGGTTTCTACAAGGGTATCCAGTCAGCCGGCGCTGCCGTTTTCTGGGCCCTGGATGGAGCGAAGGTCTCATACCGTATCCTATATGGTGCAACCGTAAGTCGTAGTCAATTATATGCCCTAAATGATCATTCAGCTAACCGCGAAAAATTCAGTTTGGTATCTGCGCCTTTTCCATCCTCGTCGCCGCACCAGTTATCTGGCTGAAGGTCAAAGACACCACTACCCTCGAGGAGGATTTGAAATTCAGTGACGAAACACTTGAAGAAGTCGCACCCACTTCTGTGCTTGATGAGAAGCGAGCAGCCCTTGAGGACAACCACGTCCACGTCTGATGAGAAGCGGATTACTCACGAGCTCGTTAATGCTCTAATTACATTTGCTTGAAGATTATGGAGTTATGTAGGCAAAGAGTTGTTGAACGAATACCCACGGTCTTGTATAAGAGCGAGCGTATTGTCACGAGGTTAAGAGTTGCTTTCAATTTAAGATACCACAAACTGTTCTATACAGATTTACAGCCATTTCCAAGTGAAGATGATTTACCACTAACGAGACTCGGTCCTGTTTGCATGACCTGTGTATGACCCTAGTTTCAATTGCCACACTTATAAAAAGTTGCGGGTAGCCATAAATTCACAGTCAACTTACAACTAGGTATTCTATGTCCGCTGTGACACAAGCACTCATCATCTGAGCTGTGTCTTACATTCAATCTATGCTTCTTTCCATAAACTATAACGTCATCATAGTGCTTAAACTAATGGTTATCGGGTCGAGAACAGGACTTATCACGGGCTGGCATGGTCTATAGAAGTGAAACGCCTAGTTGAGTGGGCTCGGTTCTCACCGTACCCAAGACTGGACTCCTTAACCACATAGTTTTACCGATGACATTAGATTGCCCTTCATTGCCCCGAGAATGAACTGGTGAATATGTGGCGCCTGAAGGCATAGGACGGATGTCGTTTTTGGACGTTTTTGACATGCGCCTGGATGCTTTGATCATTATACATCTAGACTTACTGATGTTGTCCAAATAATCTCATTCGATATTCATCGGTTACAATATGAAAGAGCAGACTCCAAACCATGTCGTCACGTGGAGACTCATAATGGTAGTATCTCCGGGCCCTTAGTCTCTATCTTACAGTGGTCCATTTACGGCGAAGTCTCCGTCCCTGGTCCTTGCCCTGTCTGAGTATTTGGGAAGAGGGCGAAAAGTGCGATTTAATCTCGCTGAGAGCATCCCCTGGAAGCTCTGACCCGCTGCACTCAAGTCATGGACTGATCGGTATAGATATTTGGTCTTGGTGGATCAGCATGCTTTAATTTTAAGTGAAATTGTTGTGAGCTGTTCAGTACGAACCCAGGCTCAAGGTTATCTTTCTGGGCTAATTCGGCATGTTCGGTGGTTAAGACTTGGCGAAGGAGAGCGTCTGTGAAACGTAGGATTTTGACCGCGACCAGGAGACGACGACATGATAGATACGGTATCCCTGTTTCCGTGTGGATAGGTGAATACTCTGTAAGGTGAGAAGCACTCCAAACACTGTTCACCTCACATGGTCAAGATATGTGAACTCAGTTCCTAGTTATCATTTTCAAGTGAATTATCGAAATTGAAGACGCGTAGAGACCACGAATATGAACTTTTTGACGTGCCCGGATTTTTTTGGAGTTCAGTCACTTACAAAAGGTATGGTCAAAGAGGTGACTGTCAGATTTAAATACCACTCTTGAAAGATTTTCTTGAAAAGAAGAGGGTAAATTAACCTAGCTGACAAGCTTTATGCTTGTTTCTTGTACCTAAGCATCTATGGCACATCCTCCCAGGGCAAACCCTACAAGCATAGAGACACAATTTAACCAGAGCAGTAACCAGACTTGACGGGCTCGCAGCCACCGGCGCAACCCGTATACATTTGGCACGGGTGAGCCGCATCGGTGCTACAACACTAGAGTCAACAATGTCTACTTGTAGCAAAAATCTCTCGGGGCTTCGAGAGCTTGCAGTAGTATCGTGCAGATTACGCCCATTGAAGCGGGTTGTATCTCTGAGACACACCGAAAGGGGGGTTGAAGACTTACCACACGTTCTTCAGAGTAGCCGTGTCGCCATAGTTGGAGTTGATACCGACGACCTCACCTCCATCGCGGGCAGTGGTGCCCTCGACGTATACGTTGCGCTGGCATTGGGAAGAGCACTAATAACAGGAAAAGTTGAACGTTAGCTGGTTGCTGTTGAGGACCGAGCATGATTGTAAGGATACATACGTTTCCGCAAGACCGGTAGACCTTTCCGTAGTCCTCGGCATAGAAGTTGATGATGTTCACGGTACCGCAGCCGTTGTGTTGTATGATCTTATCCTCGGCGTGGTAGGCACCACCTCCGATAATCCAAGTCTCTTGACCCTTGCTGTCTCCTTTCTGTGACAAGGCCAAGATGGTTAGCTGAAATTCATCTTAGCTGCTTGGTATAAGAACGCCTACAATAGTAATGGCGTCCTCGCACACATCCTCGAACCAGACGAACTGCAGAGTACAGGCTCCGAGACAGTGAACGCCCTCCTTCTGGTTCTTTCCAATGATGACATTAAGGAGCGTAGCGCCAGCCTCAAGAATGAAAACAGCGTCGTCATCACCTATGCTAAAGCATTAGCAATTTCCTATTCTTATGATTTTCTTCTTTTCATAATAGTAATAGACGATAACCTACCTCCTTCGCCGGAATTACATGCGCCGGAGCCTCGATCATACTTAACCCAGCCTGCATCGAAGGTCTGTCCAGCTTTGATTCTCATCGGTGACGAGAGAGATTTAGTTCCCGTGGGGGTCGGGACGCCGCCTTCGTAGCCCAAGCACTGCAGCACTCGAAGTTAGTTATCGCCATCTAGAGCTCCAAGGCACTGTATTTGTCCAGAAAGGGAGATCTCGTGCTCTGGAAGTTGCCAAAGCAAGAAGAAAATGGTTCCGAGAATTGCTTACGGCTAGGGCTGCCGGAATGGCAGCGGATAGAGCCAGAAGCTTGCTAGGGGAGAACATGGCTAGTGATCTAAATCAAAGATACGTGGAGAAGGGAGAAGCCGGACGTATAGCTGTTGCTGTTGGTAGGCACTAGAGTGATGAGCTTCTTATATAGGTAGGCTTCGTGATGATCTGCTCTTATTTATATTATACGAACACTCATTAAGCATCTGGCTTCCTGGCAACTAAGATACTAACTAGTGTATTGCTCATTTGTGGAACAAATCTCAACATTACTTTCCGCATCATTTTTGGCAATGCAGCTTATACCACCGTTGTAGATACCTCATGAGTACTCTCATAGTTATGGGCGCTAGTATCAAATGTCCACCTATGATCGAGCCTAGGTTCTTGCTATCAACTGCAATGGAGCCTTTCTGGACGCCTTCCGTATTAGGTCAGCTACTAAGCACTGGTTGGACTCGAATACACTTCAATGGCAAGTTCACATGTGTTTCAAACAACGGTTATCAATTTCCGTCATACGATAGCACCCGAAGGTACGGCACCTACGAGACTCCGAGCTTTGGATTGGGCCGCTTTGTAACTCACAGTGGAAGGACATAGGCGTGCTCTCTAGATTTTACTCCGTCTTGGAGCCTCTTGGCTATCTTGGCTTTGCCTTATTTTGACCATTATACACTCAGATAAAGTGTCTAATTGGACCGCGAATCTAAAATGTTTCTCCGGCGTGCGATTGGTGCGAAAAAAGGATACTGTAAAAAGTTGAGTTTGTCAAAGACTCGTTGAATTACCAACAATCGCTGTAGGCGACCACGAAGGTTGCGCAACGAATCTAAAAGCAATTACACGGCGTAGTCCTTTATACATAAATGTACAAGTCGTTCAAACTTGAGTGTGGTTAACCTCGGAGTTTTGTCCTCTGGGTTACTGCAGTCCAAAAAGCATAATGATAGTAAGTTTAGTTTCTGTCAATTAGCTACTGAACAAATCAAACCGGTATAGAGAGTTTTCACTACATCAAGCTAGCGAATATAAGCAGTGCGAGTTATGTATTCTCCCGTTAAAGTTTTGATTATAGTTTGAATGGACTTATAGTCTTCGATAAAAAAGAAAGAATTAATTTTCCGCCAGACTACTGGTATGTCTGTCATGAGTTGACATAAACTTACATTGTGTGCCGCGATAAGTACCCTAAATAAATGGACATATATGAAATTAGAGTCTCCCTAAATTGACTATAGAAACTCATTTTTCAATGCCTGTCGAGACTTTTGGTCGCTGTAACGGGATATTGTAAATACTCGTTCCACAGATGCGTTTGTTCCAAATAATTGCTAATACTCCGCCCTATGATGAGTTTAAAAAGTTTCAAATAGAATTCATTCATCTCACAATTTTTTTTTAAAATTGATAGACTAGGAATTGGTATTACCATGTTATAGTTCTTTTGATCAGGAGCGGTCATGAAAAGCCGTAATAGGCTATCAACACCATTGGAACCAGGCAAGTTAATAGTAGGGAAAGGAGGTCAAATAACAAATAGAATGAGGGCGGCTGGAGGATTTGTAGTTCATGTAGAGCCAATGGAATATCCTTCGATAATTATCATCACATGTGGAGTACCAAATTGATTATATAAACGTGAAATTATACTCGATGAGGTACCTTCTGATCTAGAAATTAGGAAATCGCTCAAGCTGATATGTCGAACACCGAGAAACATATTCGTTTCTTATGAGATTTATCTAGACTCTGGGGTCTATGGAGCACTCACACGGACAAGTCATTAGATAGGCACAACTATTTTGACTCCACTGACACCAGCCCTGACCTTGTCCAACGCCGCATTTAAGCCCGCCAGACCGCCTCCCTCGACCTGGATGTTCGGGCTAGGAACAACTGAGCCCGACTTTAGACCGCCGTCAAGCCACCCGTGAAAGCACTCATGCATGTGCTTGTCTCTTATCGTCTTGTCCATCGATGGAAAGTTGAACTTAATCTCAGTATTATCAAGCGTTGGGTGGTCAGGGGGCAAAACCGGCGAGTGGGCGACCTTGGCAGGCTCATCGCCCTTCGTTTCCTTGAGGACGTCTAGTACCTGCTGCAAGGCCCCGTTGACGACGCAGTGCGCCGTATGCAGCTTAAGACCATCCTGCTTCGCGGCGGCGACAATTTGCGCGACCGCATCGCTATCCCGGTAATCGAAAACGGCGTGCGCGCCAAGCTGCTTGAGGTACTCGTGATGCTTGGGACTCGCAGTGGCGTAGACAGTGAAGCCGAGCGATCGCGCAGATTGGATGGCGAAAGTGCCAACGCTACTGGCGCCCCCCCAGATCAGCGCTGCCTGCTTGTCCTGCGGCGCGTGCTTGGTGCTCAGCGGAATGCCTACCGTAGTCCAGGCTGTCAGGGCGGTCATCACGGCCAGGGGAAATATGGCCCCCTGCTCGAAGAAGAGGGCGTCTGGGAGCGCAATGACGGCTTCCGACTGAGCTAGCGCGTATTTCTGGAAGGCACCATGATCCGGAGAGCCGTCGAGATAAAAGGACGTGGCGAGTGCGAGGACACGGCTGCCGGGCGCTGGGGCCGAGGAGACTCCGGAGCCTACTTTGGCAACGATGCCGGCGGTATCGGAGCCAATAACTGCCGGATAGATGGGCACCGGAGGTAGCCCGAAGTCCCGCTGGTAATAGTCGACAGGGTTCAAGGCGACGGCTTTAACTTCGATAAGAATCTCACCAGGACCGGGCTCGGGAGTAGTGCGCTCCTCGATCACAAGTTGGCTACCCTTCTGCAGAAGGATAGCAGCAGAGTGTGTACCGGCCATAGTGGATTTCTAATGGGCGGCAATGGCTTTCCGTTGATTGGATTTTGTTATTATGTAAGGTTTGAAGAGATTGGACGTATTAGATAGTTCCTCAAGTCTTTTACTTAAGTAACTGAGAAAGAGTCTCTGCATGGGGCATGAGTTGTTAGAGGCGGCCTTGAGAGCATCGGGACTGCCATTATATACTGAGTTGAGGGACAGAACTATTAAGGCGAGGTATGAGATGAGGTAAGAGAGGAAATGCGGGCTAGGAGGTAAGAGATGCGGATTAGGAAGTAAGAGGTGCGGGTTAAGAGAGAGGTGAGATGCCGGTACATGGTAAATGGACTGGTCATAGAGGACTTATAGGGGATGATCCTTAGAGACCTTAGCTTAAGTCGACGGACTGGACAATTAATAGTATAAAAATGTTGAAAATAAAGAAAGGAGCGAGAAAACATCACTCTTAGCATATTGTAATCAGCAACGGTTACATATAGGTGCCGTTACATTCATGAGCAATAAAATCGAAGTTCACTGCCCTTCGTTTCCTGTGGTTATGATTTATCTAGGTAGGGTTTAGTGGTGTGCTACTCTACTGGGCTGACTCTGCTAGTCTTTGGATACATGGAACAATCAAAACCCGAGTTAAGCCAACGCGCACTATGTAAAATGAGACCAGTTTTAGTTTTCAATCGCCTTCATGGCGTGCTCTATCATCATTTATTACTGACCTATACCCCGGCGAACCAAACTTTGCCAAGTACCGCGCTAGACAAGGCTCAGCGCACAAGCCAGAAGATGGTTCTTGCACTGAAGTTTTTGGTGTAAGTATCTCAAGACGAGATACTTCTTACGTGGTGGGCCGTAGGTTAGCGCGCCCAGAATACCTGACAGGGTGTCGTTTATCAGGGGTCAGGTCAGTAAGTAATATATTCCTCGTCTGGAATGGGTGAAATTAGCTTGTAACTAGGAGGAAATAGCGGCGGTAAAGAACGGGACCTTAACTCCGTAACAGATCATCCTACGGAGCTACGGAGATATGGCCGGGCATTGTCATCAATACACTGGCCATAGGAAAGGAAATGATGACTTCTACTTGATTTGGCATGACATACACAATCAGACTGCTAATTCACCGACTCTTTGGTGAGGTTCTAAGTCTTCCCATGTTTCTAGTTCCGCCTTGGTTCAAGATCTGTCTAGAGACAATACATGCCTAGTATGAAGCTCATCGTGACAGGGGCCACGGGCTTCGTGGGACAAGAAATCATTCGCCAAAGTCTGTCGCATCCCAAAATCGCCAAAGTAGTCGCCTTAGCACGGGGACCTATTGTTGCGCCAGAGAAACTTCCCGAAGGTGCCGATGCATCCAAGCTGAAGTCCGTGGTGATTCAAGACTACGCGGTCTATCCGGACGAGATCAAAAAAGAATTCTCTGGGGCCGATGCTTGCATATGGTAAGCTTCAGAATATTCATTACCTTCTCTTGGGCTTCGTGGTCGGGATCGGAAGGCTTTCTTTTCGTTTGTTAAAAGTAACTCGGCGTAGCAAACCACCACGCTGTAATTCAGAGAACAACGAGGTTTTATTGACGAAAACTGGTAGGACCGTTGCGATCACACCGTCAAAAGCTAAAACATATGACTTCGAGATGGTCAAACGCGTTTGCCAAACGTCTGCGATCGCTGGTCTGCGCTCTATGCACGAGGCCGGCACTACGTCACCATTCCGCTTCTTGTACATGAGCGGTGCGGCAGCAGAGCGCGACCAAAGTAAAACTCCCAAATTCAATCCCGAGTATAGTTTGATGAGGGTCAGTTAATCATCCAAATGCATAGAACGTTTAATGTCACTGTCATATGCATCTTTGGCCATATCCAATTGTCAGTGTGCTAACACAACAAAGGGAGAGACCGAAAACCAGCTCTTAGCTCTTGCAAGTGACCTCGGCGGTATCGAGCTGGCGGTAGCAAAGCCGGGCTATATCACGGCATCCGGCGATCTCACGCGTTCTGCTATGGCTGCTATGGTAAGGGCTGTATCAGGTATTCCATCAATCAACGTCGTAGACCTTGTTGCTGCGATGATTGACCAAGTCGTTCGGGGGTTTGAAAAGGAGCCGCTGATGCCTGAGGACTTAATCAAGATCGCAGGGACACTATCTAAGACAACGTAGATTGGCGTAGCCGAAGCTGGAAGGCGGGTTTGTGTGAGTTACATGGCGATTCCTATATTTTATTTCATGGCTGCGAATTTATCATGGACCAAGACGTGTGGAGAGAACCCTACTCTCCCCCCTTACAGGATAGAGCCATCTCGGCAAACTGCGTCGATCCGGAGCTGGTACTACTCCCCGCTCTGTAGATTCATCTATCGATGCTCCCTTCGTGTATGTTATTGGGCGCACTATCTGAAGGAGATTATCTGGCTGTGGTGTGGTTCTTCTCCTAGGGGGCCAATTTTCCCGCTGATTCTGCCGGTGGCGGAGGTTTGCCCTGGCTATGGAGGAGGCTATGGAGGATTAATACAACGGCGGCACTTGAGCTCACTCCGTATAAATACTTAAGGAGCTTCATAGAACAGCCATGTTGCCAAAGAAGTTTACCATAAGACGTCGAATGTTCGCCAATATGTTCTCTCCACTTCTTGCAGGCCTCGTGGCTTTAGCAACCTTTGCATCGGGTGTTACTGCGGCATGCAATCAAACAGCATTACTCGAGTTTGCGGACGCCTACGTTTTCGCGCATGAAAATGGTTATTAGTTCATCTTTTCATTAACTTGTTTGAAGAGAGAGAGAGAGAGAGATTGGAGAGAGCATCATTCGCTTAGATAATTGCACAAGCACTAATCGCACGGGAACCAGGCCAAGTAAGCAATCTCGAGAACATCGCCGAGAACTTCACCTACATTGAAAACAATAAAACCCATGAGATTACTAGTGGCATTTGTAAGAATACCCAACTTAGTGAAAAGTGTCTCCTTATTTCGATGTCACCTTGAGCTGTTAATTGGTATTGACAACGTCTGCTTCAGTTTACAACGCGTTTGTGATTGATCATCGCCACACTATCTCGGACGTAATTGAGTGTGCAACCTAGTGAGTAGTTCTTGGAAGCATTTTCTCCTTATTCTGGAAAATTTCAGGGTATGAAATCGTTTCTGAGACAAGACAATATCTGGAAGCTTTTGAAAGCCCCACGAATCATGCGATGACGATAACTGACTCCAGGTATCCTAGTACCGAGTTGATCATCACGCGAAATGTCTCTGGCGCGTCGACTCCCCACGTAATCGGAACACAGATTAGACATAATTCTGAAGACATGAGTTGCTACCTCATCGATCTGCTCGTATCGAGCCCTGGATCTTGGCTCTTTAACGCCACGCAGACCCTATACTGGGCCAAGAGAGAGAACTGGACACTTATCGAAGAAGGGAAGCGCGACAGTCGTGAGGCTCTTAAGACGGCAGCGGACGCGTACCTGGACATGTGGAGCAATAAAAGTGCGATCGATGCCGTGCCCTGGGGCACGCCCTGCGCCCGTCTTGAAGGCTCTGCGTACACTGGCAATGGCGGTCCGAACGATAGTTGCAAGCCGGGCATTCCGACAAACAACAACCAGGCCCCTAATTCGCACCGTCGTTATGTGATTGATGAATCTTACGGATCCATCGATGTTATGTGCATATTCGAACATCTTGCCAACGCTCCCGACAGCCATGAGTTCCGCATGGAGAATGGGAAGTTCCGATATATTCACACAATCACGCTCGCCGATAGTGCAGTTGTGCACCCGTGATCGGCTGATATGAAGTGTAGTTTGGGCATAGGACCGGGTACTCGCTGGGATGAGTCCACTGCAGTGTTCAGTACCTAGGATATCGCATACAGATGTTGGGGTGTTGATATGGAGGCTATGGCAGGTACTAGGACGGTGTGCATGGAAGAACCCCTCATGGCAAAGACTCCCATGTAACTTTCCCCATTCCCTCTACAACATCAGTATCACCATCAATTACCATAACAGAGCCTCCAACAGTGTGACTCGAAACAGAAATGCCACCAGATACTATTCGGTGATTAACAATCATCATAATCTGGTAACGATGGCCTCAGTCGGATGAAAACGCGTGTGTAGATACAACAGAAGGCCGCGATCTTAGTCGTGTAGTATATATGTTTTTACTGTTTTTCGTTTTCTTTGTGATTAATAAGTATACTTAATGACATTTTTGAGACTGTATATTAATATCGTGTTGCTTTTCTACTGATTTGGCCAACTTCACACTAGGTAATAGCGCTTTTCCTTCAAATAATATCAGCCCTGCTGAAAACTTTGCCTTCACAGGTCCTATTGCCAAAATGGCAACAACAAAGATAGTCGTTTTGTCACTAGATGAAGATAACGAGTCCTGATCCGCTACTCGACAAATTTTACCCTGCTGTGTTTATACAGCTTTGCTCTTCTTTGACATCGAGGTCCGTTACTCTATATTGTTTTTCTAGGAGGCAGAATACCAATCAGCTATATCCTAATCCCTTCGCTCCTGATAACCCCCGCCCTTTGCTAGTTCTATTGCTTTCATAGTAGTATCCTTATATTTCCTGATATTTGATTATAAACAGCGGTTGAGAGTTTTATGACTGTGTCTTGGATGAGGTCAGGTGAACCCGCATGTTCTTGAACTGCCCAAGGATGCTTAACACATGTCTCGGTTTCTCCAATGGTCGTATTGCAGTCGATAGCATTGATATTGAGCGTCAAAACGTCGATAGTTATCAAAGGTCCGTGCTGCTGGAAATATCATAGTAGAGAGTATGATATTCTACGATTTCGGGTAATATCCATGCTAATAGAGTCGCCAACTATGCAAGTCGGTCGAGGGAATGATTTATGGTGGTCCCGTTGCAGGTTATTAGGCTGCGCTTGCCTTGATTTTCCTCACCAGAGACCGGCCAACAACCCCTGAATGATCTTCCAATAAATATAATCGGGAGCGTTGTGTTCTCGCGGCCTTTTCATGGCTATTCCAAATTTCAACCCCAAGCTGCGCCTCAGATATATCTTGTAGATAAGTTTGAGTAGTGTCTACTACCTTGACAGAATACCTCAGTAAGCTCTCAGGTTCTACACGTTGACGGGGAATTTCGTATTCCGTCTCTAGAGAGACCGATATCCCGACAGACCAACGAAAAGTTTGTCAGCGTAGTATCTGGGCTGAAGGCTGATTATCACACAAAGCCACTCGAGGTAGTATCTTGCAAATATGTTGGCCCCTCGAGGATTATGTAGTTAGGAGGCCGATGAACGTTACGCCGATGGGAGCTGCCTTTTCTTGAATGTGTATTCGTAAGGCATTATTGTCGTAATGCTAGCGGTGGATCCGAAAAGCACACGCCTGGTAAAAATGGTATCTGCAAGGGAAGTATAGCGGGAGATCGGCAATGAAGTTTGTGATATATGTCGATCTGTGCTAAACCCATCACCAAAGCGAACAAACTCAGCGCTAAAAGGCTCAAGCTAATCTTCGGGCTTCATCTCTTGCAGACAGGACATCAATCACCTATGAGTACTAATTAATTAACTATCAGTGCTATACAACTCGAGACCGGGATGCTGCGCGAATGGTCTGATCAGACGGCTGTGCCTTTTGAAAGACGTTGTTTCGGGACGAACAAATGCGTATACAGGAACTGGTATGGGTTAACCTAGTTGAGTTCTACAGAATGATAGAAGCTTGTCTTCTAACTGATACCTAATTTTTGTAGAGGCTGGCTCTAACTAGACATAAAGCTGAGCACGCATATGGTGAGCACGCTGTGATATTGAATCATCATACTGAGGTGAATAGTTAACCATTGAAACGGCCACGAGTGACTGCAAATCTCGTGAACCCCAGTCAAGGAGGAAATCTAAATATTACGCATCCCAGACTGGCAGAATCCAGCTAAATCAATGGGGACTCGTGTGATCACAAAGATCCCCGTATTCACTGACCCCTCACGTGAATCTTGACTAGCAAGTGACTTATATAACCAAATCACTTACGCTGCTTCACCATCGTCATCGACTTCTTCTGCTTGAGAGTTTTTGAGATGTTGAACTGTTCTCCCTTAGCCTAACCAGTATTAGTCTAATAGGGGAGAATGACTGTTAAAATATGCACATGCTGCTCTTTTCTTCTGGGCCTATGATTGAGGGTTCGACGTTTGAAAGGTTCGAGAGAATAGTGGAATATGAATGAAACTGTGAGGAGAATGGAAATATAGGGTAATAGGTAATTTTATATTAAGGCTCTGCTTAGTAAGGAATGATATGTAGTCGTAATCGTGAGTTTGAGTGAGAAACCTGTGAGCATGTTTTGAGAACATAAGATCACCTATTATGTATAATTATAAGTGAATAACATGTTTTAACAAATATTAATTCAGAGCGAAGGTTCCATAGTACGAGTAAAGGAATATTACATAATTATCTGCCTACTATTCAATGTATCTACAGTTTTTAATACACGAAATATCTACTGTACGTTTTTTAATAGGTAACGGAGGCTCCGTGATAAAACCTATTGATATACTTTTGGTGGGGTTATGAAACAGCTGAAGTTTTTCTTCCTTTCTCCCTTTTTTTAGAACTCATATTCCGGTAGAATTGCTGCAAGTTGTGCATAAGTTGACCCTTGGTTGTTAACGATTTGAAAGCAAGTTATATACAATGTTTATCTTAGCACCTCCCTACATGCTTCCTTCCGTACGCCACACCGACCCGTCATGTTCTATCATGGTTTAATTACCACTTCTTGATCTTCCTCATGCTACCCTCCTGGTCGAGCGCCTTGTGCATATCGAAACTGTTCCACAGCAGATGCGGCTCGTGGCCCATACCCTTCTTCAGGCACTCAAACTCGGCCTTCTCGAAGTAGTCTTTCAGGATAGGGCGATATTCCTCGTGCGCACACTTGTCGATGATGACCCTGGCACGCTCGCGGGGGCTCAGTCCTCGCACGTCGGCCAAGCCGACCTCGGTCACGATCACGTCGAGATCGTGCTCTGTCTGGTCGACGTGAGTGCACATGGGCACGATGCAGCTGACACCGATGGGGTCCGTCTTCGTCGGCCGTGTCGAGGGCGTGTGCATGATGCTGTATTTGGCGGAGCGCAGGAAGTCGGCCGAGCCACCCAGGCCGTTCAGCATGCGACTGCCCATGACGCATGTGCTGTTGGCGTGCGCGTAGATGTCGACTTCGACGGGGGTGTTCATCCCGATGACGCCCAGGCGGCGGATGATCTCAGGCGAGTTTGATACTTGCTGGGCACGGAGGAGCAGCTTGTTGTGATATGATTCCCAGTTGTCGTAGAAACGCTTGAAGCCGTCGGGCGAGAAGCGGACGGACGTGGCTGTGGCGAAGTCCAGGCGTCCAGAATCAAACAGATCCAGGAATGTATCCTGAATAACTTCCGTCCACACCTTAAGGTTATAGAAATTGGACTCGCTTAAACCACCGATGACGGCATTGGCAATGTTTCCAATACCAGATTGTAGTGGTAGAAGGGATTTGGGCATCCGTCCGTGCTTGACTTCGTGCTCGAAGAACTCGATGAGATGGTTGGCAATGGCTTGCGAGCCTGCGTCAGCAGGGGTGTTGGGTGAGGTCTGGTCTTGGTAATCTGATTCGATGATTCCGACGACCTTTTCAGGATCAATGGGAATTGATGTAGTGCCGATACGATCCTCGACTTGCATAACTAGGTACGGCTTTCGGCGTGGGGGTAGGTCTGTCATAGTAATATCGTGGAGTCCTTCAAAGCTTGGAATTGATGTATTTACTTCAATGATAATCTGTGACCCCCATTGGTTAATTCATGTTCCCGTTCCTACGGTATATGGTGAATGAACATACCTTGTCAGCCATCTGAATAAGTTCAGGAGTTGCTCCCACTGAAGCTCCCGGCACGATACTTCCATCCTCTTTAATTGCACTGGCCTCGACAACGACGACATCCAGCTTGTTGCTTGGCCGATCTTTCGTGTAAAACCCCTGTAATTGTATTAGGGTATAAGGCATTCAAGAGATATCTCGACTTTAACTCACGTAGACCAAATCAACGGGAAACATGGAGAGATGCTTGTCGAAGAATTTTATCTTTCCCGTATTGATTCCCTTTGCAATTGATTTGCCGACCTGATGAGGTGACCGTCGGCTGATCATGTCCAGACTGGCCCACCGATCCTCCGTCTCGGCACCAGACGAAGCTCCCACAAAAAGATCGTAACGTAATTTTCCCTGCAGGTTATTTTTCTCTACGTGGTCCGCCAAAAATGTTGGGATTTTCCTTGTCTCCAAGTTAGTTCAGGGGGGTTTCTCAGTAAGCGCCCTGCGTCGCGACATACTTGGGGTAGCCAACACCCGTGAAACCAGACCATCCGATAGAAGCGCCATTAGGAAAATGGTGAAGCAGGTCCTCTGGGCGACAAAGTCTCTTGAGAAATGAAGCTCGCTGAATGCGCCCTTTGAGGGCCTGCGATGCCACGAGCGACGTCATACTGCTGTCACCACAATTGCGTCGCCGGTTGAAACGTAGAGCCCGGCGGCAGTCAACAAGGATCAGGGGACACGGAGCAGCAACACGGGGAAGAGGGGAGAGTAAGTCAAAATAAGTAAAGTAAAGTTGGGAAAAGAAGAAGAGGGGGAAGAGCTGCTATAAAGAAACTTTAATTTGAGTAAATTTACGTCACGTTCATCATATGGTACATTCGACTGCGAGCGAATACGCGAACAACCGAAGCACCGAACCGAACCTATCGAACCATGGGTATAGTGTAGCGTAGCAGTCCCACTGCCTGGCCGGGGAATTTACCCACGTTACCGACGGCGGGTGAGAGAGTCTATTCGCTAAAGAAACATATATACACATTTAAGGTTGGAACGTTTCCCATCGCAGAAATAAGGCAGAAGATATCAAAACTGTTCAGCTGCCTGTGACACCGATTCCATGAATTTTTGGGAACCGGTAATCGATACGTAATCCGCTCTCTAATGCGCCGATGAGACTAGCTCCCGAAGAAAGCATGCATGGCCCGGCCCGAGTGTCAGGCTTCCTTTGGTCCGAACAGTTAGCCGGTCAGCCCCGTAATGCCGCCTCGCACCCACAAATTACCTGCTTATAGGGTATGAACATTGCCACATTATCTCGATAAGGTCTTCACATTAAGACTCAGTACTCAAGTAGTCAATATGAGAGCGAAGATGGCATGGGAATATCTATTAGTCTAGTATTAGCTAGTTATCCTGCCGACTAAAGAGGTCGCGCCACATCTCTTTAAATCCGTAATGCGGTGCTTTCGAGTCGTGGATCTTTGCCTTAACCCCCTGATTCCCGAAACGATCTAGAATGCTACCCGGCCGATCTCCAATGGCTTCCACAAGAGGCTTTGGAGGTCGTGTGGCTCTGTATTTTATCTCTTCTGCAAGAAGGGGAGCAACATCAGCGTAGCAATTGTTAAGCTCTCTTTCCAGGTTGAAATACGGCTTCTTCGCCAGTTCGGGGGCCATAAGATTGTACGATCGGGCTAATGTATTGAGGTTCTTGATCGAGAGGTCCATGTAGGATTGTTCAATTTTAAGCCAGTCCGGATCTCGGAATAGTTGCAGAGCAGACGCTTCATGTTCAGTAATATTGTCCTCCGTTTCTACAGATGCTTCTGCAATGGGCGAGTTTATGCTCGTCTGTTGTCGGATTTTCACCATAACAACATCGTCAGTTGAGTTAGTAGGAACTGTCATTTGATCCATATTGCTTTTACGTGGATTAAGAAGCCTTTCGGCTCTTGCAAACCGCATGGCGCGTTCTATTTGGGCCTCAAGCGACCCGCCTCTACTGGCTATCATCCGAGCGGCGTGACGTTTCCAGTCATTTCGGAGGCGAGCGCGAAAGGTGTGGGCTGCCTTAGAAAGCTCCTGCTGCTTCTCAATCCAAGGGGGGACAATATCCTGCCGTTTGATCATTTTATTCATGATGTATTCGGTCGTGTCAATGAACGGGTTATCACTTCTCGTATCTCGTTCGACGCCCTTTCCACGTGGAATGTTCTTGAACTGTCCCCTTGCTATTGCGTTTTCTATGCGCTCGTTTGCTAGCGATGCCAGTCCGGTCAAAGTATTCGGCATAGCTCGGGCCCCGGGTTGGAATCGCTCGCGAAACTCTTCCCTCAAAGCTGCTCTCTCTTTCTCGCTGAGCCCTGTTTCGGATCCCTTCACACCCAGGGCGGCGTACATAGAGGCTCTGTCTCGTGCATTTGCCGCCCTGTGACCAGGTTTGGATTTGGCTTGTTGGCGCATTCGCATATCGACCGGCTGGAGATCAGATATCTTGGGGCGGCCACGGAGCTCTCGCCTCAAGGGTTTGTAGGCATCGTTAAGCATTCGTAAAACAGCATCTTCGGTAGCCTCCTGGCCTGTCCATGGTTGACTTGTCGCAGTGATGCGGGTCCCTTCGCCTGCGGATGTCGGCATACCGGCTTCTGCGAATGCGGCAGCATTCTCGGATCGAAACTGTGCGTCTTTGACTTTCGCAAGTAGCCTCTCTTTCAGTTCTTCCGAAAATCCGGCATCCTCAACTGCGCGTCGACCTGCTCTGCCACCCGTTAGGAGCGCCTCCTCGGTCGCCTCTTGAAGCCGACGAGCCATTGGCCCCGGTTCGGCCGGTTCGGGAGTCGAATCGGATAGGGCTGCTTTGTCCGTCGCATTTTGGACATGGTCTGTATTCATTGACGATGGGTCGCTGAGCTTGGTCGCGTAGCTCTGGGTTAAGCGTATCGTGCGCCGAGTGGGTTTCGCACGAAGCAATATAGACGCGCATCGTGTGCACATATAGGGGCGCGCCGTCCAACTAGCCATTGCCGTCTCCCAAGAGAAGCAGAAGATTGAGATGTAGAATCATCATGTCGTAGCGAAAGAGACTATCTTGCGAACGGCAGCTCGGTGGCAACTGGTAAGTAAATGATTAGCTGGTCGGCGATAACCGGACATAATGTCAATTGATGACGCCGTCGCTGCTGCTGCTAGAGAAGATAGCGCCTCCTGGTGGAGATTTACAGCGGACCTCTTTTTCTTAGGATACGCGAAAATCAGTACTGCTTTATTATCTGTCTTGAATATTGATGATTATTAATATAGCAAGTAATTAGAGACAGTCATAGAAGAGCTGTATCAGCCAAGTATGAGCTGCTCAAGCAGAACCTTACAAAAGCGCCTATGCATTCATCTAATAGGTTTTTCTCAGTTGTCTTCGGTTCCTTGCTCCTAGCAACGGGGCAATTGCAGGAGACGATCTACAGCTCTTCGAATAGGTACAGAACTCTCATAACATTACGCGATTTCGTAGTGGGCTTCAATATGTATAGTATTTTCTGGACCTTAAACTACGAAGAAACCGAAGGTATATGGAAAAAGTATTCTAAAGGGGCGGTATGTTAACCGCGTTTTCCCAACATATCGAATTCTTCTAGGTATCTTCTAGGTATTGATGGAACGAATGAACGAACCACTTGACTAAGTATGTATTGTCCCAAAGGACGGTAGGTGTGTAATTATCATGCCCCATATATTACTCCCACCAGTATCGACATGTTAGAAGCTATATCGAACGCTACAGAACTCACAGTAATACCCCGGGCGTCTTTAAAGAAAAGGTCAGGCAAGCATCGAAGGCACGTAGGAATAACGCGGGTCCTCGATAACGTACATCATGATAGATCAACCCGGATGGTTCATCATGACTCGCTCGGCATTGTCATTTGATAATTGCCTTAGTAACTGTTAGTCTATACTTGCTAAATCTAGATGGGAGTTCGCGAGTTCAAGAATTATAAGCCGCCCAAATCCTCACCATCTGCACAGCTCACAACGAGTCCCTGTACCGAGGATCTCCTAATAAGCCTCCGGGCTACGAAGTTACTACATCAAGCGAAATCTATCAGAGCTTTGATCAATGAGGCGAACCGAGTGAATCACGCTGCATGGAATCTACATCGAGACTCTAGACCGGCTATGGGTTTTGCGGATGATAACACACGCTGGTGCCATAGCGTTTGCAGTAGTGTATGGAAGTGCTTCTATAGACAACACGAGACGAGGACAAACCTGTGTAGGTCAAGGAGACTAACGCAAGCAAGGCTAACAGAAGTCTTGGTAGTTCTCAACCGAAGGTCACCATCTAAAGTTCCAATATTTCTAGTAGTCCCGATAGACAACTAAATGAATGAATGAATGAAAAGCATGCATGTTAAGGCTTCGGCGAGGAGGAACATTAGAGAGTCAGTAAAGGCGAGCTAGCAGAGGGTAGTTGACTGACTCTATTCATCGACAACAATTCGACGTCCAAGTTAATGAATGAAGGTATTTCCTTGGCCTGACTAGTCACCTGCGCCCTTGCGCCCGACATGTGCCAAGAAAGCAAGGCTTTGAGTGTGTCTGTTTCTCCCAAATTCACAAGCAAGCGACGTCTTTGCCACTTACATGGCCATTCCCATGCCTTGATACCACCATGGTACCATATATCCCAGCTCAGGATGTTCCTACACACAGACTGTCAGCATCTAACGGATTGTCCAACCACACACACACGAAAGACAGATCACAACATCGGAACATATGCGATCGTAACTTACACCATCCTCTGAAAACCCCGACTTTCCAGCCAAAAGCAATTTCAGGTTGCACGACAGCCAGAGCTCCGTGCAGTCCATGTGATGACCGCATGCGCCGGCTCTAGCGCAGACTTCTTCATTCAGGTTTTTGAGACTGCCGCCCACCGGCACGGCGTCGACTAAGCGCCCGAGCGCTGATGCGACAATTATCGGAAATGATCGCTTCATCGGTGAAGGCGTGAAATGCTGAAGAACAAAGGCCGCAGTAACAGTGCGAGGAGTTCAATGCTTACATCTTAAATACACGGGAATGAAGTTTATTTTTATGTACGTGTTCTCATCACCAGAATTGTCGATAGATACGATGCTAAGATTAATATATTTCCTTACAAAACGATTGGTACATGTAAATGAAGTCTGGTTTTTAGCCGGCGTGTTTACTGCAAGATGACAGATACATCCTCAAGTTACTCTTCGCCCTAGCCCGGGAGTTAGGTGCACGTATTAACGCCCCCTCCCAGAATCGCGGCTCTTCGTTGGGGAAATGGTCTATGCCGATATATGCCGGCCCCGTGCCGTAGCCGTCCAGCAGCATTGCCGGATTGTCTATTCAGCTTAACCACCTGGGTCTAGTGTGCTCAGCTCTATCCACACGTACACAAGAGCTTAACTGATATCAAGAGTTTTGATACGACTTCTATTGTCCCGACTTTACCCTGGTTGTGCTTTAGCGAGATCTAGGATACTAAATGCAATTGGTGACATCTGGGTCCGAAAAAGCAACTATATTGAATTCTAAGCGTCGCACTACCGAAGCCGTTGCTGTAGAACAACAGGTCGTTAGATTCAGTTGATTTACAACTCCACCAGACTTGGCTACATTCTCGGAAGCAGCCGGTGAGAATATGATCAACCTATGAGGTTGGTGCACCGGTTTACCGTATACTCTAAAGGTCGATCGGCATCAATAGTGTCATGTTCTCCACAACTATGAGCAAGCTACTGTTTGATGTTAGTTCGCTGAAGTTAGCTACCCTCATTAGTACAGCTGAAAGTCTGGCCATGATGCCTATGGAGAAGTCGATCCATGGTTGGGCCTCGAATTCAAGAAAGTCACTGGACAGCGACATTTAGCGGTATGTTGCAACATGTATTATAACGCAACTAATTGCAGCCACGCTCGATTGAAGCAATGAACAGCTATGTGCTGGCGATCCACAACATGAAGCACTGAAACAGGTTCAGCTACTGAGAGATTGATTGACGTAGAAGGGTGACTATGTGGCTTCGGGTTTGCATTCCTACTACCACTATGTTAGACAGGTTCGCTACGGTTATCGCTATGTCATTGATCAGGCAGGCGAACCGACTTCTTACTATAAGACTATTTAAGTAGAGAGAAAGCCTGCTCATTATGGGAACTTAGGATGAACATCTAGCTCTATTGTGTATCTATCATCTTATAATAAGAGGCATTCGATATGGCGAAGAACGTAGCCAAAAACACGGTCTATAACTCCACGGCCACCCACGAAGATGTCTCTCATCAAGTCATCTCTTCCTACTTCATCGGGCCTCAAGCCGAGAACTTGCCGTACTTCAAAGAGAACATTCATATCATCCTCGAGGAACTAGAGAAGGCTAGGCACAACTACTTTCCTGGAGATGGCGTACGTATTCAGGACCTAATTCTACACTTTGTATTGCTTACATATTCGGTGGCTTGTTTAGAAATTCATCGACGCAGATACACAAAAGACCCCGGCTTTCTTGGCCTCGATGGATAAGCTGAAGAGAGCTGTCCGCAAAGCCTCTAACATCCTGGGCAAAAGCAGCATACCGTTCTGGTCTCCCCGCTATGAAGCACATATGTTCGTATCATTCTCGGTGCTGCCTGGTGGTACCCAGCTAACCATGACAGGTGCACCGATATGAGTGTAAATCCCATCTAAAACCTTTCTCGTTCTCGCTCCTTTATTATCGTAGTCAAAGGGCCCTTGTTCAAAATTCATACTCATGAACGTATCTATGTTCTACCAGCAGCGATGTAATCAACTGCTAACTTGCGTAGATGGCTTCATTGCTAGGATACTTCATGACAATGCTGTATAACCCGAACAATGTCGCGATAGAAGCTAGCCCTCTGTCTACAGTAGCCGAGATTGAAGTTGGCGAGCAGCTATGCGAGCTTTTCGGTTACAATATCGACGAGGATAATACCGAAGCCCCTACAGGATGGGGTCATGTCACTTGTGACGGTACAGTAGCTAATCTCGAGTCCATATGGTGAGATCACCCTCGCAGCATACCTTTATCGCATATTAACACATTCCATAGGGTCGGTAAGTGTTTTTGATAATCCCCTTCGGGAATATGGTAACTTACCATAACGCAAGCTCGAAACTTGAAGTTCTATCCGCTATCGCTACGGCGAGCATTTGAGAAGGGAGAAGATTTAGAATTCCTATCTGATAGCTTCCACGTCGAGAACTGCCAAGGCACACGGAAACTGTTCTCGGAGCTTTCAACCTGGGAGCTGCTAAATCTCAGACCATCCGTTGTCCTTGACATGCCTGACAGACTTTATCAAGAACAGTAAGTCATACAAGCCCTCTAAATTCTTCTCTGTAGTGTTTGAGCCCAGTTTCTACTACATAATTCACACTCTCCGCGTTTTAACCTGTGACAGCTAACTCAAAATCTTGAACAGTGGGATATCAAATGACTTCTTATCGAAAGTCATGAATAAATTCACGATCCAATCTACCGGAAAGGATGTGTTAGAGAGAGAGTTCCACATCAAGCCTTGCCAGTACATGCTGGCAACGACGCGACACTATTCGTGGCCGAAGGGAGCTGGTAAGTACTTGTCACCTACGAGGGGAACTTGAACTGATGTTCTTATCACCGAAGCGATCGCTGGACTGGGTTCCGATAATGTCATTGGCATTCCAGTTGACCTGGGCGCGCGCGTAGATCTGAAGGAACTGGAGAGGATGCTGAGGCAGAGTCTAAAAGATCAGCAACCTGTTCTCGCAGTGGTGGGGATCATAGGATCGACCGAAGGTAGGCTGATGACATCTTCACTACCGAGCATTCATGCTAATGCTCTTATCATATAGAGGGAGCAGTTGACCCGCTAAGCGGTATTCTCGCTTTGCGTAAGCAACTCCAAGCAGAAGGACTCTCTTTTCTCGTTCATGCCGACGCTGCATGGGGAGGATACTTTTGCTCGATGTTGCCTAGGGACTATCGCCCGGGCGATGTTATCAATCTCCCAACCGAGATGGGCGAAGCTGACGGGTTCGTTCCCGATGCCAGCTTGAGAGCCCGAACGCAGGTCAGATTCTCCGATAGTTTCATTCCTACAGTCCTTCGAAGTATCTCGAGGTCAAGTATCTAATCATCGGTTTTGCGTCCGATGCGTCTCACATTCTCAACAAATCGAGATAAGGCTCTCAATTGCAACTGCTAACGCTGATATGTATACAGGAGGATCTTTATGCTATGCGATATGCTGACTCAATCACTGTTGACCCTCACAAAGCCGGTTACATTCCTTATCCGGCAGGCGGGCTATGCTACCGGGATGGACGAATGCGCTTCCTAGTAACCTGGACAAGTCCTTATCTGTCGCGTGGCTCCGTTACCAGTATCGGAATTTACGGTGTTGAAGGGAGGTATGTATGATGCTAAGCCAGAAAAAAGGTTATGATAATGATGAAAACTAACGCCGCGTTTCACGTCAGTAAGCCAGGCGCTTCGGCGATGTCGGCTTGGCTAGCCAACAAAACGATAGGCCTAACCCAGGAAGGCTATGGATCGCTTCTAGGTGAAGTGACTTGGACATGTACACGAGTATGGCTAAGAGTCTCTTCCACAATGATGACGGCAAGCTAACAATGCCGTGTAGCTCTCTGCAGAGTGGGCGGCCTTGACTGACGCGAGCAGTCCATTCATTTGCGTCCCATTCAACATGCTCCCGTCTGAGCAGGGACCAAACCCGACAGAGGAGAATATAGAAGCAGAGAAGAATCGCATTCGCGAAGATATTGTCCTCAAGACAAATGCCCAAATCATGGCAGATGATCTCAAGCGACCAGATGATGCCAAAGCGATGAAACTCATGAGAGAATTGGGGTCGGATCTGAATATTAACGCTTTCGCTTTGAATTTTAGGTACAAAGATGGAAAACTCAACGATGACATTGAAGAAGCCAATTATCTCATGCAACGAGTCGTGGAAGCACTCTCTGTCGACAGTCCTACGGACGACCCGACTAAAATACCTCTTTATCTCACTTCGACAGAATTCTCTGATGAGCTCTACGGGAAATGTAAATCCAATTTCGTTAGGAGACTTGGGCTAGAGCAAAGCACGCAGGATCGTAAGTGGTTCCTAGATTCAGCTACTCGTTGCTCTGTTTCCCAAAAACAAAAGAGCACAAAGGCTCCAATTTCGATTGTGACCATATTCCGAGGGCTTCCCACACTTCCGAACTACCACTTAAGCTATAGTCAATTCATTTACTAACCTTGAATGTCGTAGTCATGGTGCTGAGGAATGTCGTGATGTCGCCGTTCCCCACGGACGGAAATTTCACAAACGACTTGGCTCAAATATTCTACGACACCGTCGCGGCAGAGACTGAGGTCAGTTACATGATCATTCACTTATTACCTTGCTAACAATCGTTTTCTTGTTGTAGGTTGTCCGCAAACGAAATACCCTCGCGCCAGACTTCCACAGCTTCCTTATTCAGGGAACAGAGTCAATCTACCTCATCCACTTGCCCATGTTCCACGTTGCAAACCATCGTCAGCAGCTCATCGTCTCTGTTGAACTCGATGAGCAATCGAAGGAGAAATATGTTGCCATGAAAAACTCGTATCCGTCAGAGCCAATGATCCTTGTGACTCAGAACAAAACGATGCTGAAAGAAGTGGTCGAAAACAACGGCAGATTTAAAGCACAGATTATGACCAAAGAATCGTAAGACATTCTCGAAGTTCTTGATTAGTCCGATGATCCCAAGTACGTGTACTAAAACTCTCACAGTGGTATCATCCTCCGAGACATCGACGTAACTTTCCGCCAGACGGTCGTAAGCCGACCTCTGAACTCCAAGTACCGCCTGACTGATTACCCGTCAACATTCATGCCCTTCTACCTCTACGGAAACGGTGAGTTGCGACTCTCTCTTATGGTATTCGCAAATGATCTCTAACACAACATGCAGAGAAGGAGGCGAATATTGATCACGTCATCACGCGAGCACCGAACTCTCAACTGTCAGCAGGGTGCAAGCTCGAGTGGTATAAGGAACAAGACCCGGCTATCTGGAATAAGCCGCTCGTTCTACTACTCGAAGACGTTCGCGAAGCGCCGATGCAGCCCTTCCCGCCTAACGCAGAGATCGGTAGCAAGAACGGCGCGATCATCGCACACGCCTCTCACCACCGACAAAATGCCACTCAGAAGCAGCCGCTTGGGCTTAGTGGCCCTATCAAGGTATTACCACAGGGTGATGAAAATGGCTACCAAAATGGTCACCAGAATGGTCATCAGAACGGTCATAAGAATGGTCACCATAATGGCAACACAGGTGAAGACGATGGTCTATCAAGCAACCTTCTCGACCGCCTTATCAAAGTACACAAGGAAGATGAGTCGGCTGTACCACATAAGGCCGCCAAAGTTGTGAATAGTGAGACGCGCAGTGGTGCTGTGAAAGGATCGAATTTCTTCTTCCGTCCGGGAGCGACATTCAAGGTCGGAGTTTGGGAAGATGGTGATCGATCGAGTGAGAGCTCCAAGTTTGCGAGCTTCAAGCTGGGCAACTTTGTCGGGCGCGGCATATTAACGCTAGGAAATAGTGTCTATGCTGACAGCGAGGCCATGAACTTCGACCCGTTCAAGAAAGTTGAGAAGGTGAGCGAATGGCGACACGAGTTCGACCAGATCGGGAAAGAACTCGAGTAAGTATAGCATGCTGAAAGGCTGGTCCTCAAGACTGTATCCAAAATACCAAGGTAGTCACAAGTAATTATTATGTTTATGGACTTGAATTAATTCCCAATAAGGATCTTCCTACGGAGGTCGGGGCAAAAAACACCCACCATGCCAAGCAATGATCTATAGTGCAAGCCCTTAAGCCACTCAAACACTTGCCAGACGTCAAACGGCCCGTTACTTCCCTAATCAGCTATGAACGGCCCGCAATACGTCTGCTGAAATAAGAGTGTAGCCTTTTTCTCCTGTTGTAACTGCTTGTAAATAGCCCTTAGAATAAGATTTAAAGCTTAGATATTTATCGTAGGGTCGAATTGTTCTAGCCTTTTAAAAATGACAGCAGATATTATAATTCCTGGTAAGTTAAGTAATCGTCGTAGTGTAGGTTAGTTTGACGACTGGCTGAGCCGTATATAGAAACTCTTTTTACACTGTAGACTACTGCTTGGCATGGTGGGTGTTTTTTGCCCCGACCTCCGTACTCTCATGGCATACGCACTCACCCTATCCACCATGATCAACGCCTCAATTTTTGACAATCGTAAGCGTCCCATTTGAGAGCAGACGAAAATCAAAAAAAAAAAAAAAAAAAAAAAAAAAAAAGTTACGCAAAACAGATAATGTTACAGGATAACACGGCGCTCTCGAATATCAACGCTTCTCCTTTAGTCGCTATGGTTAATTATTCAGCGTCCAGTGCAGTTCGGAACCGAGCTACAGGGCGCAGCCCGGATTTTGGAGATACTGCCGGGGATAGTAACATTTATTTCCTGTTTTGGAAATCATTATATCCGTTACACTTAATCACCGGGTCCGGTTGGCTCCCCGTCTCAACCTAAATTGACTTCAATGATTCATACTATCGATATTATGTGGAGCAAGGATTTGATCTTGAGCTAGCTGAAGCACGCCGTTGATGTTGATGTGTGCTCATCATGGCGTGTTGCTATAATCGGCGTACGAATTCGGCCGAGTGGTTGTCCGAGCTCTGTTGACAAGGAAGATCGTTATGCAAGATCGTAAAACATAGGCTTCTTCGTATATATAAAGAGCCGCGATATCTCCTTGGCATTGATCCTCTCATTAGTTTGCAAGCAGTTTTCCTCCTTATAAATAACATCAGTGTCAAGGAGCAGTCTTATACCGGATAACTTCCACGAATATCAGCAAGGATACAACACATAATTCAATAACGGACTACATCTACTATGTCTAGCACTAATTACGTCAAGAAGATCGCCATTGTCGGCGTAAGTCCAATCCTTATCCGAGCGGTTTTCAGACAAAGATATACTTGAAGCTCAGCTGACTTTCGCCTAGGCAACTGGCCACGTAGGCAAGTACATCGTCAAGGAGCTGCTAAATGGCGGCAAGCACGAAGTAACAGCTATCACACGCGGTGATACAGAGATACCCAAGGGCGTGAAAGTCGCCAAGGTGTCCTACGACGACTCCGAGTCTTTAAAGAAGGCGCTAGAGGGCCAGGACGTGCTTATCATCACCCTTTCTGTCAGGGCTCCTAAAGACACCCAAGAGAAGCTCATCGAGGCCGCCGCGGCAGCCAATGTACCATTCATCTTACCCAATGAATGGGGTATCGAGAGCTCGCGCGGGACGCTCGGAACGGATACGTTCCTCGGCCCTGCCGCTCTGGCAGCAAAGAAGAAGATTGAGGATCTGGGCAAGAGCTCCTGGATCGCCATGACGACGGGGTATTGGTTCTTGCATAGTCTGGCAAGCCCCGAGGCCTACGGCTTTGACTTGAAGAACAAGTCTGTGACATTCTTCGATGAGGGAACCGTGAAGATCAACAGTATCGTAAGTCACTTACCAAGCCTTGGGACTAAAATGTGGAGAAGCTGCTAATAAAGCCACGAAATAGACCTGGGAAAGGAGTGGGCAAGCAGTAGCTGGCCTCCTATCTCTACCAATCAAGTCCGAAACACCCGGCGTGCCGGCCCTATCGGACTATAAGAACAAGCATGTATATGTTTCTTCGTGGCTGATGAGCCAGAAGGATATTTTCGAGAACGTTCTCCGGGTCACTGGTACCAAAGAATCGGACTGGTCAGTCAAGTATGAGCCTGCAGTCGAGCGTTACGAGGAAGCGAAGAAGAGGGCTTTTGCTGGCGATCAGTCAGCTTTTCAGAGGGTGCTCTACACTAGAACATTTTACAATAACGGCGATGGTGATTTTGAAAGCAGGTATGGCTTGGACAATGACAAGCTGGGCCTTGCGAAGGAAACCCAAGAGTCGCTGGACGCGGAAATCAAGAAAGCAGTGGAAATCGCTGAGTCAGGAGGATACAAATACTGAAGCGGATGAGACTACATCTATGCATATCGAACTGGGTATGTTGAAATGTTCATACAGTGTATTTATTTATCCTTAAGAATATTTATATCGAAGCCCTAGGAGAGTCCTTGATTTATTGCTCATTACATATCTACTAAACAATGCCTGCGATCTCATTCTTAAAGAACCGCCTCATCGGTTGCGCCACTGAGAGTACGTGAGCAATGTACATTGCTCCTGCAATGGTGCTGGGATCGGCACCCATCGTTGTCGGCCAGTCGATAAAGAACGAGCCGCCCACAATGAAAATCATCATGGATAAAACGGCCACTGATAGATAAACACTGACGGTCTCTGCTATTTCAAGTTGAACGCCATTGCAGGGAATGTTTCCAAGAAAAAGAGGAAGGAATTCGGAGACTACAGATGTCGCGGCTACAACACCGAGGAAAAGGTCCCGTCGAGATGGAACAATCGCGAGCCATAGCCCAGTAAAAGGATTTGTAGCGGGGCTAATAGCGATGGCTTCTCCCTTGTTTAGTCGCCTGCGTTGTAGCAGTTTATATGGACTGAGAAAGGCAACAGCTGAGATAGGTGTATTAGCCAGTAAGATAATACAATTGGAACTCGGCGGATATATATGAGTCTTACCATTAAAGAAAGAGCCCCAAGCGAAGCTAACAATAACACCAGCCCCGGAGAACAAGAAACGTACACCAACCGCCTTTCCCGTAAGCCCCCTCCGGTATTCCGATCCTCGTGCGACTATATCATAGGTGAGTACTGCTATCAGTACTCCGCTCAAAAAGAACATGAACAGTATTCTCCCTGTTAGAGAAAGAATGGAGAAGGGGACATGATCTCCGCTTGGCCAACGGAGACGTCGCCGCTGGCGGGCATTTGGATTAGCAAATGCCACGGATCGACCAGCCTTGTTAGCTGGTTTCTCTGCCAGATCCTCTACTTCCTTGGTGAGAATAAGCACGCTGTACTTCCTAGCACCATTCTCCTCCCACTCGCGTAGACCGAGGGTCTTCCCGTGTAGTTTGTTGATGAATTCTTTAGCATCAACACGTATATCAGCACGACGATCATGGCGCTGACGCTGACGCAGTCGCTCCAATACTTTTCGCACGTCGGTACCGGCCGCTAGCTGCGCCATATGCAAAATGTTCCAGGGGTCCCATTCCACACCGGTATTCCAGCGCCTAAGTAGTGCGGCTACTAGAACGATACCTATGATTAGAAGAATGAGTAACGCCGAAAGCACTTGGGCGGGCGCCGGGAACACTCCCAGTGTAACTGAGCATTTTATTTCTTTGCTTTCGTCCGCACGACATTGCGGGCCCTGAAGAATAAGTCTGAAAGCTTCTGCGCTGAACGGGACGGCTAATGCACTTAGGATCACCAGGACACTGGTCAGTCCCAAGAGATAACTTCCGCGCTGCAACGACCAGAGCCCGCCCAGAAAACTTGTAGGCCCAGTGGTTCCTAAACACAATGACTCGGCAGCGCCAGCACCACGGTCAGATGCCAGCACATGAAAGCCTTGGTATAATTTGACGTTCCGATTTAATATCTTGATTGGAACGAAAAGAAGAATTGTGAGAAGTGTAGGGAGCATAAGACCAACGAAATAAATCTCGTCAGATAAGCGATGCAGCTCTAAAGTCGGTTGACTATTTGAGCCCGACGATGAAGTTGACGAAGGCGTGGGTGGCGCAATCTCAGTGTTGGTGAGGATAGGCCGCAGCAGCATTGTTGTTTCGATAGGCCTACCATTGTTGTCGTACATCGTACTCAATATCATTGTCTCAGGTATTATCGTGGCTACGGTCGCTGTAGCGATGTGGTCGCTGTTATATAGGGTAACAGTCGATTCGACATCATAGTAATCCACGGTAGCGGTAGCATACCCTAGAGAGTTTTTCAAAGTCGTCGGCCGTGCGGAATTGAGAACATGGATGTATCGTGTTCCCGTTGGCTTCCCAGCTGAATCATAGTCGGTCTCTGTGAATACTTTATCATATACACTTTTAGATATGGTAGAAACCATGCCGTTTGCGTAGGTGCTTGTTGTTACGAAGTCAGTTAAGGGATCTGCTGCTTTGATGTGGCCAAAGATAGTTGTCATCATGGTAACTTCAACAAAACTCCCTCCGGAGACACTCGAAGAAGTCGTGAAAACCGATGTGCTTATTGGCAGCGGAGTCTCTGCAGTTTGCGTTACTAAACATTTATAGTCAGTAATCGCCATTTGACAGTGCGCCGAAGTGTTTCAAAGCCCCGCAATATACTCACAAGTGAAAGTTATGAACGGCTTATTATTTTCTTCAAAATTCTGTTCTGAACTTTCGGGTAGTTTCGTGGGAGCAGAGAAGCTATCAGTCTTTTCCTTAGTCGTTCTCGTCGCATCAACTGTTGGGATTGTCTGGCTCGAAGTCACTACAGGCTTAACGTTGTGGATTGATGATAGAGAAACCCTAGCGTCATCATTATTAGGTCCGGCTGGTTGATCTCCTGACTGGCCTTTTCCGTTGTCCGTCGGTTGAGCTTTGGGTTGATCAACTGTTGGATATAATGAGTCTGGTGGTTTTACATCGGTCGGCTGACTGGAACCCTGGGAGGAGTGTTCATCAGTGGCTTGCTTGCTCGGACTGGTTGTGCTAGATCCCGATGGTAACGGAGTGTTTAAAGGATCTGGACCCGAAGAGCTACTACCAGTAGGCTTGCCCGGACTGGTTGTGCTAGATCCTGATGGTAACGGAGTGTTTATAGGATTTGGACCTAGAGAGCTACTATCGGTAGGCTTAATACCCAAGCCTGGCAAGGGATTTGGTAAGGTTATATCTGATGACTGCCCACTTGCATTGCTGTGAGAGGAACCGACGGTGGGACTCGACGGAAGATTCGTGGTTTCTTGAAGCGCTGTAGTAACTTGTGAGGGACTAGGTATAGGTGAGGTCTCATGGTCTGTAGTTGACGTGACATCGAGCCGAGTATGCGTAGAAGATATATGTCCCTCTGGACTTGAGTGATCTCCTGGGCCCGGATCGTTTGGCGTTGGGCTGATTGTATGCTGTTCTGTGGTAGTATAATGTGGGTATTCAGTCACCGGGGGTTGACTCGCTGAGGTTTGGCTAAGACTGAGTGTAGTTATCTCGCTAGGCTTGTTTTCCGATTTTGTTATTGTTACTTCTGTGACCTGATTTGATGTCACCGAGGACTGGCTGTCCTGTTGTTTTGAAGTGCTTGCCGCTACCGTTTCTATTGTTGAGCTCTTCATAGGCGATGTGGTTTGGTTTTCAACACTAGTGGGCGAGTTGGGTTCGGTAGTTGGAACACTTTTGCTAGGTTCAGTGGTTTCGGGAGTTGAAGGAGTTGAGATGGTTTTGGAGGTTGATGTGATTTCGAAAATTGAACTAGCCGAGGTAGCGGAGGTTGTTTCAGTAGTCGAAGTGGTTGAGATGGTTTCGGGAGTTGATGTGATTTCGAAAATCGAAGTAGCCGAGGTAGCGGTGGTTGTTTTAGTAGTTGAAGTGATTGATATAGTTGTTGTTGTTCCCCTGGTTTCTGTTGGCGAGATGATTTTTATAGTTGAAGTTGTTAGAGTAGTTGAAGTAGTTGGACTCGCTTCTGTAGTCGAGGCGGATTTGGTAGTTAAGGAACTTTCAATAGTCGAAGCAATTTCTGTACTTGAACTTGCTTTCGTAATTGAGGGAGTTTCAATCATGGAAGTAGTCGAAGTAATCTGTGTAACCTTTGTAGTTGAGGCGGTATCCGTACTTGAAGAAGTTGTACTAATTGAAGCAATCGAAGTGGTCGGGGTAGTTGGAATAGATTTCGTACTTGAAGTAATTGAAGCGATTTCCGTAGTTCTGCTTATCCCAATAATAGAACTACTCATTTTAGTAGAACTGCTAGCTTCTGTAGTCGAACTAATAATCGAAGGAATATCAGCTTGCGTGCCATTATCCGGCCCAGTAAAGTGCCCCCCATGTCCCCCATCATCATGGTGGCCGGATCGCTTGCGTATCTCAGAGATATTCTGGAATGCTGGAAGAAATTCATTCATGTCTGAAGCGTCAGGCAGGAATCGCAAGGAAAGTTCGGACAGAGCAAGAAAGGCAACGAGACCGCCAAACACAATAAGAATGAACCGCCATCTCAGGGGCACTGGCCGGTAATTGTACGGAGAAGAGAAATCAGCAGTCGGCTTTTCAATGTCTCCTTCCGAGCCTCGATAACTATAATCTTCCAGGTGATCATCAACGCAGAGACCCGGGGAGAGATCGAGCGGATAGCTCTCGATGCAGACTTCAAGACCCTTTCCAGCTTTAATACTATAGAAGTCAGAGGCAAAATCGGCGTTGTCTGCAACTTCTGGCCCGTAAGAATCCAACACTTCCGCATATCCTTCTCGAATATCTGTGAGGTCTACATCATCGAATTGCTGTGTTGGTAGACTCATGTAATCTTCTTTAATGATGGAAGCATCCGATAGAGCCGGTGAACTTTGTGCGCTCAGAGGATTTATATCATGCGGCGCTGGAGATGGAGTCTGCTGGAGAACTTGTTGAACCGTCTCCCTAGAACGCGCTCGTCCCGACAATTGCCGTTGCTCCGGTTCATTGGTGTCGGTATGTGCAAGCCGAATGAAGCCGCTCCGACCGGAACGGCGCCGTTGGCTCACCATATTTCGCATCTTCGCGAGATAGAATGTCAGCCCCTCGAAAGCTCGTCCGGAGTTTCCATGACACGAGACTCCACCTATACTCGAGCCGGTACAAGTGGACAAGAGCAGCTGGCGGTTTCATATTCTTGTGAGAGCTCCATCTCTGTGTTGGTTGCTGGAAGTCGTGGCCCCCAAGATCTAGACCAGAGGCGAACACTGAAGTAGAGGCAGTGCTATTAGAGGCATAGCCGTGGGCCTTCCGAATGTGGAATTCTTGCCCCTCCGTTTCTAGGCACATTGCCAGTATAGCACCATGTATTTGCCATTCTTACCCTCCATGACTAGTTGCTATTATCACCAGCCTGCCTCGGGGTATGTAGTAGCCGGATGCGGTTGGTAATTGCAGCCAGTGAGAGGCCATCTGTATAGAGTAGTTGGGTTACATTGAGCTCTGATTATGCATTCGCCATGGGCTTAGAAGCCTGTGCCGCACGCTACGTAGAATGCGAGTGGTCTTCAATGGGAATCGCGAAAAGGCCAGGCCATCGGCGAATCTGTCCCCTTCGGTCCTTCTACAGGAGAAAGAGGCCATTTAAGAGGCTGGAGTTTCTCCGGGGGTAACACAGAATTAGCTCGACGACTGCTTCGGGCGGCTGCTTACAATTCGGGTCGAATGAGGTATCGCATAAATGAATACATGCATTCAACTTGTAAGCTGGTCAAACGGTGCATCCTAGACAGGAGGGATATATTGATCGAAGATATATAGATATAAATAGTGCTCTATACCATGGTATCTACATACCTAGGTTAGTTGGTCGGTGCGGAAGTAGGTAGTCAATATGTGAGTACCTAAGAGCTATTGTGCCGCTACTGTCCAGTGGAGAGCGGGGACTCCCGCGGCCCATTCTGTAGTAAGTCACCTAGTTTATACTCCGTACTACTCTTCAATTCCTTTGGAGTTACCTATATTTACTCACGCAGCTCCATGTTTATAACGCTGTTAATCTATCAATTAGAATAATAGTACGCACGGTACTACAACTGCTAGGTACTATTAATTGCTTAAAAGTAATTAATAGGGCAGCCTTAAGAAGAGTATTTAGCTGTATAATAAAAGGGTATAGTATATCTTGGTAAATAGCGGGTATAGGTAGGGGAGGGTATAGAGTAGGTAGGCTAGTTTTCATCGCAGTCCATGCGAGGAACTTTATTTACAGATGGCTATAAATACTCAATGTGCCATATTGCTGATAGCCAACGCCCAAAATTATCATCCGAGGTACCTTGATCATACCTAGGTAGGCTCATGAAGCGCTTTGATCATGTTAGTTTTATCTTCCGAGTCCTAGTTATCAGGAGTCGACATTGTAACATAAAACTATAATTGCCAAGGTTCTTTGACCGATTATGGTACGAATTGATTTCGTTGGTGAGATGTATTTCATTATTTGTCCAATCCAGAGTCTATCGTTTTCCTGGTCGCTGATTTCCAATTATCCTGACCAGCTTTCTGTTCTATAGGCAAGCAACTTTTGTCGCGATGAGAATGTCGTCTCCCGAAATCCAGCCGAATCAATACGTTTACGCTCCGGAGTCATAGGAGTTAGAGCTGGAGACGAGCTGACAGTTGAATATGTCCGAGTATGGCTACCGCTCGTAGACAGTGAGCGCACACTGGACGACGAAGGTGAAATGACGGAAAATGAGTCGTCGAAAGACTGTGCATAAGGCCTAGTATACAGCGGTCCAGATGGCTCAATCTCCACTGACTCTACGTGCAGGAGGAAGACGCGTTAGCAAACATCCTAAAGCTCGATCAATCTTTTAAGGCTTGCCAAGGCGCAACGCTCGTATATCACGAAACATGTGCCACGTTTGATAGGCTGTATAAAAAGTATCAAAGATGCTAAGGCATGTTTGCATACATACCAATTTGTGACAATGTAAGGCTAGGCGGCGGCTCAGCGAAATGCTCCTCAAGCGCTGCTTCAGTTCTATGAAGACATTAGCCGACTTACCCAGTGATGAGATAAATGAGCTGCCAAAATGCTCTCTGGCCTCTCTGCCCCCCAAAACACCGGGAAATCACTCACTGCTCGAGCTTAGCTTCCAACTTCTTGAGCTTGGCCTCCAAAGTACGTGACAGGTTCTTGAATTTCTCGGAATCAGGTAGCACTGTTACAGACCAGGTCAGCATTGGACATAATTACTAGGCGCATGGCGAGCAATGATAGATATTCAAGCATCACGAAAGTCTCCATGACATAGATTCTAGAGGGGACGACTTACTTTTCACCTGTCTCTGTAGCTTTTCGATAACCGAGCCACCGCGATTCACATCATGTGACAGCAGCGTCATTTGGCCTTGCGACTCATTCAGATTATCCTCTGTAGCTTCGACCCGCTGGCTTAGAGCCTTGGCCCGGCTATCGATAACCCGTACGCTATCGTCCATAGCTTCGATCCTCTGAGCCGACGCCCTAGCTTTTGATTCGACGTTTCTGACCCCTTCCTCCACGGTGTCGAGTCGCCTGCCAAGTGTCCGTTGAGCAATACTGTTCGCTTCTTGATCGAGTTGTTTGGCGTCAATAGTTCGCACATACCCCTCGAAAGCTTCCATGCGCTCACTCAGAGCGCGATGGACATCATTGAGCGCCTCCTGGTCCAGCTTTATCCGAACTTCAAGCGTCTCGACTCGTTTAACGAAGCTCTTGCGAACCTGCTCCTCGATAATCTCAGATTGCTCACTCAATGCCTCCTTGAACCGCTCCTCGAGAGCCTCAGCTTGTCGTTTTAGTGCTTGATTAAGTTCCTTTTCAAAAGCTTCCGTCCTCTGGGTGAAATCCTTCTTGATAGCGCTGAGGGTCTCATCTCCATCGATGAAGCGTTGAGCGGCTGTATGCCGCCTCCTCCGTCTCATCCATAGCCAGAGCAAGAGGGTGCTCAGCAAGACGACGCCGATGGTGATCTGGTCGTTTGGATTCGCCGAGATTGCGCTCCAACTGATCGCAGAATGGGGAGCAACGCTCTCAGGCGCTACGGTTTCAGGGATCGCATTCTTTGTAACGACATTCTCTGGAACGGCGCTCTCGGGAACTACGATCTCAGGGACTAAATTCTCCTTTTCCCGCTCCAGAAAGACATCCTGAGGAACTACACTTTCGGGAAGGGCGTCCTCAGGCTCCGGACTCTCGGGGAGTGACGCGTCGGGCTCAGAATGCGACGCGACTTGCTGGCTCGGTTCAATCTCCGGAGGCGACCCGAATAGCAGGCGATTCCAATCCACAAACGCCGGCATACCGTGACCCCCTCGAGATAATTCCTAAAGCGCGCAAAACCACAAAGCTTGTGCAAGACAGCGAACGACAAATGAAACAAATTTGGATAAAATTTAAGACAGCCCCACCGCCTCGAGAAATCGCATGGCTTGAAATGATGTTGCCGGACTTATCGGTGGCATCGAATAGGAAAGTCAAATCAATCGACAAATCGACAGCAGGACGTGGCTGGGGTGTTGGCCGAAAGCGCGCTTGTCCCTCGGCCGCCCCCCTTATTTTTCCCTCTTTGGTGTCACCTTGCTAGGGTCTTTTTAACGCTAGTGGCTGATTACTAGCGCGGGCCGTTTTAGTGTACAGCGAGAAGTATTGGCCCAAAAGGGCACAGCACATCGCAACTGGCACGCCTTCTGTTACCCAAATAAGGCTTAGGCCCCACCACGTTGTCCGCTAATGTGGGTATCATTTCTCTTCTGCCAACTCTGGACAGAACTCTGGAGTCTGACCGCTCCTCACCTACGGCCTCATAGGCTGTAGACAAGATTCCATTAGTGTCGGTGAGCAATGTGATAGGCCGCTACGTATGCGGCCCATCGTAGCTCGTGGACCTAACCGTACACCTGCATGAATGCCGCACATATAAAAATCTGAACCATCATCGAACAACTCACACCGCTTAAAACCCCACTACAAGGCGGCATGTCGTGGACAGCAATACTCGAGAAAAAAATAGCTGAAAGGAGGGGTTATCTTTTTGCTGTCCAGTTCCATTTCATCACATGCGAAAGACTACGTCAGGATGTAACTCGATTTGCGATTCGTTACCTGTTTAGGGAGAGTATGGGTGTGGCATGAGTATGTACAACATACTCAAACATGCTTTTACAGCGACATCGGTATACCATCTCCGGATTACCTAGATACCGGCAAAGAGATAGGCTTAGCTGTGAAGACAATCTCTACTTTACGGCTCATGTCCTAATACTAAAATATAACCATAACGATACGTAGTATATTGTTTGTGTTGGCACTCATGCTACACCTAACTAGAGCCACGATTTAAGGAAACGTTGGCTAGCGCTGTTCCAGTACTGCTAAATTAAAATAGTTCACGCGACCGTTCATTGTACAACCTTTCTCCCCTCAAGATCTCTCGTGACTTCAAATGCCTGTGTTCCTTTCCAGGTATCTGAGCTAACTACGTTACATAGTAAAGAAATTACCTTTATTGTAGAAGTACTTTTATCTTCCTCACATACTGGGCCCCTGAGGTAGCTATCAACGATATTCAATGGATTAAAATGACTATTGATAAAGGTAGCCTCTATACTCACAGGTGGTGGGAGCTCGTGCTACGCTATACACCACAATCCCGTATTGTCACTCTGTTTAAGTCCCTATGGGGTTTCCACTTGGTTATCTGATGGTTATAGAAAGATATAAATAAACATTGTAGTTTAAGACTATCGATATAAGATCTTGTTGATAAAAGGTGGTGGGTAGGGTATCTTATATACAAACCCACATCGGATGAAGCTAACGCTGTAACAAGCCTTCGTGGCTGGTAAGCTGATGATGACGCCGCTTGGGGCTTGGTCATGTGCCTAATATTGTTTCGACAGCTTCATCGACTCCTACTTTATTCAAGATAGGATGATTTCAATGTATGGTTGATAGGTAACGAATCTAAAAAGGTTACAACATGGCATACATCTATTAAAAGTATATCAAGCATAATGAATAGTAGTGTCAAATTTAAAACAGGTAAGAGGTCTAAGATTTGGATCTCGTACACGAATCATTGTGTTGTCTTTATACTTCATGAGATATATTCGCCTTAAATTTATATGTTGACCTCACTCTTAAACATATAGAGAAGCACAGCTTTGCAATCGGCCTTACTTGAATTATTTTGTTGCATAGCATCCCCAACACATTCTCCGCTGCTGTCGTGTCTGTTCTCTTGGCAACACAAGCCATTTGGTGGAAACTTTCTTAGTTACCATTCGCGTATTTTGGAGTATCGCATATTGCAACACATAGAGTCTTCATTTTCCAAATACAACATTTTGATATATCCGCCAATGACGCTCAAGAATTGAAGACATAGAAGCTTTTTAAGCAATCCTTTCATTTAGTGATTTAGTTCTTGTATATTGCCATACCAGGGGCGAGGGTAAGGGCTGCGGAATCATCGTACGCAGATCAGCGGATCTCCTTAGTGCCTGCAACTCTACATATTTCCCAGCCCTATTGGTGGAAGATCACTTAAACGTCCTAATCAGGCAACGTGAGCAATCCCGGGCTTTAGTAAACAGTTAGCCATAGCGGTAGGGATGGGATGAGCTGATATTCTCCACGAATACAAACCTCCTGCCTTCACGGCATTTGTTCCTAAGACAGGCTTTCTCTATGTCGTAGTGAAACGGCTCGAATTGTTGAACGACGCCAAGATCGTGATAATGGCGCTAACATCGCGGAGCTCTAGATGAAACTTTGAGATGGAGTATGAGATCGTCGTGGCGAGGAAGGGCAAATTGGCACTTCAGGTTTGTCTATAAAAGGTCAGGTTGAAGGATGTCTTGTTGAGAATTGAAGACCATCACCACACACCTAGGATTCCACGTCTTAAGAACCGACAAAATGAAGTCTTACGGCATTCTCTCTGCTCTAGCCCTCTGCTCTCTGTCTTACGCCCAGACTGAGCTAGGTACGTTTCATATTTTCCCCACTGCTGTTGATACTTCACCATGTTCTTAGCCCATGAGACATCTTGCTAACTTGGAGTAATAGGCGAAGGCGTCACTAGCTTCGCGACCAAGACTACAAATGCCGTTATTGACAAGCGAGCCACGCCAACAGGCCTGACAACTACGCTACCGGCTTCAGCTGGTGCCGTGACTTCGGCTGCGGCCATTCCTGTTAGTGGCAGCTTCGACGGTGGCATGAAGAGATATGAGCGATCAGGTACAGTTCTGTGACGAGTATGAAGAAGTGCTCATGTTGCTAACAATCCATAAACAGGCAATGTGTGCCAAGGGCAAGATGAGACTGGTGAGGCCGACGCCATGTTTATTCTCGAGGCTGGCGCTACCCTCTCGAACGTAATCATTGGCGCGGGTCAGGCCGAGGGTGTCCACTGCCGAGGAACTTGGTACGTTTCAAAGTTCTCCTATTCACTCATATTTTAGTTTGGTTTCGATGTATCGACGCACTACTAATGACGAGGAATTTTACAGCACGATCAACAATGTCTGGTGGGCCGACGTCTGCGAAGATGCCATTACATTCAAGCAGACCAGCGGTACATCCTACATCAATGGTGGCGGTGCATTCAAGGCTGATGACAAGATCATCCAATTCAACGGGCGTGGTACTGTCCAGGTGAAGAATTTCTACGCCAACGACTACGGCAAGGTCGCTCGAAGCTGCGGAAACTGCTCTGGTAACGGCGGGCCGCGAAACTTCATCAGTAAGGACTCACTCAACCCCTTTCAGAGACAGAAGTGTGCGAGACTAACAAAATGTCAAAGTGGACAACGTGGTCGCCCACGACGGTGGCGTGCTCTGCGGCATCAACACCAACTACGGCGACACGTGCAAGATCTCGAATTCGTGCCAGGACGACGGCAAGTATTGCGACCGATACCAAGGCAACAGCAATGGAGATGAGCCAAGTAAGATTGGCTCGGGCCCTGATGGCACGTACTGCACGACAAGCAGCGTCAGCGAGAACTGTTAAATCAAGTAGGGTGTCTTCGACATCAATATAAGAGGCACTCAGCGGTACGGGGTTGGACTTCTGCTTACCTGTTTGCTATTGAGTATCAACATCGAAGTTGACAAGGAGATCTTGGAAGGGAAAGGGGCTATATGTAGCTTGCTGTACATACCACTCCTTTTGACTCTATGCCAATACACAACGTATTTATAAGCTGTTATATCACGTCATCGCCTCGTACAAACCTCGAAGAGATTACGCTGTATCATTCAAAGCCTACTTGAAATCTCGCCTAAACCCCAGCTTGGCGTCAATGAACTGACCCGCGCGGATACAGCTGGTCTAGTTTTACATCAGTCTGTACTATCAAGATTGAGGTCGTAGTCTAACACGTCATGCAGAGCGTAAAGTGTAATGGAAACGAGAAACTGTAGTCTTTGGAATAGCAATAGCAATAAGTAATATTCCTAGCCGTTCCAATGCGCTGCTCCGAATGCTGTAAATACGCCGACTAAAGCAAGGAATATACAGCCAGCCATCTATTCTACCTTCCTCCGCCGCCGCTCCAACTCTCCCACAGCCAAACTGATCCTCCCACTTCCAAGATCCGCCGCAGTATTCATAGCCTATTGCGCGTACAGAGCACCCTGCAGTGCATTAGAGTTGACGAAGCTAGAGCCGGTGCCCGGAGCTCTGGACGTGTAGGGAATTAAAAAATATGAAATATAGATATGTCTCCATAGCGAAATAACTAAAATACCCAAAGACAAAGATTTAAGAAGGGTTTGATTATGTATAGGTAACTATTTATAATTTTTACTCAGTAGATCGGGTATATATTCATTACTCCTCATCATCGCTCGAAACCGGCGGCTTTCGCGGCCAGTCGCGTGCAATGTCAATTCGGTCTTTCGGCCACCACCACTCGCAGAAAACAAATATCAAATAGTCAATGACAACGCAAAGACAGAACAGCTTGCCAGCCCACACACCACATCCATAGTAGCGTTTTAGACGGTCAATTAGAGCCAGATTACGACCCCTCGTAGCACTCCAATGGGATGCGTTGCCAATATCTGTTCCGTAGAATTCATCCTCGCCAATATCACCTGAAATACCTCTATATACGCGCTCGGTCCTTTTGGCTACGTTCGTCCAGGAGTACATTGTCTTTACTTGTTCGTGAAATCTTTCAGTGCGCACTTTATTCGCACGGAGAGCTGCAATTGCTCTGCCTGTGGCAGCCACAAGGTCATTCTCCTCAGGTTTCGCGAAGACGGTCATGTGTGAAGGCAGTACCTCAGGAATACCGCCGACAGCTGTGCAAACAACATATAGGCCACAACTTGCGGCCTCGACTATCACGGTACCGAACGCTTCCGTCAAGCTGGGGTGAAGATAAATGTGGCCCCTAACCATGATTTCTCGTACGTTTTCGTGGCGCACAGGTCCTAGCATCTCTACCTTGTCCTGTAAGACATTTTGCTCAATCATTTGCTGCAAGTCAATAGCTTTAGGTCCCGAGCCAGCAATTATAAAGCGAGTATTAGGGTGATTCTCGAGGATACGAGGGATGGCTGCAGTGAGTAGATCCGTTCCCTTATTATAGAAAAGACGGCTAACAACAACAATAGTGACTGTGTCATTGGGTCCGAGGGGGTGGGCAGGTAAAGGATGCTGAACGAAGGGTAGGCTACTCGGCTCAGGGCGCGGCAATGGTTTGAAGTCGTCGGAAACGAGAGCATTCGGGATAACGGAGACCATTAGAGGGTCAAGGGCCGCTCTAAGGACTGTATTTTCCTTGCTTCAAACAGGTTCAGCTTCATACCCAACATTGTGCCAAAAGGCTCTGAGCAAAGTACTCACCATGTATGGCTAACGCAAATAACATGATCAACATCACTGAGGGTGAACTTAAGCAACTTGTTGGTTAGGATGCTGCCTGTATCGGCGAATCCCACTAGAGAATGATCGGTGAAGACGGTGCGTAAACCCATAGTTCTACCATGCAGAATAGCCTCCTGACACAATGTGCTCATAGTAGCATGACCGTGTACGATTTCGATCCTCTCTCGAATGATGATGTTACGGAAGAGGGGAAAGAAGGAGAAGACGGTGGGAAAAGATGAGGAGCGGTAGATGACGGCAAAGGGCACATGAAAGACCTTGACACCATTGGTCAGGTACCGGATGCCCTGCCGATCCTCGTAGGAATGGGTAATGACAATAACTTTGTGTCCACGATCAATCAACTTAGTGGCGAGTTGGTAGATATGGCTCTCGACTCCTCCAGGTTGGGGGTAAAAGAAATCGCACACCATGGCGATATTGTACGTTCGACGCGGCATCGTGGTAGTCAGGTGCGGGGTGATTGATGATCGCAAGAGTAGAGGTGGCGAGTATATCAAGCTATATGCTCAATAACCACGAGCCGTATGTAGAAGGCACTGTTATCGGCCGCGAGATGGAAATAGAGTTGTCTGTTCGTAAGAAACGGCGGCGGTTGAACATGGCCGATTGACAGTCGAGTTGAACAACGGGAAATCGGAGGACGCTGATGGGAGGCGCAATTCGTACTTATGGACGACGAATTAGCGCCCTTCGCACTTAGAAACTACTTAGCCATAATTGAATAGATAGTATCCGAAAGCCTCGGAATGAAGACATTATTGAAGGTTTCCACATTGGTGTTACAGACGCACTTACTGTAGGGAAGTGTAATGATTAGCGGCGCATTGCATGCAGACATGGTGGGGAAGTTTAGAGTGGAGTTAGTTCCCATGCCAGTCCCGAATATAGTTACTTCTATATAAGGTTAGACTGATAGGATAACAGATGACGCCGGCAACGATAGCGAAGGCGGTCAAATTTCCCGCGACGGCAGAATTCGGTGTTGCTCTTATTGTATGTATCATGGAGTGAGACGGTCGCATCGGAGATACTTTTGAAGATTTCGTTAAAAATGTATTCTCGCTATATACCGCCACCCAGGGATAACCCAAACTCCCCGAATACAGACCCAATCGCATCCTCTCAACTCTCTCAGATCCCGCCAAAACCTCAACCCACTGCCTACGCCAGATATGTCCCGCCCCCAAAATCGAACCAGCCCGTCTCAATTCACGCCTCACCTGCACAACATGTCCGCTTTGATGAGGATGACGAAGTCGGTCGGGAGGTACCACCCGCTAAGAGGCTCAAACTAGAGAAGGAAAAGGCTGCTATCCAAAATCAAGACGAGGAAAAGCCCACAAAGTCTAAAAAGAAGAAACGAAAGTCTATCCAGCTAGATGATTCAGTCGACGGCACCACTGCCATCGACGGTGCTATGGTTGACCAGATGGACGTGCAAATTGAAGCTCAGGGAGACATGCCTAACGGTTCAGAAAATGGCCCGTTGTCACCAGCAAGAGAAGCCCCCTTACCGGCAGAAAAGCTTCCATTAGAAGAGTCTACTAAGCGTAAAGACAAGAAAAAGAAAAAGAAAACCAAGGAAGATAGGGAGTCTCCGGTCCAGGTCGAAGACGATATTCCCGTTCGTCGTAAAGCTATTCTGGAGAAGAAAGCAAAGTCTATGCAAATGGCCCCAGACCCTGGATCTGAAGATGTTGTCATGAATGACGTGGCATCCAAGGCTGACGAGGATACATTACAACAAAAGATACCTGAGACTGAGCTGCATGGACTAGAACCGATTCCTCAACCAAAGCCAGTAGTGCTAGACACGAGTGCACCTTCATACGAAACCTTGCCGCCTTGGTTGGCGTCACCGATTCGAATCTCCCAGGATGCTTCGGTACCTTTCACCGACTTTGGGTTAACTCCAGATTTGGGAATTGCTCCTGAAGTCACGGAGCGATTGGCTTCGAAAGGCTATAAGCAGGCATTTGCAATTCAAACGGGCGTCATACCACTTCTTCTACCTAACCACTGCAAGAAGATGCAAGGCGACGTGCTAGTTTCTGCTGCAACCGGCTCGGGAAAGACACTGGCATACACTTTACCCATGATTCGGGATATCAGCCAATGCAACAGGCATATAACCAGGCTACGCGCGTTGGTAGTTGTACCTACACGTGAATTAGTGAAGCAGGTACAACAAGTTTGTGAAGAATGTGCAGGCGTTTTTGCTCTTGATGGAGCGAAACGACGTGCCAGAATCGTAATGGCAATGGGCAGTCAGTCGTTCGAACACGAGCAGGCTTCCTTAATTGAAAGGGAAGAGGTCTATGACCCTGGAATGTACCAACAAAGAATAAAACGCTCGAGTCGATCGCGTATACTGAGTCATGGCAGTGATGATGATGGCAACTCTGATTACAATACCGAAGACGAGGAAAAAGATGCTATTCGCAAGAGAGAAGACAGGTTGCAGACCTTGCCCGATCACGTCATTGCGTACAAATCTAAAGCAGACATCCTTATCTGCACACCAGGGAGACTTGTTGAGCATATTAAGTTTACACCGGGTTTCTCTTTGGATTTTGTCCGGTGGCTGGTTGTTGACGAGGCGGACAAGCTGTTAGGCCAGAATTTTCAGCAGTGGCTTGATGTTGTGATTCCTCGACTTCAGACTCAAGACCGGATAGGTGCTCGGAATCACAAACAGTCAAACTTGTCAGGTGTACGCAAGGTTATTCTCAGCGCTACGATGACTCGGGATCTTGAGCAGTTAGGAGGGTTAAGGCTTCGTCAACCAAAACTCGTCGTGCTCGAAGGCTCAAAATTACAAGACGAATCCGGAGGCGGTATCAAACAAACAGAGCATGTGCTGCCTGTGTTCCTTGCAGAGGCCGCTCTCAAAGTTAGCGATCCAAATCTGAAGCCATTATTCCTAATCGACTTGCTTCGAAGTCGTTATATTCTTAACACGGCCGTCGATGCCGGCAGATCTGAATTAGATGACGACGAAACTTCTTCGTCTGGAACGGATTCAGATAGTTCGGACGTTGATTCGGATCCCGCCAGCTCGAAGAAACTCACCAGTTCCTCCAAAACACCCGCGAAGTATCGAGGTATGCCTACTGTATTGATCTTTACTAAGTCCAACGAGACTGCACTACGTCTATCACGCCTCCTGGCGTTACTGGCCCCAAGCATAGAGTCATGCATTGGCACACTGACCTCGACGATGCCTTACGCCACCCGCCGTGACACATTGCGATCATTCAATGCTAGGAAGATCCGAATTATCGTCGCGTCCGACCTCGTGGCTAGAGGTATCGACCTGTCTTTGCTTGACCATGTCGTCAACTATGACATGCCATCAAGCATAGCGTCGTACGTACACCGAGTTGGTCGGACAGCTCGAGCTGGGAGGACAGGTAAAGCATGGACTCTCTTTACAAACTCGGAGGCAAGGTGGTTTTGGAACGAAGTGGCAAGTGAGAATGTGATACAACGGAAAAAACCTGTTGAACGCATTAGGGTCACAGAAGAGAAGAACGACACATTCAATAGCGAAGTGGCCGCATACGAGGCGGCTCTAGAAAAGCTTGGCCAGGAAGCTGGACAAGCGCGTCATAAGGGCTGAGGTGGCTGTCTAACTTAAATTTATATATTCAATACTACATGACACCAAAGTCTCTCTAGATCAGACTTCAATTATGCGCTCTCATAATAGGTTGTTTTATTCTGAGATAAATACCTCGAGTTTAAGTACCTGAAACAATATAACACTTACCTACGGTACTAGAGAAGGTGTCCATAAAAAAGGAACGTCCGTTCTCGTAGTCTGTTTTCGGCCTCTAAGGAACTCTAAGATACTTTGCGGTAATATTAACGTGCAGTCTATTCGGTTGTGGCCAGGCGGTTACTCCAGCTATCCTCCCTACTTATAAGTAGCAAACCTACCGTAGTGCCATGGCAAATCTAAACTAAAAGAGCCAATACTTTGATAACAACAATGCTTGTATAGGACTGGTAAAACTACAACCAATGTCTCCTTGTGCTAGAAAATGTAGTTGCAAGGTTCTTGATGGTAACCTACCTACTAGAGATGTTGGTAGGGCTAGTGTTCGTTATATCTTAATCTATCCTTGCAATTAGGAACATCCAACGGACAGGAAACTTTCAACCAACATGTGACAAAAGAGACTATACATAGCATTTACATTAGTTTTCGTTTTTGTTTTCTCTCATCAGAATTCTTGGATTTGAGGTCTACCGAAGGAAGAATAGAATAGAGCCAGCTGCCAATATAATTCATATATGGATATATCTACATAACTAGATACCCTATGTACTTGTATAGTATTTGCAACTACCAGGATCTCAGCCCACATCCCCAATCCATCTCAGAGTCCCACGCTAACCGTAATAGATAGACTAAGAGGCCTCGGGCTCGATCATATGTCATTTGCATGTGTTGTGTGACCTGGTAAAATCTTCACGCCGACCCAGCAAGTTTGTGCAGCGCACTTGCAACGTCATTTATCTCCTACCATATATGTACCGCTGCACACTACCTCATTTATCTGTCTGTTTGCCTGCCTCCCTGCCTACTCGTTCTTCGTGTGAGCGAGTGACTGAGTAAAGTGAATGAATGGTGGGCTGTGGGCACAAGCCATGCGGCGATAGTATTACCTCATCATCGTCCGCGCACATCCGGACTTGCAAAGACACCGAGGACAGCGCCATGCAGCGGAGCCTCCCTCTGCTGCATCTCCGCCGTCCTTCAACCTGGATTCGATAGCGTCCTTCGCGGCCCTCCTCGTCAAATCTCTCTCTCCCGCTGCATGTGAGTCGAGGGGGGACAACCATCTCGACTGCGACTGCGACTGCGACTGCGACTGCGATCCCGCTCTGCCCTCTACTTTCCGCTCTGCGTACTGGCCGTTACGATTTTGCGATTTACGACATATCTTCACTGGCACCGTCCCTTCCCCGGTCCTCCCGCCTTACCCGTTCTCCATGTCTTCTCGTGCCAGAAGGGGAGTGCCCGCTACGCCTCGAGTCATCTCGCCGAGCCCTACTCCCTCCGACACTCCCGAGCGTTCCAGAGATAACAGCGACTACTCCGGCCCTGTTACGCGATCTGCGGCCCGGCGTCGCCAGGCCCGTAGCATCACACCGCAGCTACCCATCCAAGAGACTCGCGATGAGGAGTCAGATCCAGAACTTCGTCGGGCCAGAACCCGATCGCGAAGTCCTATAAAGGCGCGCAAGATTCGGGGCCTTGCCAAGGCTAAGGCTGATACCGCGCAAAGTCCTGACTCGGTAGATAGCACTGAGAATCCTATGAACGGTGCGACAAAGTCATCTGACGGTCTTCTGGCGCCCCCGTCTCTCACCACTGGCTCCTCGCTCGGCTGGAGCTGGCGCGACTTCAGCCGTAGCCCTAGTCCTCTCGGGCTTATTCCAATCCATCGTCATTTCCAAACTTTAATCCACAAGCATGAGGTGCCGAGGAAAGCTCTCCATGTTTCCATAGGTTTCTTTGTGTATTGGTTATACGTCACCGGCACGCAGACTTCGGCTGTTCCACCTTACCTCATGGGCGCTCTTATACCTATCGCAAGTGTTGACTTTCTACGTCATCAATACCCTTCGTTAAATCGGCTTTATGTGAGGTTTCTTGGCGCTCTGATGCGCGAGACGGAATACGCGGGCTGGAATGGTGTTATATTTTACCTTCTGGGAGCCTGGACAGTTCTGCGCTTCTTCCCGAAGGATGTTTCGGTTGTTGCAGTCATGCTACTGAGCTGGTGCGACACAGCTGCCAGCACATTTGGGCGTTTATATGGACGGTATACCCCTAGAATCCGTCGTGGCAAGTCCTTAGCAGGGTCCCTTGCCGCCTTCCTCGTGGGAGTTGCAACGGCCGGTTGGTTTTGGGGAATCTTGGCGCCGCGGACCGGACCTTTTCCCGGGGATGACCAGCATCCTTTCATGTTTCAAGGTGTGTTACGATTACCTTCATTTGCGGCGAATATATTAGGGTTTGACGAATCTGCGGCGTTGAGAGGCCCCGCTGCACTTGGTGTTATGAGTTTATGGTCGGGACTGGTGGCAGCTGGAAGCGAGGTGATTGACCTGTTTGGGTGGGATGATAACTTGACGATACCCGTGCTCAGCGGTGTGGGGATTTGGGGATTTCTGAAACTTTTCGGCTAGAAGGCGTAACAGACTTAGAGCACGGTCACTTTCAACAACAGTATTGGATCGTGAATCACCAGGGCGATTGGGCTGTTCAAATTGCATCCGAGGATAAGGCGGGCGTTCTGGATATATTGTTGATAGATGGCTCAGGGAGTTTAGACGCGGCGGCCGCTACGGACACATCCAAACTATCACATGACTTGACACATTGTATGTGCCCCTAGATCTGACATTCTCGGAGAAATCTCCACTCAACAATGTTCAACCAATTTTACATAAACGCCTCTGTTGTACATGATGATCTATGGCATTTTGTTGGATTCTGCCAGCTTACCACAAGCGTGGCTAAATCACATCGACGTAGCTGAAAAGGACTTGACTATTGCATCTGAAAAGCTACAACACCACAGCCTGGATGTAGTCAGGAATTTAACTACATGAAGCATAGGCAACCCTGCTGATTGTCTGACTTGGCCAAGGACTGCAACCGCAGAGGCGAATTACCACATTCTATAAACGGCAAAGCGAGAAACGCATCTTCCTGCATATGCATATAGGTATGTTGAAAAAGCTGGGAGTTCCTACTGTTGGTTTGTCATCCGCCACATCCACCTCAAACCACTCTATCCGGCATGTCTTGTTCTATCGATATATGGTCCATCCCCGAACTCAATTCACTACATGCAATGGGTAAGATCTCCGGGTTATTCGACATCGACACATTTCACATTCGTACAGGTGCTGACAGTCCACCTATCACATCGTTGGAGTCACCGCCTCTCATAAGTCAGTCTGTCTTCACATGTCTGCTTGTCATCATGTCACAGAATGAGCCAGCAGAGCATTCTTCTGTCTTATGTACAGCATCCTTCTGTCCAGTATGGAAAAGTTGTTGGTAAAGTTGTATCGATTTTATCTGAGACGGGTGACTTTTTATCATCCAAATTCATGGAATATACCCGTTACCCCACGGAGACTATTCTGTCTTGGAAATTCTTTCTCATAACTTTCTTACACTAGAAAATTCACGAATAAGAGAACTTGGAAAATCTGCCCGCATCTGGAAGCGTTACTTTGGAATGCTTTTAGGCCCATCTCTCTTGCATCTGAATTCGCCGCCTTAGGTGGAATAACAGCCCACTAATTTGTTTTCCTACCAACGACGCCGTCGATACATCGGCATAAGCCTACTGCAAACTACCTCACTGCTTATAAGTCACGTTATCAACTAAATCCAATTTGCTGGGTTCCTTGATGCGACTCTCCTCTCCTCTACTGGGCTGCAAGTCATCGTTCTCCACTGCACCATTCCAGAGTGCTGTTCTGCGACATGGTGCAGACGATCTAGACACTGGCTTATGCATCGTGGTTTTTTTCGGTGTAGACAAGCTCTCTGTTTTGCTGGAGTCACCTACCTTATTCGCGATTCCCCGAGGGCAAGCCGCCGATATGAATGGCCATGCCCACCATCGGAACCAACACGGAAGAATAGAGTGCGCAAGATAGGCTACAACAAACTAGCGGTCGAAACGTCGAGTGGTACACTACTAACGAAGACCCCGAACAATCGACGTTGCTCAATTGCACCCGGCTAGCGTGTCTAATTGACCGGCTCGATATTTATTTGCCGTTTTGTGATGTCAGCGCTACCTGAGAAGGGACATTCAACTCGATTGAAAAAGTACCATGCCACGTCAATATTTTGACACTGGCCCGTTTTGCTGACCTTGTGAGTATCCGGGCCAGATGTCCGACCTGCAGTTCTCCTTGTCTGTGGCCAAATGTAGACTAGACAGGAGCTGATCTATACCTCGACAACCAATCAGCTGTCGGCTGTCCGAAAAAAACGTTGAATTTAGATAGACACGCAAGACACGTCAAAGATGCCGCAACCAGCTGTTATCTAACTAATTGCCCTGGTGCCCATCCGCCTCTAACACGTCCAAGATACCTACACTAAAACCTGCGAGGCGTCGGGATACCGAGAAAAGTTCTGGTTGCGGACTGCAACTGCAAACTCCAATCCCGCTAGGGTATAACACACAACCCTAGCGATAAGCTACGATTCTACGCGTAATCCGACAAAACATAAACCACGAACATCTAAGTCTTTCAGACGAACACAGCACAATCTTCGTGATTATCCAACGAGGAAGTTCTGGGTGGTTGTGGGGCAAGCGGCTTACTCTGAAGACAAGACATGATGTGAGGAGGGGCTACATCGTACACTAGATGAATAATACCGAATTGAGCGGGGGGGCCAAGGCAGAGTTCATGAAGATGCAACTATTAAGTTTTTGTCCCTGTCTTGTCCTGTTTAGAGCGGCCTGCTGATGCAGGTTTCCGAGGCGAACTCCCCCGATTCCCTCAATTTTCTCAATTCTGCCAATTTTCGACCAATCAGAAAATCGAACGGATGACATTATTGGAATTTCCACGCGTTGGTACTTAAGGGGGAAGAAGACGACTATCCATACCCGTTTGGTCGAAGGATGTGTCCGAGAGTGTCTCTGTAAGGTAAAACGGACGTCTTTCTCATGTTCTTATGTATATGGATAATACTTATCCGGGGAATTGACGGGGAATCCGTGCAGAAAGGCAATTTGAGATAGCTAACGAATCTAGTTGACTGGCTCCCGTCCTGACAACACATCATGACACCAAAATGCCCAACATCCTGCACCTCTGCCTGACCTGACCAGTAACCGATGGCTTTTGGAAATCTCGACATCCATTCTGACGTCTAATGGCTGTTAATCGCCTCCTCTGTCTCCCACTCTCTCTCGTTCCTCGGCATACCCCCCAACAGGCCATTTTCTGTAATAACACAGCAGGTATTTTTGATCCTCACACTCCCCCTCCCTTTGAGCCGTAGTATATGGAACCTTGTCGCTGCTTTTGCATCCGCCTCTGGCGCTTTTTAGCGTCAGCGCGCTTGTTGCGCATCGCCGGGTCCTCTCTGTGCTAGACCGGGCACATTAGTGGCTGACACCGAGGCGGTGGGATCTTGAACACGGCCGATAAATTCACTACCACCGGTCCTTTCACCCACCCACGCCCTCTTTGACCACAAATTCCCCTGGTAGATACCTACCTGAGCTCTGCGGCGAAACCCGACATTGCCCATCGTAAGTCCCACTCTCAAGTTCACCAGGTACCACGTGGTGACCCGTTTGCCTATCTTGCTGGTATACATGTATCGCTTTGCTTCTGCTCAAGGACCCTGTATACGTTACTGCCGGTTCATCCACCGTGGTATGCTTGTCCCCCCTTCTCGGACATGCTTGGGAAACGTATCTAGCCGGCAAAGACTCACCATGTCAGCCCGCTTCCCACTTAATCTGTCTAGCTAGGGACTTTATCCACTTTCTCGTGCATACCTCTCCTTATCCCGGCCGGTCTCCTTCCCACATCAGATGCCCACCCGGACCAGCCTGCTTGAAGCTTCTTAAGTACTTGGCATATAGCCCAACCGTCCAGATCCGGTATTCCATATACTTATACGCACACGCCGAACTCTCGTTCCGTGGATCCACGAGCGTGTCAATGTACCTTTCCTCCTGATAGTTGTACGCCCCCTCCATCGAACCAGGGGCGAATCTGCCTATCTCCATGCCGTGCTCTCTTAGGATTGCCCAGGGCAGAATATGACGTTTCCTTGTTGAGCTCGATTTATAGTCCAGCACGACTTGCCGAACGGAACGACCTACCTCATCGGATCCCAAAGCGAGCCGAACTAGTCCTCGTCCCTAGCATGATACGCATAGGTATAATATAATTAACAAGGATGAGGAAGGAAGCGAGCGTATTGATAACCCCGTAACCCCGACTAATAGCACCAATACCACAGCACTATACTTGGGCCTTACTTTTGCCTCTTTCCTCGTATGGTTTTCTCCTGGTACGAAAAAAACGACGTACAACGGAGCGTAGTATTGACACGTGCCACCCCACATCTATGGAACAGCAGGTGATATCGGGGCGTGGAAAATAAGTCGAACGAAGAATATTGCAGTTTGGTAGGTACACGCCCACTTACATGCCCTACGTAACCTATACTCTCTCAACCAGAAGTACACATATACATACATACCCACAACGCCGTTGCCAAGTAAAGCGGTAAGCATACTGCGAACTTTCAAGTAAAAGCAGGTAGGTGCCTAAGATAATCTACCTACCTATTCTAGGGTACACACGTATGTCTTCCGAGCCAGACTAGAGGTATTTCTTCGCGGGGCTAGCTTGCTTCGTACTCCCATGTAATATTATTCCCATATCCCAATGATTAATAATTGGTTTTTTTGGTAAGGTACTCCGTTCCATTCTTCATTTTTCTCCTCCCTGCGTCTAGCTTGGATCCGAAGGCGCGGTACATATCCCGGGCCCGCAATGTCCGCACATCAAAGCGTCGTTCTTCCAACAATTAGTCGTTTGCCCCCCCTTCCGGCTGTTCCCCCATCATCATGTATCTATGTATATGTATGTCCTGTTTTAACTAGACAGATACCTGATCTACTTTGATCGTATATGTAAGTTAGAAGCGGATGAATTCGCGAGACGTGTGTATCTATCAATCCCAATCCATAGTGTTTCCTTCCCCCTTTCCTTCCACATTTCTGGCCCCCCCTTTACATTCCAACCCCGGCTTCTAGACAACAACGTGGGTACCTAAGGTATCTATCAATTCTCATCACACGTTGTTCTCTCCGACTTCCTTAGAGATACTTGCTCTGTTCGTACCATGAGACAAGACAGGGAATAAACGAGCGAGCGAGCGGGGGTCTTACATTACATCCTAGATAGAGTGCATGTACGCAGGTATTGACGCCGTCCCTTTCCTCTATCTCTGTTACATACGTCCCCCATGTCGTTCCCAGATCGGACGAATGGGACGACGGAAAAGCTGGGATGGCGTCGTAGAAGGTAGGTCTGTATCGGCCATGGGCTTTCTCGCTCTCGACGGCAAATTGAGTCCGTCGACCGTGCTAGCAGTTCAGAAAGTGAGAAAAAAAAGTATAAAAGGATGAGTTCTCGACGGGTTGGAATGGTTTCTTTCTTCTTTCTTCTCTATCACTTTCTTACTCAAGAAGCCAAAGCACCTTCATCTTCATCTTAAAAAATCCCATCGTGAGAATCACTTCGACTTTTCAGTCAAGCTCCAGACCAACACACAAGACATACATACAGATACACACAAAGACTCTAAGTCTTACACCTCACATCATACGATCTGATATAACCTTCCTGTCTAGTATCTATCCACTTCATAGTACTAGCACCTCTAGATCCACGCCCTACCTATCCACGTACCCATTAAGCACAAACGCTCCAAAATGGCCGCCTACTCTTCACAGTACTACACCAGCGGGGTGCCAATCCCATCCAAGGATGTAGACACCTCGTACACATACCCTTACGGATACAACAATAACTCGTACGGTGTCTCTCCCCCAGAGACGACAGACCCATCAGTGGTGTCGTCCGGAGGCGCGACCTACTCGTACGGCGGCAGTAGCAGCGCACATGTCTCTTCAGGATCCTCTGCCGTCGGCGGCGGCGCTGACTGTTACTACTATGGCACTGACAGCACCGCGTCTGCCAGCGGTGTTGATTTCAATGAGTACATGCAAGACCGGTTTTCCAATGCCTTTGATCCTTTGCCGCTGGACCGAAGCCTAGCGAAACAGGCGCAGACGTGAGCTCTTTCTAAATAGACTTTGAATGAGAAATCGGAAGAGCAAGCACTAACGCAAAGCTCATAGTTCCGGCACTCTCAACGCAAAACATCGCGAGCTCCTGGAGCTACAGGCAAAGGCACAAGCTCGTCTAGCGAAATCACGCGCCCGCTTCGCCGACGGAGTGCGAGACGCGCAGGAGGTGCGGACAAACCTCGAGTGGACATCCAAGAAAGTATCGTGAGTCTATCCGCATTCGAAATAAGAGCGATATGTTTACTAACAGCTCAAAAACAGATCGATGAAGAAGAAGGCTGAGAAGAAGCACTCAAAAGAGTACCAGAAGGCGCGGGAACGCTACCCATCGCCCGAGTACTAATTTCTCTCGCCAACGCTCTCCAATCTCTGCAAAATGCAAACGTGGAGATTTTGAGCCGCATCGCGTGATAGAGCAGAGCCTCAAAAATGGGGAATGCGAGAGTGCGGTAACCCAAAAGCTTTATTTTCTACCCTTGTCGTTTGACCACAGGCTTGGATTTTTATTTTCCTAGCGGCGTTTCTGGAGTCTCTGTACTAGGAAAAACGGACGGGCCCTAATGCAAAGGGCGGACGGGCGGACCATGCAAGATCTCATTATGCGAGATCAGCCGCGTGCGCCATCGTACACTATTGCTTTCTACCACGTGTGTAGGATTTTCTCTGAATGCACACACCCCTCCTTTTCAAGGTGGTGTTTCCCACATTTCTGCAATTTTTGGATCCGCACACACCTTCTACCGGGTTTGGGTGGGTGGAAACATGTCATAGGCGTGCTAATAAGGTGTGGTTGATGTTTTGTCGGCAGCGCGGCAAATAGACGCCCATCTGCATCGCTGCTTTACGTGGCGGCAATAAGCGTGGTACTTCGGCCGGGCGTGTGGGCAGCAGTAGTAGCAGGGGACGGGAGTACTATGTCTGTTCCTGCATTCGGCTCGGCTGTCTCCCCACGCGGGCAGCAATCGAACACGTGCTGACGTACAGCGATCGGGCCAGAGGGGTTAATCAGGGGCAGGGTCGATAGTCCTGACGATTTTATGACTTATGATTGGACAATACGGGAAGAATCCGGGGGCTACACGGGCTAAATGTACATGATCTGAGTATCTGGGAGGACTAGGCATGTATGCGAGACAAGCATGACCTGCGTGCGACCGGTGTGGTTCATAGGGCTGGCACATCTGCGTCTGGGTAACCGAGACCTGACCGGCATGTACTTAAGGTGCCGAGGCGGGATGGTGTCTTAAGAGACGTCCAGGGCGATCACCAGACAGGGTCTCTTCTTGTAATAAGTTACACCTACCATACCCGACGGAAGGTCACACCTTTCCTCTTTCAGGGGGTATGGGACTTCCTAATTCGTCTGGGGAATGACATCGTAGTGTAGTCGGTAGCAGTCATGGGTGGTTGGAGGTTTTCTTTTAGATCCTCGTGATTGGATGGCGATGGCGTTGCTTCTAGCGGTAGTAATACAGTGATTCCCCCTTCTGGCAGCAAGCCTAATGTAGCTTCGATGTACCCGCGTTGTAGACACCCTGATGTACCTATACTTTTCAATATACTCTCTAGCCCTTAGCAAGGGTAGGGGTGTATGTAGGGGTTGTCTTATCCATGCAGAAGGGGTATGGAAGTGGTCCAACCGTATGCGGAGTGGGTGCGCCATCGTATGTGTTGAAGGTGATCACGTGATCTCATGATGTCTTAAGAATGAGCTTTCTATCGAACGATTACCCACAGGTCGGATGGTTATCAGGCACGTGGAGTATTCAACAGCAATTCCGGTGGGGCCAGCAGAGATTGGTAAGTAGGCTCACCTCTCTGCCTATACTCATCCAATTATGGCTGAGTATGTGCCAGGGACCGAAGTTGGGCCTGTAGACTGGAGGTCAAGGAGAAAGCGGTAGCTGACCTAGCGGAGTCGTGGGAAACTTCATGTTTGCGCCCCCTTAGCCTCCTCCCAAGACACCCAAGAGCCGCGAGGTTCCAAGCCATTGGCCTTTTCAAGTTTATCCCAAGGGTTAACAATGAAGGCGGGGTCATAGTAATCCTCCCACCACTTAACCCCCGAGCGATTATCTTGGTTCATATTGCGCTGGGGTCCTCCACGACCGCCCCGGTTTGGTTGTCCATCAGCCATTACCGGAGAGGATAACTCTGGGGAAACGCCCGCATCTGCCGAGCTGCCGACTATAGCATCAATCGTGGACTGAAGAGGATCAACAGGATCAGCAACGATGGGTGCCGACGGACGCGAGGTATCGAGATATTGGGGTTCGGGATCGTCGTCATCTGTTATGTTGTGCTGGGATTCTCGACTGTCCGGAGGAAGACGTCCTTCATCGTCGTCTTCTAGATCAATTTCGTCTATATTTTTCTTCCTGATGCCCAGAGGAACCATGTTGGAACCCGTGGTTGTTATGTGGCTGTCGGCATGCTTATAGAAGTGGGGACCGGAAGCGGAAGCGGGATCGGAATCGACGAAAGCATCCGTGCTGGGGTTAAACTTGCGGCGCTTGTTGGGCTTTTGGGCACCGAAACTCGAAAAACCCATAGCCGCAGCCATGGTGGTGGCGTCGTCTTCGCTATCGTCCATTTTCGGGGGCGATGAAGGAAGTCACCGACTGTTTAGATCGATACTATAGCACAATATGCGAACAATGGTGCGATGCGATGGTGTTTGAAGGGTTAGGCACCGAATGCGACGCTTTGCGGTGGCGATCTGTAGAACGACAGTGAAACAACGCAAGCCTTCTTGTGACAGCACGGCAATACGGTCTTTCTAATAGCAACCGAGGATAGGTTAGCGGTATTCAGTAGATCAGGTGAAAGAGGATGATTAATCACCCCACCCAGAAAAGTACTCAGGCAATTATTGATTGTGGATAGCAAACAATTTGGATCTGAAGAAGTCGTTGGAACTTTGCAAGACGGCTTCGAAAGTGGTGGGCGGAACGATCTAACTTAGTTCACACTAAGGGGGCACTAGACTTTTGTAGGATGCGCGCTATAGCAATCTAGCGTCAGATTTAGGCAAGGTCTGGCAGGAACAGGACAGGGGTAGTGAAGTTAATAAGAAGGTTGAATCAGTACTTACTTAGGTCAGCCGGGTCTCTGGGTCTCTTGGTCTTTTCGATACAAGTCCGGCCACTTTTTTCCATGGCATTTGTGAAATTCCCATCTTGATAACCTGTTTGATGGGTGTCTGTGTGGCAGGGCTGACCTGTCTATTCCGGAATATACCAGGCCCAAACAGGCGGTCAAGAATCGGCCCGTGGGATTAATTGCAATGATAGGTATTTATGAACTGCCGCCGCTTGCCGATATCTCGGGGAAGAATTTAAAAAATCCACCCACCGTGCCTCCCGCCTGCGCCCGACCCCAGTCTCGATTGGGACTTCTGATATGACATCATTGGTTCCTGAAACAACCAAACCCGGATACTTAAGCTTCCGACTGCGAGCAAGGACCTCCTTGTCTCGTTCCCTCCCGTCTGTTGTTCCAACTTATTTGCATGATTTCCTTGTAAAAGAAAGCCAATCCTCTCCTTCTCATTCCACTCGTTCAAGGTCGCTAAAATGACGGACCACGCGACTGCGGCAACAGCCGCGCCGACAGGGGTATCGTCGAACGCCATCAGCTTGCGCGCACCCTCAAAATATCTCAGAGATCCCTCAAAACCGTCCACAACGTTGAACAAGCCCTTCGTTCCCCCGCCAAACGAGTGGCTGTGGACCACCTGGTCCGTTACGCACTCCACCCTGTCCATGTGGCGATCGGCACAGAACGTGCGGATCACCTACACGCCTCACGATCGCTCCTCTCCCTCGGACAGTAATAGCCCAACCGTGAACGATAATATCGTGGAATACGAGAAGAAGGGCGGCAAGGGTGGTGTCAAGACCGTACTCGGCACGGAGAAACCCGACCCTATGGTCCCGGGCGCCTGGAGGTGGCGTGGCAAGGGCTGGTTAAAGATCGCGAGCAGTCACTGGCAAATCCTCGGCTGGGGCGAGCGGCCGTTGCCCGGCGGCGAAGGCGTCGAACGCTGGATGGTGACATGGTTTGCGCCCACGCTGTTCACTGACGAAGGGATTGATCTCTACAGCGACCGGAAAGAGGGATTGAGTAAGGAGACGGCAGACGATATCATCGATGCGCTAAAGAAGATCCATGCGCCAAATATGGTGTGGCATGTTGAGAAGAAAATGCAGGAGGTAGCCATCAGCTTGCCGTGGCAAGAATCCTAAAATGATCTTAATCAAAGATACCCCATGTTGGCGTTTGCTGGAGAGAAGTCGAGTCTTTGTGGAGGAGGTTATGATACCCACTGAGAATGAATTACTGCATTGTGTTTCCTAGCCGCTGGAGAGAAATAAATGGGGGAAAGGCTTCTGATAATTCATAATACTGCTTTGCGAGTATCGCCGGGGGTATCTAATATTTGATCACCTAACGCCATGCTGTGTAACCAATACAAATCTAATAATGGTCTGTTCTTGCTGACCGTCGCCGATTCTGTCCTGACGAATGCCTCTCCCGATCCTCGCGATCCTCTTTAGAGTAATCCCGGCGACTTCTACTCTCGTGTCCATGGCCGTTGTGATGGTGATGTCGACGTTCCCTATCGTCTTCATGATCGGATTTGTGGCGATGTCGGTGCTTATCCCTTCCATCCCGATCGAACGATCTGGATCGATGTTCACGTTGGCCACGCTCGCGGTTCCTGTCCTCCCCTTGCGCGGGCTGCGCATCGAGACTGAAGCCCTCAAGCTCATCGACATCATCGTGACGTCTTGATCTCTTCTCGCGCCTCTTCTCCTCCTTACGCAACTTTTTGAGCTCCTTAGCCTTCTCCTCATTCAAAGCCCTTCTTTCCCGCTCTACATCGCGCAATTTAGCCGCACCCCTCTTCATCATCGCCAGCGGATCATTAGCGACCACTCTTGCGGCATCCCGTGCTTTGCGCTTCGGATCGTCGTTTCCCCAGGCATCCTTGCCAGGCGTCTCCTGGGCCTCGGCTGAGCCACGCGGATCACGAGCGCCGTCAGACGCGTACCATGGCTCCGAGCCAGTAACGCCGACGCCGTCCCTACCAGCCGCGTTGGCAAAGCGCATCGTGTATTGGTCTTCGAAGTCGCGGCGCTTCTTCGCTGCCTCGCGCTCCGCCTCCTCGTTCTTCTGGTTTTTCGGTGCTTCCCTTTCCTTCTCATCTTCGGGAAACAGCGAGATGTGTCCTCTGGAATCGACAAGCGGGGCGTCGCTCGTCTTGTTGGTACTATGCAGCTGTATGACAGCCCTTGTGGAGGCGGTGTCCGTACGTTCCCTCGCCACCCGCATCTCAAAATCCGTGTCGTCTTCACCGAAACGCTTGCGTTTCCTACGTTCTCCCCCTCGGAACTGCCCGGTTGGGTCGCCATCGTGCCCGCGCTTTCGGTGTGTGGAGGATGGGCTTGTTTGTGGTGGTGATGGTGGGGTTGGTAACGCGGGTGGAACCTCGCCGCGTAGGATCGCGAGTCGTCGTTCCGCTTCGAGGTTTTGCTGCCGCTTCTCTTCGGCTTCAGCGCGGGCCTCTGCCTCCGCCTCGTCACGCTTTACCCGCGCGATGTTGGCGGGGTTGTAAACGTTCCATGACTTCTTGCCAAGCAGGTGGCTGTTGACTTCATTGTCAGTAGCTGCTGACTTGTTGTGATACGGACGAATACTTGTACTTACAGAGGCATAATTTACAGGTAGTAATTTATGATTGGATTTCAAAGGAGAGGTATGAATAGTATTTAGAGGTAGGCTGATCTTGGGATCGCCATTAGAAGATGTAGGGACTATCTGACGTTGGGTTTGAATGACGCATGTGAGCACTGTAGTATGTGGGTCTGAGAAAGCGGGAGCCAACCCATATATGGGTTAGCGCATTTCAGCACTGAGTGAGAATCGTCAAGACATTACCTTCCATGAAAACCGCAAAGAAATGCCACCAGCACAAGGTTTGATTTCGATTTATTGAATTCTTAGTCTTTGGGACTTAAGGCATTAGTATATACATTTGTTTCAAGCTTATTATTATTGGCGACAGGCATGTGATTTCAAATCGATTATCGTCTCGTACTGAAGTAGCATGGATGACTAGGTACGTACGTATGAATGGTATGTAATAATAAACAATGAGTCCCTAGTTTTTAGTTTTTGATAGATTAAGCCGCGTTGTCTTGAATCATAAGGCGTCTCGTTCAGTTAAGCGATTATATCCAGCTCTAGATAAATAAAGGCAAGCCTTCCCTCCTAAGGACAATCTGACCACTTCATTACACACCACCTCTGCGAACCTAGAGTCTCCAGCACATCCAAAATCAGATACACACTTTGTGAATCCTGTAATAACCTCTTGTTTGCTTTCCTCTGCTCTATATAGACTTGGCTTGCTTGACATAGGCCCTTACTTTCACTATCCGTTATGTTGAACTGTTCTCGGCTGGACGCTCATCCTCATTCCGCCAGATTCCAGTTCCCCCGGTTCGCGTAATCCCAGCTCTCTCGGTTGCCCATCGAATAGCCGTTCATGTGTCATGTAGTGTGACACTGAGGAGGCTACTGGCCTAGACATTCCACCGGCGCTAGACTCTACGATAGAGGCGGGTTCAGTTCCCTCACGATTATTATCGTTTTTCTGACGAATAAGTCGTTTCAAGTTTCGCCTGATTCCAAGGATCTGTCCGTCTTCCGGATTTTGCGCAATGTGTGCCAATGGACGGTTCGGTAACTTGAGATTTTCTCGAAAAGTGATTTGAGGTAAGTTGTGATCCTCGCCATCGTCCGACGCGTTCTCGTCTCTTACTATCTCGTTTCGGTGCCCTCGCGGAAATTGGACTTCCGGAATCCAGGCCCATGCGATAAACGCGCCGAGCAGCATAGCTGGGGCGAAGCCGAGAAGCGTTCCTGCAAGCTCACGACCTGATGTGAGGAATGGATTCCCTTTGTATACCGCAAAGTTAATGATCAAGAGGATCGTGAGAGCACCGAGCTTCCCTGAAGCCGCAGCCAGCCCGTAGAAGGTACCCCTGTATTTGGTCGCAAAGAGCTCAGCCGGAAGGATGAAAGTCATTGTGTTGGGACCGAGGTTGAATACAAGCTGGGCCAAGACGTACAGAACTATTGTCAACGCATGCTTGTCCGTCTGAAAGGCTATGAAAAGCGTGCTGCCATTGACTACAAATAGCGCAGCTAGTGCCACAAATGTCCACATCATCCATGTGACCCTTGGTACGTAGTCGATTGCAAATAGGATGATTATGCTTCCTGGCAGGGCGCCAATAGATATCGTGATGAGATTATGAATGAAGTTCTCTTGAAGTGTTTTGAATATCGCGCTATTTTGCTGGGTTATATCGGTGCCACATTGTGCAGTAGAATTTAACATGCCAGAGTTATTCGCTGGTGCAGGCAACCAGATAGCTGATATAGTTTTGGGGTTATCAAATCCCAGACCGTCTTGTCATAGAGTTAGTTGGCACATGTCTGATGTAGAAGTTGAGGGATATAAGGGTTAGGATCATTGAGGTTACTAGGGAGAGCAAAAGTGGGCTGTGATGTTCATAACATCGACGAGAGCAAAACAAAATGTACAAAACTTACAGTAAGCCAAATCCAATAACCACCAAGTTAACATAACACCTAAAAGCGCACGCCAGCGACTCTTCTGAGAAAGGTGGTCCTTGACTTCATGGATGTACTCTATTGTGCTTTTCCACCAAACGCGCTTGAATGCCTTCGATTTTTCCGCCGGGTTGATTGACGCAGTTTGGAATGGAGATAACTCATCATGTCCTGTGGGATGTAGCGTAACTTCAGGCGCATAGACTCGACCAGCAGCGACAACGGCATCAGCCACTCGTCCAGTCTCCACCAGATGATAAGGTGTCTCGGGAATTCTTCGTCTTAAAACAAGCGAGATCAGAGCTGGGATCGCTCCAACGCCAATAATAATTCGCCAAATCGCATCTATCTTGGGAACGGCTATTTCCCGATTCTTTTCGTCGGGCGATAGGCCTGAATTTCTTCTCACGCCAACCAACACGGCGAGTCCGAAGCCATAGGCGGCGAGCTGCCCAACTGATTGCATTAGGAATACGGCTGCCATCATTCGGCCTCGAGACCTCGTAGAAGACCACTCTGCTGCTATGATACTTGAGAGGGGATACTGAAACTATTTAGAGAATTACGTAGGAGAGATAGGGCCCAGAGGTTTTGCTCACTTCTGCTCCTAGACCTATCCCCAACAATGCTAATAGAACTCAGGTGTTAGTAGTTGCCAATCGCAGTAATTCATTTATTTTAAGAGCGTCGAAAGCATGAAAAATCACGTGAATGTGTGTAGGAGCGAGAGCTTTGCCAGAATAATCAGAAATGCGTACCACGCCAGAAACCAATCCAGCCGTAAACATTCATGGATCCGACTCCAGTAGACGCAGTCGTCACTGTTGGTCGATTATCAGTAACTGGCTTCACACTCAAGTTTTTACGAGTTTGGGAACTATGCGGAAATGAACGATGACAAAAACTCTCATATCAGGCAGTCTCTAGCCCTTACGTCACCGACAGTAGAAGTGAAATTAATAGTTATCGTACTGCCTATCGTAGCCACAACGACAATGGCTAATTCCAGCCCGTAGACGGATTTACGGCCATATCTGTCGGCCAAGAAACCGAAGGCTATGGCACCGAACATGGTACCGATGAGAGTTGCCAAATTGATGATTATCGAGTTCCCTGGCCAGTTAGGCGGACAATTCTTCTCCGGATAGACATAGGCCAAGGCCGGAGAAATCACGTTGACAGCAAAGATGCTATACGATGTTGTGAAGAAGCCCGACGCAGCAACCAACCAAACCCGCCATTGAAAGCCGTCAAAGCCACGGCGATCTATGACTGATTGAATAGCGGCATCTGGATTTTGAGGGTCCTAAGCCAATCAGTAGCCATATATGAATGAATAATGAATGCTGATAATAGATTGTTTATCACTAACATATTCGATCTCATCTACGACCCTTCGCGCTAGTGGTTTGAGAGCTGAAAAATAGCTGCCCATTGAGATTCTTGTCCTGGGCTGCGCCTGATCTTGACAAGAGGTCCACTGGTAAGTCAATAGGGTTGATAGGTATAAGTGACGTCTCGAACTGTCGATTACTCTCCGGCACACGATCTGCTATCTCCGGCGAGAAGGTATATCATGTTGAGCCATTCTTGTGTATTTCTATAGCTCGTGAGTTGCCCAGCCTTACTGCAGGGGGGTGCTAATTCGCCTAGGAAGTTGCCTTGGTTGCTGGTTTTGACGCCCCTATGTCATCGTCCTGCAACTTGGAGTACTTGGCATGACAAGAGGCAGTGCATCTCGATTCAATATTGCAACCAATTCTCTTTTTTGGTACTATAAATACATACAGCTAAAGAGTAAAACGAGTTCTGGGGGCGGACACAGCCACTCTTCTACGTACTGAAGATATGTTAATAGGCTCCTTGACCAATCGACTAATTAGCGAATGTTACGATTTTGATGGAGTTATATGGTCCAGACCATATCCGGTTGGTTTGAGGTTGGGGTGAATGTTTTGGTATTACCCCGGACAAGAACGTGCTAAGACAATAAGTTCTGATTGGTGTTTTGATATCATACCCCGGCCAACTCCCAGTATCCAATATACCTATTAAGCCGGATATATTTACGTACGTTGCACAGTATTCTGTACAGTTCGGCTTGCAAATGTTAGATGAGGCGTCTTGTCTAGAACTCTGGTTCGCTGACCGCGACCCGAAGTTTGGGATCTGCCTTGAATCCCCACATAATCCAAGTATCTAAGTATTCGGATTTGTAGATATTACTATAGCACACGTTCCCACGTCTCCCGCGATTTTGACCTAAGATTAGTATCCAGCATGGTCGACCCCGGGACGATACTAGCGGTTGTCCAACTCTCCACGTCCGTTTTGAAATTGGGACGTGATATAGCTCTTGAATTCTTTGGCCCGGAGAGAACCCCTGAGAAACTTAGGCATCTTAACACTCGCCTTCAGATACTCAACAACTCCCTAGTGAAGATTGTCGAGCAACCGGGCTCGCCGGACAAGCTTTCAACTGCCAACTTTCCGGGATCGATCTCTATAGAGAAGACACTAAAAGAGTGCAAAGCGTTTCTTGAACACTATAGATCTCTCTTATTAGAACCCGGAAGCCTTGGTGCTACAGCACGGCGACTGCGACTCATAGTAGGGCCAGATGCCTCCCGAGTCGATGAATTCCATAGGAGAATTGATCAGCATCATACCGAGCTGGGGCAATGGCGGATGGGAAGTATAGCTGATAGCATAGATGAGCTTCGCATACTGTAAGTATAAAGAGAAGCAACTGACGGCTTTGGCTTACACACATTATAGAATTACTTCCGCGCTTCCAGGCGTAACAACGAATCACCCACCAGCTTACCCAAACGAGGCGGCTCCAGAATTTAGTTCCCGCCCTAGTTCGTACAAGAGCGCTACAACACCAACAGGCTTGTCCCCGAATCAAGAGTCGTTATTGCCCACGATCCAAACTTCGCCCGTTCTGAGGGCCCCTTCTCGAAACCCATCATTAATCTCCATCCCCGAACTCCCGCCAGCCGCAATACCGAATTCCTCATTTTCGAGTCGTGAAAGTAGATCCGATATTAGTTTAGTCGGTAGGAATATTCATCATGGCAGCTTAGGGCCAGCTTCAATATCCCCGTCATTGATCGTGCCATCTTTTGGGCACTCTATTACGCTGTATGTTTATCACTGTTATTCTTGCTTTTTTATTAACTGTTGCGGCAGAATAATAGGAGCCAAGGAAGAGCTGCGATTCAGCCTTGACGCCTATCAAGTTCATGAAGATGGAACAGAGCGGATAATCGAGTGCTTTAGCTCTCAAACATGTGTCCGGCATCACTGTAAGTACGATTACTAATGTGGAAATTAGGAGTTAAATTTAATTTCGATATGTTAGTACCATCAGAGAATGTGCGAATCCCATACACTAAACCCGAAGATGTCAGAATGGAAGTCACGTTCCTACCTCGACGTTTGAAGCATAAGTTTGAGATCACGGCACCCGACGGTCCAAGAAGCATACTTGACGAATTTAGCTACCAGTTTACGTATAAGGCAGATCGCGAGAACTTCCAGCGTCAAGTGAGAATCAGGCAATATTTGCAGATGGTACGAGCAATGAGAATACATACCTTAGAGGAGAAGAATATCGCTATGGACATCCACCTGAAAGTCTGGGCGCGGAATGAGAGCGATACATATCCAACGATCTCGTTCGCGTGGCTTGGTAGGGATCGTGGGAAGCATCACGTCGAGTACATCATACGCTGGTTTAAAAACGAACCGGAAAGGAGAGGAGAGAAACGGCCGCGACTCATAATGCATCCTTACACGGAAGACACGGACCTTAGTTACCGGCTTGCTGGTGATGACCCTGGCAAGAAAAACTCAACCGTGAAAGATTTCAAGAGGAGAATGTCTGTGGGCTCGACTATATCTTTTGCCTCACGCTCGACTTTAGTAAACCATTCTTCCAGGGTGCTGTATGAAGGGAAGGGCAAAATAGCGCCGGATCACGTACGAGAGCTCGGATACCTGGAAATCGAATTTGATAATTTGACACGTCAGTCATGGTAAACCCTCGTAAGCAATTTGTTTTTATCCTCTAACATTTTCGTGCCAGTCCGCGAGAAGTTCGTCAACGCCTGCTTTGAGGCTCACTCCTCAGCTCCCCCTACCTCGCGCCGAGCAACTCTAGGGTCGGACACCGATTCATTTGGTGCAAACCAAGCGTCCGTGTTCTCTTCACGCTCACCAACCGTGAGTCATACAACCACGCCGCAGCATAGCGTCAGCGAGCTGGACGCTACCGTGTGTCCCGTCGAGCTCCCGAGCCCAGCTATCCCACGCCACATACCAATCCAATTCAGTAACATTAATCCCTTCGAGATGCCGGATGCTGCAGTTCCTATTCGGCATGAGCTCGAAGCCAGTGAGCTGTCGCCTACAGATACACCGAGTCAAGGAGCTGGTGAGAAATGCTGGGATGAGACGTAGAGACCTTTGCACGTCATGGTGTCCAGGTTATTTGGCCACTGACCTTCATTTCGGATACACGTTGAAACAGCTAGAGGCATTTCAGAGACAGGCAGTACGGTGCCTTTATGAATTGGAGCTTGAGAAAGCTAGACTCAACCAAATGTCTATCAGAACAATGATTCAACACGACTTGGGATGAAATTTTCCTGAAACTGAACTTGGATTGCGCTTGCGTCCGAGGTGGTCATAATATGAAAGCAAGTCGGAGATATCCCTACACAACACTAGGTTAATATCGTCCAATGTACAACTCGAATACTAATAACACGCTCTGACACATAATTGATATTTACTAACTGGCGGATACAATTCGTGTCTCTACTAGCGAGTGAATTCTAAGTACATCGTTAATGTCTTGTCTTTATACGCGTGCGGGGATTAAGACCGACGTGTGGGGCCGGCCTCAACAACACCCGCATGTTTGCCGGTGATTTAGTCCGGCATCTTTTCTATGTTACGTAGCACCCGGCAGCTTGGCTGAATATCCTAAATACCTATACGTTTTCGGTTGGCTGGTTATTTCTTCTTCTTGTAGGTTGAACTGGTGGGACCCCCCACGGTGGGGTTGTCATGTGGGGGCAACTAAGATAAACGCAATATTGCCCCTCTTCACCGCTTAAATTTTCCAGACTCAACCGTACATTCCACTAACCAGCAGCGCGCAAGCCCATAATCGGTACACTAAGCACCGAAGACGAGCGCCGGGCCTTATTCTTTTCTTTTCCAATGAAAGAAATTTGAGATATGGCATCTGAATCAAAGACGAAGAGTGACCCTCGAGCTTGGACCTCGTTAGGCTTCCCAGATTGGTCTCTCGATGCTGTCTCAGCAATGGGGTTCGCCCGGGCGACGCCTGTTCAAGCAAGTATGTCCATCTCAAAAGATTGATTGAAATATATGTATATTGACCATTATAGGTGTTTGGCCGTTGATGGGTGCAGGAAACAAGGATGTGGTTCGTGGCTCCTTAAATACGACCGTGGGTCGTGTTGATCAATGGAGCTTCAGCACTGACGACTACAGGTGGTCGAAGCCGTGACAGGCAGTGGCAAGACGCTCGCTTTCTTGATACCTCTAGTACACCGCATCCTCCGTCTTGAGGAACCGACAAAGAAGCACCACATAGCGGCTATAGTGATTGCACCCACTCGTGAGCTTGCTATCCAGATTCATAAGACTCTCACGGACCTGGTCGCATTTCACCCGGCTTCTGCTGCGGTGACGCCTTATCTTTCTTCAGACGAAGAAAAACGGCCTAGTATGTTTCTTGAAGTCTTCTATTTCTCTATCAGGTCTACCTTTTGCTCGTGATGCCATTCATGTGCTTTGGACGTTTGTAAAATGCCGAGAATGCATCGTGTCCTCTGTGCGGCCTATGATATCTAATCATTTATTTCCCACAGGCACAAGTTCCCCAGCTATAATACCGCAATTGCTTTCAGGTGGTAGGGGGAGCACTATATCGCCGGCACAGGATCTTAGCTTTTTCCTGAGGCATTCACCCAACGTAATTATTTCGACACCTGGGCGGCTTAACGATTTTCTCTCTTCACCTCATGTCCACTGCCCGCAATCTAGCTTTGAAATGCTTGTGTTAGATGAAGCAGGGTACGTATGAAACATCCCCACCCTGATTTATTGTCTTTCCCCTCAAATTCTGCTTCAGGTTCTGACATTTCTGTAGTGAGTCGATTTTGGTATTCCCTCATCGCGGGCATAACTCCTATCTATAGTATTGGATATCATGCCTATGGCGGCATATTAAACTAATTCGGACTAGATCGTCTTTTGGATTTAGGATTCAAGGTAGATCTTCAGGGGATTCTCTCACGACTACCGAAACAAAGGAGGACCGGCCTCTTTTCAGCAAGTGTTGGGGAAGCGGTATCCGAGATCATCCGTGTCGGTTTGAGGAACCCCGTGAAAATTTCCGTTCGAGTTAAAACAAAATCAGGAGATGTTATTGAAGAGCGAAAAACACCCGCAAGTCTGCAAATGACTTATCTCATTACTCCATCACAGAAGAAGCTACCATCGGCCATTCGGCTTCTTGAGAACCTGGAACCCAGGCCATTAAGGAGTATTATTTTTCTTTCAACATGTGCTGCAGTGGATTACTTCTCGCATATCTTGCCAGCGCTGCTGCCAGAAGGGTTTCAACTCAATATATTACATGGGAAGCAAGATACGAAAGTAAGAGAAAAGGGAGTGTCGAAGTTCTTGAACGCTACGGAGCCGTCTATACTTTTGACTACCGATGTTGCAGCAAGAGGCAAGACAATCTCTTTATATCTCATGGTCTATTTCGTAGGGCATTGGTTTCTGCCTGAGCCTCTATCCCTTTTTTTACCCCCCAAAACCCTAGGTCTCTTTAGTCTATACTGTAATTGCTGACTTCTGGTGTTCTAGGGCTTGACTTCCCTGCTGTTGATTTTGTGTTGCAAATAGATCCCCCTACAGGTTAGCTTTTGGAGCCTCATGTTTCTACCTTTACTGGTTTAGAGTGCATGGCCTGAATTCTGGCTCTTACTCCGATATATCCCAAGAATTGTAAAAGATCTAACATAGCTTCTTGATAGACCCCAAGACATTTCTACATCGGTGCGGGCGAGCAGGGCGAGCAGGCAGAAGAGGACTTTCCGTCGGTAAGCAAACTTCGCGTTACTTCTTCTTTCCTTCTGTCGATTAAACCTGGCTTGCTATTCTAATAAATAGCCGCTGGGAATTTTTCACGGTGGTTAGAAGAAATTCTCACTGGTTTATCAGTTCTTTTACAGCCTGAAGAGAGCGATTACATTTCATTCTTGGAAGTGCGAAAAACACCGATCGCGCCGTTTATGCAATGCGATGTCACAATTTCAGACCTAGAAGCAGAGCAGATGATCATCCGGATACGCGACATAGTAAAAAAGGATAGAGCACTATACGACAAGGCACAAAAAGCGTTTGTTAGTTGGGTAAGAAGGTTAGTGTTGCTAAACTTTCTTTCCTCTCTATTTAGCCGAGGACTGGGCAATATTGCATTTTTTGTACTATTATTCATGCTAGACGTTCTCCTGCTGACTTCAGAATCAGTTATAGCAAGCACACAGCTAGCAGGTACTCTCTTTTACTCTTCCCGGCGCCTATATGCAGAGTACTTATTCAAAAGCAGTATTTTCCGCGTCGGGGATCTTGATTGGCTGTCGTTAGGCAATGGATGGGGGTAATTAACAAGAAGTATTTCTCGTAAAACTATAGAGGCTGACCTGATCTTAAAGGTTACTCCGACTTCCTAAAATGCCCGAAGCTCGCCACTTCAAAGGAGATCGTTCCCTAGGCTGCGATATAGACTGGGACAAATATGCGTACCAGAACAAAACCCGAGAGAAGCAGCGTCTGGAAGCGTTAAATGCTGCGCCTCCTGATCCGGCGGAGGCAGAAGCCTATCGGGCGAAGCGAAAACGCAATGCTGAGGCGTGGAGTGGTAAACAGGAGCAAGAGGAGACGAGAGTCGTCCGTCGCGATAAGAAGCAACGAAAGCGAGAAGCCGAGCGCAGGGAGAAGATGACGGATGAAGAGAAGGCGCGCGATATGGATCTCACACAACTACTCGCTGCAATCCGCAAGGAAAACGAAAAGAAATATGCCGACAGCGCGGAGGCGAAAGCTGACAGTGTAAATGATGAGTTCACGGGTTCTGATTAATAACTAGTAAGGTGAGTAGCTTGAAGAGCAGTGGTTTTATCATTATTGATACCCCAAGGTGTGCTTTCAATAAAACTAGATTAAAATTTCTTGAAACAAGACATACTCGAGTTTGTATCGATGCGAGCATATCTACAGAAGGCCATCTAAAAAAGTTAATTAATCATATAATATCTTGCAGCAAACAAATTCGTGGACCTGTAGTCAATGAGGTACCTATGAGTGTAACTCATAACATGTTCATTATATTATAGTATAAGACCGTTAAGTACGATAATGTACCTAGTGCTCATATAACATTTTCACCTTCATTTATCATGTTTCTGCTAACGAACGATTCTGGGTATCCATGGAACAGGGTATCCGTTAATGCAACAAAACTAGGGGTATTTCGAACCGACCAGAGCCCCAGAAAATTCATAAAATTTCATTTACAAAAACCACCAAAGAGTAAGTAAAGCCTAATCGACTTTGATCATTAGAACAAGAGTGTTTTCCCTTCATATAAAACGGTCTGGACCGAAGAAAGGAGAAGTACAAGCATCGCCATCAAACCATCGCAATTAGATATTTTCAATAATTCGGGCATTCATGGCCTGTTGGAAGCCTCCATCGTTGAAGTCGGAGCCTTCACCAGATTCGGCAAGATGGCGGTTCGTTTCGGCCATAGAAGCATTGAATGCCGGAGAGCCAGGCATGGTCTGGTTCGTAGCAGGGAGGAAGATGACCTTGGAGTTGGCAGACTTAGCCATAGCTTGCATTGCCTCGAGGTAGCGGATCTGCATGGCGGGCGCGGAGCTAAGGATGTCGGCGGCCTGGCGCATGAGCTTGGCGCTCTCAACCTCGGCCTTGGCGGCAATGATCTTGCTTTCACCGATACGCTTGCTCTGGGCGGCCATGGACAGCGAGCCCTGTAATTCCTGACTGAAGACGATATCCTTGATGAGCATGCTCTCGACTTGGACACCCCAGCCTGAGGCCACGTCTTCGATGATCTCGCTGATGCTGCTGGCGATCTCTTCACGGCGTTCGATGACGTCCTGCAAGACACGGGCACCAACTACATGGCGAAGGGTCGTCTGGGTACGCTCAATGAGTGCCTGCTTCACATTCGCGATGCCGAAGGCGACCTTATGTGGCTGTGTGACGTGGTAGTAGATGACGGAAGTAAGATCGACGGTTACGTTATCCTTGGTCATGCAGACTTGTCGGGGAACCTCTGTAAATTGCTAATGTCAGCTCCGACTGTCTAAAGGTTGCCAGGATAGCAAGTTTGTTGATAAGAAATAGAGAAATAGGTAGGTTGTAGGCTGAAACATACCAGCAATTTGGATCTTGACATCGACCTGAATAAGACGTTCGCTAAGCGGGTTGATCTTGACAAGACCGGGATCGACGGCCTTGTAGAACTTGCCGAACTTGGTGACGAGGCCAACATTGCCCTGATGGACTTGCTTGTAGGGGTTGGGGCAGCAGATGCAGCAGGGAATGGCGCCGAAGGTTCCGACACAAGCGCCGAAGGCATTGATCATGGAACCGTACCAGTTTTTCGGGTTGGCGTCGTTGTCGACGATCTGGGCGTAGCTCTGCTGCAAGTCTTCTTGGCGCGGAGGTATGACCGTCATCGCCGCCTGAGAGCGGAAGGGCGCCGAGTTGGACGTAGCACCATTGGTCCGGCCGGCGTCGGCGGTCTTTCCCGCGGCACCCGACACGGTGCTGCTCTCGGTGTGGGAGTCCATTTGAATCAAATTAGTTAGGCTGTTGTTGGCAGCCAGCGTAGCTTTGAGTTGGTGGAATAAGACGCCGTGTACGACAGATTAACCGGGCGAGATGAGCTGCAGTATATAACAGATAGTGATGACGAGGATGGTGATGCTCACAAAGAGTGAGGGAGAGGGGGATTGTATTTATGTGTTTTGGAACAGCGGCCAAAACGCCGTATCTACCTGCAGTAGCGACAGCTACGAGTGTACTAAATACAACCAGCACCGTCACAGCTTCATATTGATACCTGGTAGATAGTATATAGGATATATGGTAGCAGTCTCTACAGCTGCACCCCAGCTGGGCTAGCTGCAAGTAATGGTCTGATGTAATAGAATGTAGCACAGCCCGCTTCGCGCTGCATGACCCACCAGCGAATAGCTACCCCGGAGTGGAGTCGATGGTGGATGAAAAGCGTTCCGAGCCAATGGGGCGGCTGAGGTCTGTGCCGTAGTGGTCTGTGCCGGGGATGGTAAGGGATTCTACAAATCGGTACCGAATAAAGACGATACCTCTTCAACACAAGCCCCTAGAAATGGCTCCTTAGCCACACCAATTTTTACTCTTTGTCTTATTACATCTAAACAACATCTAAACACGAAATACGGTGACAGCCCATAATCACCTATCTAACTAATTGCTAGGCAACGACTTTAGAACAGCACTTACCTATATCCGTGGATGTCTAAAAACTCCGGATGCATTCGATAACAAAAAGAACTAAACAGAGGCAATACTGAAACCATCAATTGATCTTGTTCGAATCATTGGGCTTGATTGGAATTACTTACATTCGAGTGGTAACTGTGGATTAGCATCCTTCGAGGGTAACGAGAGACCCATGACGAATGCTACCCATTCGTATATGGAATCCCGATGATGCGAATCCCAATTAATTGTGCCGTTTTGCCGACCTACGACCAGAACTACGACTAGTCAATTGATACCGAAATGGATGGTCAGCTTCCTGTCGGTCGCTACAGTAATTGAGCGAACGGTCTGGTCTGTATGAATCCAGCTTTCACCCTAGAAAACCTTTCGGGGCGCATTTGCGGCAATTAGAATGAATGACTTAAAGCCAAATCCCGAGAGCACCCGTATCGCTAAACCATTAGAGGACCGCGTGACTTTAACACTGCCCCAGACAGGCCATTGCAACGCCCGGCCGACGTGGCGAACCAGATGCCCTAGGCTAACGTACTTTGCAACTGCCGCTTTGAGTCGCAAAAGTACACTACCTACTTGTAGCATAGGCCAACATGCAATTCGACATCCAGTCAGCTGCAGCAAGATGCCTAATAATTATCGGTCGCTGATGAGGCATATCCTGATCAGAGCCCCTGATCTTTGCCAATGCAAGTATAGTTAGTTGCGTGAGCATAAAAGGACTCGAGGTATTCTAGAACATTGCCGGATTAGGCATACTATTCCCAAATTGACTGCATGTAGCGCTTTCTTACAACCAATGTCCGAACTAGTCCCTCGAGAAATATTAAGTTGATGTCATTACTTCGTATATTTGAGCGAATTCAGAGTGTTTGGCCATTTCTCGCCTCGACTGCGTCTTGCACCATGATTGGATCCACCTCATGAGCTGTCATTGAGCTGGCCATAGCTACCTCGTCTCTACAGCAATCCATTTCTGGCAGTGCCTGATACGCCGTATTCTACGGACTACGCCGTAAACTAATTGGCAAGGCTTTACGCTCTTAAGAAACTCGATCCCGGGACCATACTTCATGAATAACGGAGATGCCCAATGGGCAATTCCTAAACAACTGCGTCAATTGAAGTTCCGTGCCAGCTTACTTCCGTCATCCGTTACACATGCTTACATATCATATGACTATATTGCTTTTATTATTCGGCTTACCCGTCTATCAACCTACTATCTAAAAAGTCTAGTTAGGTGGTCTATCTAAGATCATCTGTAAGATAGGCACCGCTAGAAAGTGCAATAACTTCAGGTGTGTTACTTCGCCAAGTGGCTGAGTGTGGCATATGAGCCTTAGGCATCCCCGTACCAAAAACAAGAACTTTGGTATAAGTAATCCTAAATCCCGCAATACACCTAAGCCCAATGCTACTAAGAGCCTATTACTTTGCCTTCACTATCGTTCACCCATGTTGTAGCTTGGCCTATTCTATTGTTAAGCGAAGCCTAGGATATTGGGGCCATTTCGTGTTTAAGCAAAAATATACACACCATGTCACCAAGGAGATGAGTGTAAACAGAATGGCTTTTGCCTTGGTGCCGATTTCGTTAGTTGATTAAAAAAACATTTAGGGAGATTTGAAGGCTGTAGCATTTCAGATAGTCTCCTGAATCTCCATTCTGATATATGCTTAGCTGGGAATTCGTAAAGGGGGCTTGGTATGGTATTGCCTCATTCTGCATTTCCCCCACGATCAATGCATGTGTCAGGCATTGCATCTTCCTGGCGAAGAGCACCAAGAACTCATCCACGTCCAAGTCCTTGCTACCTTTGTTCATTACATAAAAGACGGAGGGCTCTACGTGTGAGTGGCTTAGGAGCTCTTTCGCTCTTATTGAACTTGATAAGCACTCTACAATACGACTAACCCACTGATTAACTCCGTCCATCATCGGAGATTGAGAGGCAGGGGTTACTGGCCCCTTTTGTAAGTGCTTAGGGAAATGCTCGTGTTATTGACAATACTCTCGTTTTTTTAATAGAGAGAGTTAGGAAGAAAAAAGATGAAATTTTAAAAGAACAAATACTATGTCTAGGTAGTCTGTTCTGATCTTGAAAATAGTACTCGACTTGAATAGGGACATTGATAACTATATAATAGGCGCCACTACGTCTGTCCTGTAAGTTATCATGCTCAACCATTCTGCTAGGGAAACCCTGTTACGTCGAACAAACTGTCTGGTTTCCTGGAAAGATTCCGCACTGCCACATCATCAGGGTTATTACCAGTTCCGTACGCGCCGTACAGAGATGACAGATCAGCTTGAACATTGTACAAGGTTATCTCTGCTTCACCATCGTCCTCTCCTCCTTCAACAGTTTAGTCCTTCAAAGTTCGTTTCTTCAATGTATCCCCTTCGACTAAGGATGAATTCCAGTTTCTTAACCAGATCGACACAAGAGTGTTGATAGTTTATTTTGCCGGTAAGGCATAAAGTCGATAATTAGTAGGGCTGTTTCCGCCCCGTTCCTCACATTAGCAACCTCAAAACGTGCACTTAAATTGAAAACGTCGTACAGAAAATCGAAATCCTAAGCAGTCATTAACGCAACTAATGCTCCCATATGTATCCGACCACATACCTCGGAATCCATAGAATTGGCCATAAGATTTGTGACAGCTGCAACTATCTACGCTAATAGTTGGATCTGCATTTCCTGCTAATAGAATGGGAGGAAATATGTAACGGCGTCCTAAATTGTGATATATTAGTTGTGACATTACGCACGGATTATTGACCGGCGTGGAACGAACAAAGACTTTCCAGATCCATCCTTCCAACAGCAGAGGTGTTCGTGTACGTCCAAGCCTCCCTGGACGAGAAACTGGCACATCTGCGGATTCCATAGTGAATGCCTTAAAAACGTGAGCCAAAAAATTACGACTTGGGTAGTTTGAGGCACAGCACCACGTATATGCAAAAGCGACGCGCTATTCTTGTCCTGGTCTCTGATATTCGCGTGTCAGCCAGTAAAGAAATTGACAAAGTCCTGAACAGAGCCACTAGCAGCGACTGCAAATCCAGTAGAATGACTCGGAACGATGTTCTTGATCACTCGTTACCGAGAGCGCGGCGGACACAGTGAGCTCTAAATATTCTCCCTTGAGCAGATGCGAGGAGCGATTTCAAATCTTCTTTCAGTTGCCAATCGTTGTTGTGATTAATTATTCGTTCGTTACCCTCAATGAATTTGATTATGATACTGAATATGTCATCTAGTGATAGATGAGTCTGTGGGCCTGGTTCTTGCCTAGTAGTGTTATTGTCTCTTGCAGCACTTGAGGAGAAGCAGAGATTATTTTTTCATTTTGAGATGGAGGCTGGTTATGCGACCAAAGACCGTTGGGGTCTGCCTTCGGGAGTCTATTACTGTCGATGGCCCCCCTAGCTTAGGGAACAGAGGGCAGAATGGATATGAGAGAAGGGGCGGGGTGTTGCCCTCGTCGGAAAGCAGCTGTAGTATCCTTAGATCAAGCGCTTATAAAAGGACCTCGGAAAACTGTAATAAATAGACTAATGAAACGGCCACGGGTGACTGCAATAACCGTGAACCCCAGTCTAGGAGGAAATCTGAATATTACGCATCCCAGACTGGTCGAAATCAAATAAACCAATGGGGACTCGTGTGATCACGCAAAGTAGTAGATAATCTAGTAAAAATAAGGGAAATCAACGATGAATTCAATTAAAAAACTAAGTGCTGGTGTGTGAAAAACTAAGGAGTGTCTAGCTAAGTGTGTACAGTATTGATCACAAAAATACCCTTATTTTCTAGCCCATTACGTGAGTTTTGACCCCCTGGCAGCGATTTATGTAAGCAAAACCACTTACACTGCTTCACTAACCGTGCTATTGACGGCCCTCGTAAAGCGGGTTGATCCTTTACATTAGTCATATAAAAAATCTCGCAACAATCTGGCAAAAATGAAAAAGTCATGTTAAGAAGGGCAGGCTCTAGCTAGGTCGAGAATTATCGCCTCACTTCGGTTGTCGAACCTACCTAAAGGAATTTGCTATCTCGGGAGCAATGTGGCTCAGTCTCGCGGCACCATTCCCGACTTAGGTTCCCTATAGTATCTTCAATAAACTCTCCATCTCTCGTGCTGTTTTTTCGAACACTCCATTCACTCAGTTTGTTGAAAAGTTGACAGCGACTATGAAGCGGTCAGCGACACAAAAATAAGCCGAGATGTAACCATACCTTGTACTAAAGGCAAAATCTGATCAGAGAATTTTAGTCAGGTCTTTGGCCGCTTTAATATTTTTAGCACATAACTAATTAATTGTTTACTTCTTGCTATTCCAATCTATAGGTGTGTGGAGATTGCGACGCTATTTCACGACGCGATTGTTTAGATGACCTAAAAACTGCAACAACTGGTTTTACAGCAATAGGCCTAAAGGGGGCTATATTTACGTTCACGGTATATCCTCGGAGTGTTTGTTTATAAAGTGTTATGGAGTCAAGAAGATAGAATGCTGCCGGGAGACTATTAGCATATGAGCGTAGTCTGCTTTTCTGGCGAAGCAGTAGACAGATTTGACGTACAGACGTATTGGTGGTGTACAGTAGCCTTAGTTAGTGCATAGACTGAGGTAAGCCAATCAGAAAACATACAATTAAGGAGTCACCTCGTCTCGGGATTTTAGCTCATGCGCGGCTCGTTGCGATCATTGCCACTGATTTCTAATTTGATTGCTAATTTGATTGCTCCAATCATAACGGAACCAGCTGGTATAAGACAGCCATCAACCACCTTAGGTAGTCAGACCAGAAGAAAGAGACTGAATGTTGGGGGAACACGACCTGACGTCGCAACCAATGAATGCTGACACAATGGTGCAGAGAAGTGCAGAGATGCAGCAATGCTGACGGAGCAACACGTTTACTTACCATCATGGCTTGCTGCATCGGCTTCATCAGCAGCAGTAAGTGAGAAAGCCATACCCTTGACGCGTCAGCCAATGAAAAGGGTTATAAGAGTGCACAAAATATAGTAGACAAGTTTTCAATACCCAGATAGCATTTAGTCAGGTAGGCCACCGAGTAACAAATGCTACGCTCTTGCCTTGATATTGCAGTATCGATCTCGGAGATTCTTGCTACAATTTCAAGTCAAGACGAACCAGAACATGTACTAAAGGGAATTGCGCCTATCCCAACAAACCATGAATAGTAACACGACAGTACTCTTATTTGTACCTGTAGCCTGCTTCGTCGATAACCTTGTTTTGGTTTCTGCGGAACAGCTGCGCGGGGAAGAACACCGTTGCCAGTATTTCAGTTTCATGAAGTCAGGATAACATGCGCGTGAGGAGGTGTGCCTAACAATGTGCACCACGCATCGTCCTTGCCCTTATCTATAAATGCGCTATTTCATTCCTGTGTTCTAAATATGTGGGAAAGTCAAACCCCCAAGGGAAGTCACAACTGTCAAAGATCTTAATCGTCTCTCTAGTTAACCCTAAGCGCAAAAAGCTTGAACCTCTCATAAATCTATAGCCTCATTTGAAATTGTCAACATAGAATCTGTCACTTCTTCCCTTTATCCTGGCTACTATTATCGAACTCAACATTCACCATCTACTCAACAAAATGGCGGAAAATGAAGTTATGGAGAGCAAGAAGAAAACGTAAATCACCTCATACTGTCTAAAACTAACTTAGTCGACTAATATCATACGCTAGGCATCGCGCCCCGGTAGATACTGACTTGCTAGGGATCGGGGCTTGGACGTACGATGATGAATCGAAGCATACGGCCCTGAAGAAGAAGGATAATGAGGGAAATAAAGTGGGTGCTAAGGAGTCGCATAAAAGAAAATGCCAGCATGGAGGCAAAGACCCTACGGTTTGAAGCCTCATTAGTAGGGGAGCTCTTGCTGTCATAGACCTAGAGAATGTGTAACAGATTATACTTGAAATACTACTTCATCATTTTCAGCATGGATATTTCAGCGCTAACTTTAAGTACGATCAGGTTAGTCCCGATATCTCTTCCACTGCGATTCTTCATCCGCTCTACTAGAAGGATTATAGGTGATCCATCCCAACAGAAGTCAACTCCCTATATCCCACTCTCCAAAGATTTACCCCAAAAGGTAAAGAGAAAAGAACCGAAGTCCTATGACTCTAACTATCCCATTCGAAAAATTAAACACGATACATTATTTACATCTATATTGCTTTTAGAACTTGAATTGACCTCTTTCAGACCTAGATCCACGGTCTTGTCTTGCTTTTTCCATCTCCAGACCCCTCTGCCCTCACTTTCTTACCATAGCATTAGGAGTTCAAGAAAGTCTCAATCTCTGTCTAGAAGTACTCTCATGCATCTTACAACATGGCTTTTCTTGTACCGTCTCTTCTCGCCCAGTTTCTTGTAGTGACTGGGGAAAGACTGCTAGCTCAAATACTGAAGGACTTTCTAACCCTCTTAAACAGTAAACGCGCGGTGGTTTAAGCAAAGACGGGATTGGCCATCGAGAGGCTTTTGCCAAGCCATGACTCTCTCATAGTCTTAGGGGTTTGTAGTACCACATTACCTTTTTTTCTTCCTCGAATAGGATTGCTTTATACGCTAAATTCATGCCGCCGTTGCTAAGGTGAATATGACAATTTACAGACGACTCCAACAACATGTTATGACTAATCAGCATCAGTGGTTTAGTGGTATAAGCCACGAGTGCAACGACATCCTTTCTACTTCCGGACTCGTCGAATTCGAGATAATGAGAGATACCTCACATTACAGCAGATTGTGGCCAAGGTACCACAAGATACTTGAGGTCCAGATATGGAATACAGCATTCGTGCCGACTCTCGAGCATCCAAGAATCCTTTCCCTGTCCAAAACCTGAACATGGCTCCTACGCGTCGCGCAAATCCGAAACTGGCTCACCAAGGCCTCAAGCGTATTCATCCTCGAACTGAGGATGCCTGAAGGAAGCAAATCAGGCTCCTGGAGCCGATACCGCGTCGAGACCTGCATCGCATTTCGACTCTGGTATAAATTAGCGAACCGGCAGAGCAGAGACACTTATTCTTCGATAATCCATCCGCCAAGTTCCCCTACCAGAGAAGTGGTCTTGATTCTCTTTTTCGCTACACCATGGTTCGACGAAAGATCTCGGCTAGCGTATATCTCGAGAGCTGTTTAGGCGCTCAAGGGCTTGCGCCAAAAGTTGCCCTCCCTTTGAAACCAGATGGAGTTCATGAGAACTATCGGTCATGGCATGAGGCCTCATGTATCTCGGAGAAAAAGACTTCGAGGTAAAAATACCGGCCCAGCCACCAGTTCTCTGATGCAATATTTTGATCTCCTCCAATGCATACTTGTGGAGCAAGGTGCCCCCATTGATACGAAGGTTGCAGAGCAAGTCCGATTGGTGAGAACTCTATTTGGCATCCTGACGGGCAGTTGTACTTATTTTCGTTTGTACTAGTACATACAGAACGAACTGCGAGCAGAGCTCAATTCTCCGTTGCGTGTGCGGCCAAGGCGATGGCCACGAAGACAACACTTTACTTAGATGGCTGGTGTTATTAGCACGAAAGAAGATATTGGAATTTCGAAAGTTGGGACTCGGCAACCCGGCTGATAGCCTGCCGCAACATCAGCCGTTTTCAAGGAGCTCGAATTGGACAATAGGAAAAGCGACGCATCCAAGCGCCATCGCAGCTCACATATTATATACCAACACGTGAAGCTAGTAGCATATTAACATCGGACAGGTTTCAGAACAGGGTAGCCGAATGAGTCTATGCTCTTATCACTGACCTAATCACCAAGAACAGCTTTATTGTGTAGACAATCTTCATTATCCAAGTGATTCATTACAAAAACCTCTTCTATATCTACAAATCCCGCCAAGGTACCTTACACTTTAAGCAGTCGGCTGCCCAAGATTGACCTGATTTCCACTCTTATCGATCGTCCTCGCCGTATTGCCATACATACCAAACGTGCCTCCCGGCCTCGGCAATCTCGGATTATTACACCACCCACCAGGTCCAAACGCCGCAGTCGCCCAAATCTGGTTGTTGGTAGTGCCATACTTGGGGTTTGGATTGGACTGAGTAGTCAAGAACAACTTGCCAGCGGCGGTGCAGTAGCTCTGTCCATTCCTTTCCACCGTGTTCAGCGACGCATCGATGAACGCCTTCCACAGCCAGCGCATCTTGCCCTGGCGGACATTACCATTGCCATCTGTGTAGGTCGGCTCGCCAGCTATTGCTGTATTACCCCGTTCCGTGGCATATTCATCGTCGAAGATACTACACACGAGATCGATCCAGTTACTCGGACGCTGCATCTTATTCCAAGTGGCTTCCCCCGTGCCTCCCGTGGGAACCCACTGGAGGTAAGTAAAGACGGCCGCGACATATTTGACGTAGACCATGGTGGTATCTCCATCACCCTGATCCACACTCGGATTCTTCTGCTGGAAAAGCGTCGTCTTCTGCCCATTCATCTTGCCATCCGCGAGGATCAGCTCATTGACATTCGTGCCATCGCCGAGTCCGTGCATACAATGCCGCCAGAAGAAGTCGTCCCCCGCCGCCACGTTGCCGAGTCTGGCGTTCGACAAGCTGAAATACGCACTTCCCGCTGGGTCGGAGCCGAGGAGATACTCCTCGACCCACGCTTTGCTCGGCTTCGTGTAGCCAGCAGGCAGCGCTGAGGACGGCGCGGTTCCAATGCCGCCGAGCCACTGCATGAAGGAGAGGATTGTCTGAAACTCGAAGACGTGTTCGGTTACGTAGTCGGCTTGATCGAAATGAGGCTCAGTGCCGTCGTTGAGTATCATGTCCGGAACACACGGGGCGGTAGCTGGGACTTGACTGGCGTCGTAGCCCAAGTATTTTTCAATCGCCGAATATTTGGTGTTTTTGATGGCTTCGCCGCAGGTAGGGAACGTGTCTATATTTATCCATTGGTAAGCATTTCAACTTGAAATACTCACGCAGGGTTTGCCACCGCTCGCTGAACCTGTGGGGGGAAGGGGGGAAAAACAGACAGAAAAAACAGTGTGACTTACCGGATTTAAGGTCTATAGTGAGCCCACCGACTGTGGTCCAGCTGTATGTTTTCCGATCCCTCTTCCATAACTCACCTCGGGCGAGCAACTCCGCGTATATAGTGTCATTTACAAGATCGCGTGTGCTCAGACCAGAAGGGCAAGCCTCCTCGGCGTACGGCAGGTAGGCGCAGGAACCTGCTCGTGGTTGGATAGTCGCCGCATAGGAGTAGTTCGCCTGCCCTTCAAATTGAATATCTTGTCGTCTCTCCAAAGAGCTGTCACCGCACAGAGGGCAGGGCGGTACATCTCCTGGTTCCGTCCCGTCGTCCGTCGGACATGCGAGTCCAAATGGTAAGTGCAGCAATGGCCCGATAACGGTGGTGTCCCGCTTGCTCAGTCCCAAGCTTCGTTCTCCCAAGGAAGCTATAGAGAGAGTGTTTCCTAGACTTCGAGTTCTCCTCGGCGCGTCGAGAAGATCTCTCTTGGAGGAGATAGGGCACGTCTCCTCGATAGTCGGCACAGGGCCCCATTCGCCGAGGAACCAGGGGCTGTGAGGCAAGACCCAGCTCAACTGTTTTGGCGCGTCCAGTTGAGCGTAGAGACTGGCACCCACGTTGGCTCCGTAACATACGCTGCCTCCTGACTTGCCAGCGTTGGCACGGAGGTAAGCGGTCGCATAACCGTCAACGACCAGGTCGACCTCGCAGTTGGGCACCTTGTTGAAGATGGAGCCCCAGGTGATGCCGAAGCTCACCTGCGGCTTGACGTGCGCTGTGATCTGCCCACTGGCCTCGACCGACCAGTCGAAATCAGTCTTGCCTGCTTGCGTGTCCGGGTTGGTGTCATCGTTGAGGCTCTTCGGGTCGTAATCACTCCCCTGGTCTGGAAATGTGATGCGCGTATCCCATTTGGCGAGTTTGACCGAAGCTTCTAGGTGACCAGATACGCTGAGTTCTACGTTGACGGAGCCGAAGAGCTTGAAGTTGGGCCCGACGGTGATGATTCCGGGCACGCTGAACAGAGCGTTGAAGTTCTGCAAGCCAAACAGCTCAATGTCGCCTGTGTCATACGCTGCTCTAACAATTGCATCGATGGTAAAGATAGCATCGATGTCGCCACGGTTGCGCAAATACATGAAAGACTGACTCAGATCTGGCAGAATAGACCCTTCAGTGAGTGTCGCAATGATAGTGAGACCGAATTGCGTGTCAATCTTGGCTGTCAAGTCTGCAATCACGTCCAAGTTTGCCTGGATATCGATTCCGTTCAAGTTGCATTGGAACTGCTCCTGCAAGAGGATGGCCTTGATGGTTTGCGAGACGGAGTGGTCAATTAGCGGCGCTTTATCAGCCACGCTGAAGAGTCCCTTGAGCCAGGAGACGATATCACTGCCAAACCAGCGTTCGTGAAGCTCAGCCCGGGACATGAGACCACTCTTGTGATCTTGGCGCCATGCATCTTCGAGCCAACGTCTATGATTGCCTCCGAAGTCCTAGAAGGGAGGCACTCGTTAGCACAAGGTAGACTCGGCATGTACAAGAGGACATCAAGGCGGACAAGTTCCACCATACTCACCTCCAGGGAACGTTTGGCCTTTCTCTTTTCGCCTGCCTTGTTCACAATCTCGTTCCAGTAGCCTTCTTCATTGCTGTAGTCAATGCGGATCTGCGTGTCACCGAGATCTCGCGGCACCCTCGTGAAGTCATAGTCAAAGGTAAGATCGAACACGAGCGGATTGGCGATCTTGGATCGCTTTGCCACGTGCGCTGGCACGGTCTGGTTCTCCGATGGCTTCATGTCTTTGGCAACAGCGTACCGCCCCGGACCACAGCCCTCGGGCATCTCGAGAATCGTTCCCGGCACGCCTCTTCCGAGGCCGATCTTGTAGCAATTGCTCATCTCTGAGTCATCTGTGCAGACCATCTGCACCGTGTGCTCGCCCTCGGTGACCGCGTCGTTGCACCCAAAGACGTCCCAGTGCGAGCCATCGCGCTTGTCAACTGACACCTGGATCGCCTCGGGAGACGCCAAAACGACAAAGCCGAATGACGCATCATTAGGGTCATCTTGAGTTCCCTGAGTGACGCGCCCGCCATAGGTGTCGTCGACGTCCAGCTTGAACTTGACACCTACTTCATCGCCCGTGGGCGGATTCTTGAACAAATAGTCCAGCGGAACGGGCAAGAATAGCGAGTTTCCATCGACAGGTTCACAGCAAAAGACGCGCTGGCGTGAGAATTGCCAGCCGCAGTCATCGCCGCCACCGTCATACGACTCAGCAAGTTGTACCTCGGTGCCGAATTTACAATTGTTGTTGTAGCAGCTGCCTCCTTTACCCTGCCAGTAGCAGCTGTCTTCCTTGAAATTGAGTGGCTTCTCACAGCAAAGCTGCTTCGGGTCTAACAAGCAGTCGTCGTAGAAATAGCCCGCCATCGAGACCTCGTTACTGTTGCATGAGCCACCGCAGCCCGTTGTGCGGCAGCCTGTTTCTTTGGAAGGCTTGCAGCAGTACACTTTGTTGCCATCTTTACACTTTTTACCGGAATCGCCCCATTTGTTTTGCATCATGGGCACCTCGTCGGGCTGACAGTGGCCATTGCAATAGGGGTCTCCTCCACGCCACAAGCAGTCCGCCGGGTTGGGTGCCGACGCAACCGGACAGCAGAGGTGGTTGACCGAGTCGGCATCGTAGGAGCCATCGCAGGTCTGGGTTGAGATGGTAAGCTCGCCCGCTTTGCATGTCTCGCCGCAGTTAGACAGTCGGCACACGCCCGGGTTGGCCTCGTCCCAGTACGCCACGTCAACGATCTCGTTGGCAAATGCGCTGAGTGTTTTGGGGTACAGAAGTCCCTGCATGGCATCCAGGTCCGAAGTGTCCTGGTCTATGGCCCAGATCAGCAGACCACCGAGCCCCTGGCCATTGGCGTACTCTATCTTCTGTTGGAATGTGTCTCTATCGTCGTAGCTGACCCACTGGTCCTTGCCCCAAGTCAAGTATTTGACCGCATTGTCTTTATCCCAATACGGATCAATATCGTTTTGCTTGATGATTTGGGTAATCTCGTCATACGACAGAATGCCAGATTGGCCGGAGCACTTTCCAGCTTCGGCACCACCCTTGAATGGGCAGCCGGGCTTCCAACAGCCTGGATCTGTCAGCTGAAAGCTGCGCCCATAGAACCCGATACCCAAGTTGATCTTGGAAGGCTCAATATCGTTGCGCCAAAACAGCGACAAGGCTGTGTTGATCTCGGTCAAATTCGTGTGGGCGAGTACAATCTGGCCAACTTGATCCTTGTCGCTGTCCCAAGTCCCATGCAGATCATAGGCCATGAGATTGGTCCAGTCAACCCATTTCATGCTCGCGGCCAGATCAAAGTGCTGCAGGTACCAGAACGAGGTGGGGGTGGTGAAAGATACGAGGTAATGCTTGGCCTGCAACAAGTTGACGACCCAGAGCGTGAACAAAAAATCGGTGAAGTTTTTGCCGTCATCTTCATTGCCACCACGGTCTCCAGCTCCGGGATCTGTCAATGAGAAAGTCAGCACGGGCAAGGAAGACTGGACGGTATGAGAAGACAGTGGCATAGTCAGACTTACACTCCCAATCAAAGTCGACACCGTCGAATCCATGCTGTAGCCGTCTTGTTAGTATTGAGTCTCGGGCTGGTCCGACAGAGTGATACCTACCTGGTTCATGAAAGCAAGCAAATTTGTGATGAACTTCAACCGGTTACCCTCGTTGGCCACGATATCGCCGAAAACAGGCTGCGTATCGGTCCCATTGTCGCTAAATGTCCATCCACCGAGAGAGATGATGATCTTGACGCCCGGGTTGACATACTTAAGCTCCATGATCTGGTCGATCACGTCGTCGGGCACTCCGGGCATCATGACGATGTCGAAGTCCCCGGGTGTGATGTAGCCAAAAGAAAGGTGCAGATGTGTGAGACTGCCGACGGGCAGGTTGCGTAGAGACACGCCCGAGCAGTCGGAGTCGTACTTCCAACCCTCATAGTAGCCGATTATGCGGCTCTGTACATCACCACCCGACTTGCCCGATCCGCTGGGCTGCTCGCAGTTGCTCTGGCAGCCATCCTGACAGAACTCGTCTGTCACGCCGCAGAAACCGAACTTGGAGCAACACACATTCAGCGGGCACGTGGCATTGGCCTTTTCGGCGTACTCTCCACACGGCGCGTGGGCATCACAGTTGCTCCAACATTTATCGTTGGGTGACTCGCCATTGGTGCCACAGTAGTCTGGGCCATAACCGCAAACTCCGTTCTTCCCGCAGCATGCCCCTGGAATAAAGAGTTAGGCAGATATTTACAAATCCTCGCTTGATGCGAGTGCCTGAATAGAATATAAACATGTTGAACTTACCATTGCTGCAGGGCTTGTTCTCATCGCAGCTGTACGGATCATCGGGGTTCACAGTCTGGCGCTTCACCCGGTCCTGACTGTCTTCTTTCCTTAATTTGGCAGCGGTGCCGAGATAGATCTCAACTGGTGAGGGTGGATTTCCACACGTGTTGTCAAGCTGAGGCTCATGTGTAGGGTGAGAATGGCGAGAATGTATTTTGGGAAGGGCAGCAGCTTGGAAAAGAATGCCACTGCACAAGTAAATGAGTGTAACGAAGGAGAGTTTCGCCATGATGGCTATCGTAACGAGAGACAAGCGAGCAAATTGCTCTTTGAGTCTTGAGGCCTCGACGATAAGAAACACTTATATACCTCAATCAAACGAGAGTAAAGAAACGAGGATGCAGTTCTTCTTGTGGCCTCCTTGCCGGGCCTATTCAAGTACCGGTATTCCCTGAGGCCCTCGTGCCCCTAAATGCCTTTATGTGAACATCAATTCAAAAAGCCGCGTTCTCGACCTCGCGAGCCCTGTCTTGTGCAATGCGGCGCGACCGAATTCATCTCCGAGAGCCTCGCCGACTGAATCAATGGATTCAATATTGAAGTTCTGTAAGCAGAGCAATTTCCACCAAGGCTTGCAATTGGCGGGTTCGGGGCCAACCCCAGCCAGGTACCACGTCGTGCTGACCTTATGTCTCAATCCAGACCAGCCGACCTGTTGAAAATGGACGTGCCTGAGAAAGGGGGTATATGTTCCTGAATCCTACATGAATGGTGCAGTGAGCCGTGAGATAGGCCATTGCTGAACCGCATCTCAAGGCTAAATACTGAAGTGCATTACATCGCTGGCGGCCACATTCGCACGATAGCATTGCAGCTTGCTTTCCGGAACACCAAATTCCCCCGTGTTCACGACGAGGCCATGTGGAAAACACTCGTTCTTCTTCTCCATTGCCTCGTCGGCACCCAGGCTGTCGTCTGGGTCACCACCACGGACGACCTTTACTCCAACACCACCAGCAGCTGCATCGCGAGTCTTGGGACTGACTTGGCCTGCGATAGCTCTCTCGCCAAACTCCGCCCGTCTATTTACCCGCCTGAAGAGATCCTGAGCAGTGTATGTATATCTGCATGTGCCGCATCTCTTGGGAGCTATGAGGCCGCTGTGTCATCGGCCTGCGGCGATCAGACTTATGACAGCGTTTCGTCGACTGGACAAGTCCCCATACTGACTATTCCTCAACTGCTGCGCTACACGTACAACTTCAGTTGCTTGACTGATTCGTCCAGCGGGCAGTACTGCAAAGTACTGTCGGCGGAGGCCGCTGGCATCAATGCGGATCAGAGCAACCTCGGTGATCCTGATGTCAGCGGAGGAGGGACCGCGGATGGCTGCACAGACTGCGACTTGAAGATCCTTCAATTCCAAGCCAGCTCTCCATTTTATTCGAATGCTGAAGTCTCGGCCCAGTACAGCTCGGCTACGTCGAGCTGTCAGAAGACTGGATATCCCCTGACGACCGTGACGCCCGTCTTCACGGCCCCAACGCCATCTCCCACCAACAGTACGTGCACAGGACGCACGTACGAGGTCCAGTCAGGAGACACGTGCAAGTCCATCTCCAAGGCTCAGAAAATTGGCACCAACTGGCTGCTCATGGACAATAATCTGCCTGCCTACTGCGCGGACTTTCCGACGAATGGCACCCTCTGCTTGGGACACTCATGTCCGACAATCACGCTCGAAGCCAACTCCACGTGCAATGGTCTCGCGAAAGCGAACAACATGACATATGCCCAGCTCCTTGCGTGGAATCCGTCCATTGATCTGGCTTGTAGCAACCTAGACGAGCAGGCTGGTTATGAACTGTGTGTTGGAAATCCTGATCCCGGGTACGTGGCGCCGACCAGCACATCGCTTTCCGTATCGCCGACCACGGCCACATCACCAGTCGCTATTCCGACGGACATCGCCAACGGGACAACTACCAACTGCGGAAGTTACTATCAGGCGGTGCCCGGCGACTATTGCAATCTGTTGCTGGTCCGGTATGGCCTTTCACTTGGTGATTTCCTCGTGCTGAACCCAGAGGTGAACGAGAACTGCACAAACTTGTTCGCCTATGAGTCCTATTGCATTCTTCCCGTGGGGGATATCGGTAATTACCCCGGAGCGCCTGGCAGTAACTCAGCCAGCCTCACGGGAACGCCCACGGCTTTCGCATCACTGCCCACGGCAACCTATATCCCCCCGTTGTTTGGTGGATATAACAGGACGTATGCCAACCAGACTCGACAGGACTGTCAGTACTATGCGGATGGTGCTGACCTAACAGTCGAGGTCAACGGTACCTTCTATGACAACACCTGTCAGCTTGCTGCTGTCACATACGGTATCTCGCTAGAGAACTTGGCCATGTGGAACCCAAGTCTGGGTGACACATCCGCTGTCGATTGTGCCTTTGACACAAGCCTCTGGTACTGTCTGGGCTTCGGTGGGAACGATGAAGATTCGGATGGAGGAATGACGGAAACGACACCAATTGCCGTAAGTTTCCCCCGTTGATCTGCTTGCATGACACTCGCCTGACGATAGATCGTAGGATGGCACAACCTCAGAGTGCGACGAATATATCGAGGCAACATCTTGGGATAATTGTACGACACTCCTGACGGGGACAGATGTTACCCTCGCTGAGTTCTATGCACTGAACCCTGAGGTCGGCGCCGACTGCAGCAAATTTGTTGGAAGTGAGTATTATCCCATCGACTGCTCCCAGTGAAAGAAAGAAGAAGAAGAAATAAGCACGACTAACGTAGAGCCATGGTGCAGACTATCGCTACTGCCTTGTCGGAACTCCTGCACCTCCCAGCACTACTACCTCGGCCGTACCACCAGGCCCTACACAGTCCGGCCAGCCAGCCGACTGCAACGCCTGGTACATCGCCAAGGAGGGTGACTCGTGCACCGTCGTCGAAGACCTCTTCGGCATCTCGAGCGCCCAGTTCCACGCCTGGAACCCGGCTGTCTCTGATGATTGCTCGAGTGGGTTTTGGGCTGATGAAGCCTATTGCGTTGGTACAGGCAGTCCAATTTCGGTGACAACGACCTCGACACCAACAACCACAACAACTACTACTTCTTCCTCATCAGCTCCGACACCCCCGGCGCCTACACAAGACGGACAACCAAGCGACTGCAACAAGTGGTTCGTCGCCAAGGCAGACACCTCATGCGCCGACGCCGAAGCGGCGGGCGGCATCACGGCCGCTCAATTCTTCGAGTGGAATCCCGCCGTCTCCTCTGATTGTGTGAACGGATTCTGGGCCGACGAGGCTTACTGTATCGGGAGGGCTTCGGTCTCAGGTGGAACGACGACGACGACGACGACGACGACGAAGGCCACAACCACAACGTCGTCGCCGACCTCTCCTACGCCGCCGGCGCCGACACAAGAAGGTCAGCCATCGAATTGCAATGCATGGTATGTACCCGTGTCTGGCGATGACTGCGGCGTCGTCGAGACCAAGTATCAGATTACGGATGCGCAGTTCCATGCGTGGAACCCGGCTGTGTCGTCGGATTGTTTGAGTGGCTTCTGGGTGGGAGAGGCGTATTGTGTTGGGCTCGCGTCCTAATATCAGTGATTTCTTGTACGATCGAAATTGTTGTTATCCATTAGTATTATCTCATAGCCACGTCCATCGCCCGAATGAGATCCAACTGAGAGGGTGCAGTCTTTGACACCTACTGAGTCTGAGGGAGCAACATCTCGAGACCCTCAACCAGATACTTCCGAGGATTTTGTAGCAATATGCCCAATAGTCTCTATGTAAACATCAGGCACAGCATACTGATCAGTTACCCCGGGAACGTCGATTTTTACAAACGTGCCGAGATACAGCGAGCTCAAATCATGTGTTGGGAACATTCTTTGTTTCCTAAGTAACGTGCTGTTGCCTGAGGGGGAAGTAGCGTTAGTATATAAGATACGATACCAGTGCACCATGTCAGCGAAGTAGCTACCTCCCTGGACCTGCCTGCATTATTACGGAATAGTTCTCATCACCAGCAACAACAATTAGGTAGCAACTTCAGAAACTTCGCTTTTTGCAAACGCGCTAAGAGACCGCGGATTCGAAACGCGTGTTAGTCACCCTTTTTTTACTCCATAAACTAAGGCTTTTGAAAGGGAACGGAGATGAGAGCTTACCTTAGGTAGGTAGGTAGGTAGGTATTATTCAAATTGTCGGAGACGCATGCCGCCCATGATGATATGCATTTCCAATCGAAAGGGCGTGAAATGAAAGTGTTGCAATGATGAGGGTAAGATAACCATGGTCCATCAGATTTCAATGTTGTGGAAGTAAGTGCCCCGCTTCGCTCTCACTTCAGTCTCACCTCACTCTCACCTCTGTTGAAGCACCGTGCACGGCCTACTACAAAAGTCATGGGACGTACCCCTCAGCACCTACGACGGGGCATGCTCCCAGCAGAAGCCAGCGGAATCACTGTGATGCGGCGCGTCTCAGACAGCGACCCATCAGTCTCTCTCATCAGCACATTCCGCAACACCTGGCTCTACCGCACCTACCACAACAACTCCGACCCGCAAACTGGCATCACACGCGCCCACCCAAGTCGGATTCCGCGCCCGCGCGTTTCCCTCCAGATCTACTACACAGGCGCCCAGGCTTCCGACCCAGACCATCTCGAGCGCGTGGCACGTGCTCTAGAGTCGGTCATCCTACATGACAGAAACGACACGCGTGACGAATACGAGAGGGACAGACTTGATGTATACGGGCTGCCAGGAGCCTCCGTCGAACGTTGCATTTCGCACCAGAGCATCGAGATCGCCGCGCGCGAGGCACAAGCCTCCAAGGAATGGTATATCCAACGGTATGACATCGGCGGATCGAGCTGGCGCAGCGCTCTGGTCATTGTCCGAGATGTGGATCTGGAGAGCACGGAGAACCACGTGGTTGGGCTATCGACCGTCTACTTCGACCGTGTGAGGGAGGATGGGGAGCGTCCTGGTGAGCCGTACTGGGAACGAAGGGCGGAGAATCTCAATGATCAGTGGGTGCTGATTCATGAGCTCAAGCATATGCTTAACTGGCAGCATAGTGCTTCGCAGTTTGATGGTGAGGGTGAGCGGTATAATGATCAGGGAGAGGGTTAGCGGTAGATAGATACCCGAGTAGACTCATGGCGACTTTGCTCATAGTGACTGAAATGATGAACATGACTCATGATTGTAGTCACGACCCTGATTATTATACAGTGCCACTAGTATGCCATGTGTTCCGCAAAGTCATATATTTGAGTAGGAGGGCAGTAGTGAAGAATGACAGGAGTCAAAATATTTGCATCTCTCGAAGGCTGGGCAGTAAAGGGGAAATCGCGCCCAGCTCCTTGGCGGCCGGCGTCGTCCTTTGACTACATGTAGGTAGACCAGCGTGACGGGGCACAGCGATCGTTATCATCCAAACTTCCATCAGGAAACTACGTCTTGATCATATGTCTTGATCGACTTTGCCCGGTGGCGCCGGGACTCATAAAAGACTTCATTGCCAGCAAGTCAGTATTCAAGCCTGGAGGAATCTATCAAGTCACAATAGTCACCGTAAAGTTGAGTGAAGTGCCTGACAAACATCTCTATTGGTCAATACTAAGATGAGCATCTAGGATCAGCTACTACTACTTAATTCAAAGCCCAGAATAGGACACGAACTGCATCGCGTCGTCAGCCTAGGCGGCCAATTCACGGCTGATGCATTTTTTATCCATTTTCTTCCTCAATTGATTTTTTTGGCAGTGCGAATGTATGTTTGTTGATATAATAAACAATAGAGTGCATTACTTCAATGTGGGCGTGGTACATAGGTGAGGAGAATGATATTGGCCGTAGTAAGATGACTTTCTGTCATACGGACCGGCCTTGGGTAGGGTAATGCAACTACCAGTGTACCCGGGTCTGGTCGGCGATATCCTGTACTCAATCTGCAAAGCGTCTTTATTCTTGGATATCATGTTTGTTATTATCGTGGACACGATAATTGCAATCTAAATGTGTTCCTGAACTCAGAGTTCAGGAACAGGAACAAAATGATCTGGAGTGATTTAGCTCGCAAAGAACGAACCCATTCGTGTATAAAAACCCAAGATTTGCCGCTGGGCTCGAGAGAGGAACTTAGACTCCTATGCCTCCTTGACGCCCAAGAAGATTATTGCAATATTGAATACTCTTCCAAGCCCTAGTACTCTAGCCCTTGTGACACCTTCCGTCTACGTCAGGAACTCTAACCTTAAATTAGCTCTTGTCCAGGTTATTGACATCAATTTTGAATCAGCTTGACGCTGGGCTTTTTTACGATTTCCTACCGGAACGTCATTCCGTCGACTCATTGGATGTCTTATGTAGTCGATTTTGAACTCGACAAGAATTCTGGTTAGGTACAATAGTATTTAGGATGTCGATTGAATTCCTTGGATCTAGAGTCAAGTTTAGAGTTTTGACTAGACACTTATAGTATGGTAACTCTTGTTAGATGACTCCTGAGAAGCGAGTATGTTTCAAGGCTAATTAAATAAATTTTTCATAACTATCCCCTCAATACAAATACAGCTCAAGCCTATCATGAACTCCACGAAAGTCTCGACAAAGAGAGGAGGTCAGTTTGGCTCCTCTAAGATGTTGCAGTTAAAGCTGGAAGCAAGCAATTTGCCATCTTCACCGAGTGGGAGAAAAGCTGTGGCATGAGAGTCCTTACGCCCGTGATTTACGAATGTACTATTGCACAGACCTACCTAGATAACTGTCAGTGCACATGTTTCCTCATCTGTTTAACCTCATTTCTCGAACTGATGTAAGGAACTTTCACCTTCCTATTTTCATTTCCCCGCATCCAGGAATTTGCTCCGTTTGACTGCCAAGATGTGCTAGATTTATATACCGGGGTAGAATGGAGATAGTAAAACCACCAATAAGAGAGACGATCACGCTGCTATATGTTCTTCAGGATTACGAACATTCCTTTCAAGCAGCCTATGTTAGGGCGCTAACATAATTGCATGTTGATGTACTTGGTCAGTTGATATTAACATAGAGCCGCAACTTGGATCAACGTTTTGGAATAATATCGAGCATGACACATACTATCGCCATGTCAGCTTGATCTATAATGATGCAAATTGTTGGGTTTTGTTTGCTCGCTTTCCTTTCTATTTTTGATCACAATGTCATCGCAACTTCCGAGGCATCTCATATGCTTTGGTATTCTGAACCAGCCAAAGCAGACTTTTTTGACGCGCTGCCAATTGGAAATGGGTTCCTCGGAGCGATGATCCACGGGTACACCGATAAAGAACTAATTCGTCTCAATGAGGAATCAATATGGAGCGGTGGGCCAATAGACAAGATACCACTGAATGCCAAATCTTCGTTGAGCCGCCTTCGGCAACAGGTTCTGGATGGTCAGCTCACTGAGGCTGGCAATAACTGGATGACGAACTTCAAGCCCGAATACGACGACATGCGTCGGTACCAGCCGGCTGGCGAACTACGAATAGACTTCGGTCATCCGTTTAGTGCTGCCACAGACTACAAGCGCTCACTAGACTTAAGTAGTGCTATCTCATTATCAAGCTACACAGTTAACAACATAACATACACGCGGGAAGGATTCAGCAACTACCCTCACAATGTAATAGCTTTTGGATTTTCTGCATCTTCATCGGGTGCGTTAGGCTTCAATGTTAGCCTTTCTCGAGATCGGAATATCACCCGGTTGGCTGCCGATGCTACAACGGCTACATTGTTGTTAAGCGGGTCCGGTGAGGAGGATGATACGTACAGGTTCGTCTCCAAGGCTCGCGTTATTCTTAAGGATGGTAAGAGTTTTAGGGTTACGCACAAACACACATATTTGCTAACACACGCTTACAGGATCTGGTGTGATTAGCAGCAATGGCACAGCTTTAGCTATTCAGGGGGCTACCGAAGTATGGCTGGTATACGCAGTTGAGACGGCTTTCAGGTACACCAATGCTACCGCGGAACAACTTAGTTCAGCAGTTGATCGTCGTATCAATGAGTCTCTCAAGGTCGGCTACAGCTCGCTTCGAGAGGAGTCCATCAGAGATTACCAGCAGTACTTCAACAGGACAGCTTTAAATCTGGGTGATTCTGGGGATCTCGGCCGGCAAAATATCACACAACGACTTGCCAACTGGAAGAGCACCAACATAACCAATGTTCAAGATCCAGAGCTTATGGCGCTACAGTTCAACTACGGAAAGTACCTCCTTATTCAATCATCACGTCCGGGTACGTTGCCCGCAAACCTCCAAGGCATCTGGAACCGTGATTTCGGACCCCCATGGGATAGCAAATTCACCATCAACATTAATCTCGAAATGAATTACTGGCTTGCGCAGCCACTTAACTTGCGGGAGATCAGCGAGCCTGTATTCGACTTACTGGATCGTCTAGCCGTTACTGGTAGCAAGGTTGCCAGCGAGATGTACGGCGCAGAGGGCTGGTGCTGTCATCATAACACTGACATCACTGGCGATTGCACTCCATATCATCATCTCACCATCGCGGCCCCTTACCCTCTTGGAGGCGCGTGGCTGTCCTTTGAGGCAATTGAGCATTTCCGCTTCACGGGCGACAAGACATTCGCGCGTGAAAGAGCCCTGCCAATCATTCGTGGTGTCATGGATTTCATATATAGCTGGGCCACTGAGCGCGACGGACACTGGATAACCAACCCAAGCTGCTCGCCAGAGAACTCGTATATCATTCCTGCTAACATGAGCGTGGCCGGAGATACGACGGGGCTCGACGCAGGTGCCATGAACGATCGTGCCATAATGTGGGAGATCATGACGGGCTTCCTGGAGATCTCAAACGCTCTCAATCTCACGGACGGTGTGGATCGCGCTACTGAATTTCGCAAGAAGATCTTGGGTCCCTTAACAGGTTCGAACGGATGGCTCCTGGAGTATTCGCGGGAATACGAGGAGAACGACCCCGGTCATCGCCACTTCTCTCCGCTCGTAGGGGTGCAGCCCGGCTCTTGGATCTCGCCCCTCACGACACCGGAGTACTCAGATGCGGCATACAAGTTATTAAGACATAGGATGGATAACGGAAGTGGCGGGACTAGCTGGTCGGTGGTATGGGCGAGCTTGCTACACTCGCGGCTCTTTGATGCTCCGCATGCTTTAGAGTACTCAATACAACTCCTCTCAAGGTGGGTACATAATAACCTGTTTAGTCGCAACGGGGGATACTTTCAGATTGACGGAAACTCTGGGTTCACCGCAAGTATTATCGAGATGTTCCTACAAAGTCATACTGGAATCGTACATCTTGGGCCTGCGATCCCGTCGGCTGAGATGGGGCTTTCGAGCGGAAGCCTCACTGGCTGGGTAGCGCGTGGGGGATTTAAAATTGATCTAGAATGGCAAGACGGTGCTACTGTTGGGGCGACGATCAAGTCGCTACTTGGAATTCCTTTAAGACTCAGGATTGAAAATGGTGTAGAATTCAAAGTCGATGGAGGTATAGTTCAACCGGACGGCGTCATTTCCACTGTCGTCGGTCAGGTCCTGCGCATCACCGTCTAATAGCTGCAAATAGAGAGGATTTTGCTGAAGTCTAAAGAATAATATCGCTATAAGGGATGTATGTTGATAATTTGTGTCTTACGACACTACAATGAGTCCGCCGGATGAGACGAATTATCGCCGCTGACAGTCCGTGTTGCTTGTGTCGGAAAGCCGATGCACCGCTAATAATTCATATATTGCAGCAACTCCCTCGCCTCAACTATCTCAGGACTGTTGATCCCAGCAGATAATAGGATAAGCTCATAAGCGAAATCGTCAATAGCGATGTAATTTATCATTTTCGCAAACTTGGACTTCAGCCAACCACCCCTCGTAGCCATAATGCCGCAACCACGAAGGATCGAGACATTTAATCTCCCTCTACTTAGAGTAGCGAGCGCGAGTAGGCGTTTCTCCGCTGCACCCTATAAATTTAAGTAGTTAGCATACCGTAACATTATGATATTCTCGCCATTGGCGTTATACGAATGAGATAGGGTTGTCTTACTTTCATGCGTCTGTTATCACCATCAAAGAACAAAAGCTTATCATCATCCCACTCTGCAAACTTTCTGCTGGCGAAGATAAATCGAAATCTGTCACCGTACCTGAGCCACGGCGCAAGGTGGATCATGAAAGCCGTTGCAGCAACAATTGGGTAGTCCACAGACACTATTCTCGCTGTTCGCTTGTCTGGGAACTGATTACCGTGACGTCCAAGACACCTTGCGGTTCGATTAGCGAATGTATGTCAGCGATGAAAAGAATGACTAAATATGTAGCGAACTTACCAAATGCATGCCTCGCATCCAGCGAGTCGCTCCAACAGCGCTAACGGGTAGATAGAGAAATCGTTATGCTGTATAACCGTGATCTTGGAGTGTCGCGAGACATTAACTGGAAGCGAGCTGCGAGTTAAGACAAAGGCATGCCTGACGAGGTCGGTCTCGATTGCTCGCCTCACCACCGCACCGCCAATGAAGCCTGTGGCGCCTGTGATGATGATATCCATCGTGGCCAACTCGAATGTTGGGGTTATCCAAACCTGAGGTACTGTAGATATTGGGTATATATTGATTATAATACTGGACTTTTCTGGACGTGTTCGATGTGTTCTCTCGACTACGGGGGTGTGCGGGCTGTTAATGAAGAGAGACCGTCTACTAATCAAGTTTATGGCATGTGGTTTCCCCCTAATCCGGAATGACGTTGTTTGCCGGTTTCGAGATCAATCATAACCTAAAGAGCCATGTTTTGCGGCATGTGCACCCCTAACTTTCTGGGTTAAGTTAGCAGGTACCAGCTAACATGACTTACGTGGACACATGGTCGGGCAAGAGGTAGAGGATACGACCGAAAACCAGATCGATATACATAAACCCTCATATTCGGCCTGGTAGTTAGAAAAGACTCTATAGTGCTCCCATAGTACCTGGGCCGTTAATGGATACGTCAAACACCACGTGTCCTAGGTAGTTACTATGTATTAGACATCCTGGCGCATTGTACCTTCAGTTGAATTCGGACCGTTCCTTGTCAACACGTGGAGTATGCTGAAGAATAACGTTTCCGACTGAGTATTCCAAAGCAGGTCAGAAGGGCAGTATACGTGCTACTTGCCATTTATGATGGATAAGGTTGAGTTCTTACCAAGTATTCAAGTAAGCCCGTTCTTGTTGAATACCTACCTACTCTTATAGACTTGACCGTCTTTCATTACAAACTTGACTCGTCTTAGAGCGCCTAAGTCCTGGAACAAATCGCCATCGAGAGCAACAATATCCGCTGCGTAGCCCTCTTCCACGGATCCGAACCGTCGGCCGCAGAGATCAGCTCCACACGACTCCCATCCATGTAAAGTCGCGGCTTGTAGTATATCGAGAAGAGGGATTCCCGCTTCACGCATCAACTCTAGCTCTCGCATATTTTCCCCGTGAGCAAATGCTCCCGTATCACCACCACAGGCGAGCTTGACCCCTTTGTCATACGCCGCTTTTGTATGTGCAAGGATCTGTTGAAATTCGTGGACGCCGCTCTGTGAAAAACTAGTTTCTCGTCGTAGCTCCTGGTCGTATACTGCAAGTGTAGGAACGAATATAGTGTCATTTTCTTTCATCGCGTCCAACGCCTTGTCGTCCGGGATGCCGCCATGCTCAATGGTCGTCACACCGGCTTTGGCGGCCATGATGACTGCCTCTGGGCTTTCAGCATGAGCTGCTATCGGGGCTCTGCTGACCTTGGCCTCTGCCACCATCGCATCCATCTCCTCCTGGGTAAAAAGCAGGAAGACAGGGTTCTCACCACCAAGGAAGACCTTGTCGGAAGGTAGAAATTGAATCCGTTTTGCTCCGGGCCAGGTTTGAGCCGGGAAACGTAGTCTGCGCTTCTCGTAATCTGCATAGAACTTAACAATGTCCGCTCCAGCGCCGATACGCCGACGCACAGCTGCACGTACTCCGTACACGCCATCCGCCGGGTCAGATATCCGATGTATATCGTTGCCTATACCAGGTATGCTGTTTTCATGCCTGATCTCATAGCCGCTACTTGAAGCGATGCATTCGGTCGCGACGAACATACGTGGCCCTGGGATGATGCCACGGTTGATAGTGTCCCTGAAATGCACATCCGCGTCACGCAAACCCTCTGTTCCCAAGTCGCGGTACGTCGTAAAACCTGCCATCAACGCATCCTTGGCATGGTTTGTTGCTCGCACGACTCTCTCGACAAGGCTTTCATCGCGCATCTGATTCAGGGATGGTGTTTCGTCGTACCCGTGTAGAAAAACATGGGTATGAGCATCAACGAAACCAGGAAGGACGGTCAAACCTCGAAGATCTACCGTGTTCGAGCTGGAGACATCATGTTGGGGTAATGACTGGCTCCGTTCATATGTTCTCGTTATAAGTCCCGTACTGGTGTCAACATCAATTGAAATATTGGATGCAAACCGTTTCTTCCTTGAGTCGAAAAGGGACGACGTATGTATAGTCAACAGAGACTGGGTCTTCGCCATTCCTGGCTTTGGTCGCTTTTGCCTACTACAATTGGGTGAGATGAATGAGATTTTCTCTTCACAATTGGGAACTAATGAGAAGAGCTAAAGGCGGGGGTTGATGAGCTCGTTGCTACCTAAGTAGGCGGTGAGATGAGGGGAACGTCGTATAGGTAATTCTACCGTGCTATATACTTAATATATATATATATATATATATTTCTTTTTTCTTTTTTCTTTTCTTTGCGAGGATATCGAATCTGCATTGTAGCCTTGTGCATCGCTATTCCATTGACATCGATTCTTAGCTGATTTGAATCCAACCTCATCTACCCTCTAGTCGGGCCGTTTAAGTAAACAGCATCGTTATACCCCGCTATGCCACCCAATTAGGACATATAGGGCTAGGTATTAATCTCTACTCTCAGCTCATGCGGCATCATAACAGCGAGTTCAGGCGCATAGCTGAAAATGGGGCTTCTGCCTCGCTACTATTATATACATATAGGTAACCTAACTAGTGATCAACAACTTTACGAGTATGGAGATCCAACGCATGCATATACGATTGCTCAACACAAGTTCGGTATGCTATACGTCCTGAGCATGACAATTGGGTGATCTTATAGTTAGACATCTAATGATTTGATACATCTGCTTTAGACAAACAATACATGTCCGAAGAAGGGTGTCATGTGGAAGTTGGACATGTTCGTGGGACTCCATGCACCTAATAGCTGAGTTGGAAATGTGGATGGCGATACGACGATGCGGAAGAAATTCATCCTCCACTCCGTTCCCTTCGCTTGCCCGTCGTCTACGTTGAAGAGACCCAAAGGAAGGCTGGCATTCGAGACCCAGGTCCCTGCTTTCCGATCCAGCACGGTATTGGCGAGTAGCCCACTGTAACCATCATAGTCAGTTATCGCTAATTAGGGCTTGGTTCAAGAATGCTTCAAAGCATGAATCACAGCTTAGGCAGAAGATTCAGGCTTTTAAGAAGCTGCAGAAAAAAAGGTTAAAAACTTAGGGGAACACTTACTCGGCAATAGGTTGCGACACGAGGCCTCCATCATAGGGCGCTCCTGCAGCCCGTACTTTCGACGGGTTGTAGATAAAGGCCTGCCAGGTGACATTGTTGGGGTTCACCTCAAACTCGAAGTAGCTCCTAGGGTCGTTGGTGCCGTGGTAGATGAATGCTTCCATCACCTCGTATTCGTAGATAGGATCGTTGGTGGTATAGCTCTCATTGTAGAAATAGTTGACCTCCTGCAAAGCAGTGAAAGTAATCTTGATATCGGTAGTAGTGTAGCAGACATCGACTTTCGTGAGAGGAAACTTGCCCTCGCCATTTGGGACAGACTTGTCGTACTGCACGCTGCCCCTACCCTTATCGCAGGACGGAACCTTCAGAGATGGTACATGGGGACTTGTACATTGGACGCCAGAGGCGCAGGCACCCAGGAGTAGAAGGAGACTGGTCCAGCGATTCATCGTGAGAAGGTCTGTTGGGTGGGATGCTTGGTTGTACCAACAATGGATGCTACGAGGAGTCAATGAGCAAGCTGGGGAAGACAACGGCATCGACCGTTGAATTTATATTGTAGCATTGCATCCCGAATTGATCGATCATTGCGACCTGGACAAGGGTATGTCGTCCCAATATAGTACTAGGTGAATGAATCCCTCGGCGCTTTAAAACGAAGCCCATTGTCAGTCTCTCCGACGAACAAGTCGGATAGCTTTATGTCTACCCCGGTTTGCTAGGTTTGGTGGCAAGGAACGTGATGATAGGACGAGAGGGCCTAACGATCTAGTGCAATGGGGAGCTTCGGCCCATCTCTTGATCATCGCACATGGCTTGGCCGGCGGATTGGCATCCTGATCTGTTCTAGCCCACATGATTGGCCTACGCCGCACTAACAGCTCGGAAACCCCTGACCGGCCGGGTCGTTGGTAAATTGTAACGTTTGATCTCTGTAAAGGTTCATGTGAGCTACCTACATTGGGAAAGCTACTACCTACTTGTGAATAACGGCGTTGAGGCTCATAAGGGTCCTTGTATGTGGCGTACCAGGACATACGGAGCAGTTAGCTGCTTTTGCTGCCTTCCCCCCGGCCGCGCTCATATTCAACAGTGGACAGCCAGATTGTGAATGAAAACATGCAAAAGGCACGACACTGCTTTGGCGCAGGTATTTTTATCAAAGTCACATAGGAATTTTAGTGAGTCTAATTGGTTTGCAGTTGAGTTCGCGGTAAATATGTCTTATTATTTACAAGAAAACTATGCAAAGACCTCTATGTCTATGCTGATTTGACACGACATTTCGGATTTCGAAAAGGCCATTTAGAAGACATAAAATCATGTCAAATTCCAACTCATGCAACTTGATAGGCTGTCTAATGTACAGCCCCAGCGGTTGATCAGTAGATCTCGGTACTCGAAAATCAAATGAACAAAGCGCCAAGGTGCGGCTGAGTCTGCCAGTCTTTGGGCCGACTTGTCCGGTAAATCACTTCCGTCGGGTTCAAAGATGGCGAAGAGGAGTATAATACGAGTTGATCTAAGAAAGAAAATCAGCCAATTTACTCGCAGGAACCAGTATTCAATTGATCGATAGCCTATGAGTATTATGTCTTACTGGTCCACCAACTCGGGCGGGTACTCTAGACCATCTTATGGTCCTCCTCCGCTTCCGCCACGCAATGATGGCCATGGCCGGATCGAAGCGCCCGGCGCAGCGCCTCCGCCTATTCCGCCCCGGCCTGCCGGCTTCGGGTACCAGCCTGTTCGTGGCTCTGGTCCACCAGAGATAATGAATCAACCGACCGGTTCACCGACCAGATTTCACGTTACGTCAGATCGTGAAGGAAACCTTCAAGATCTGTCTTCGAAGCCTGGCATCTCGCCAAATCAGACACAAAGCTGTGACATTTCTCACTTGTTCCCAGATGGAAGGATACCTCCTCCGCCTCCTCGTCCTGAGATTAGCCCTAGCTCTCGACTGCCCTCAAATGCCGGTAAACCCGACATAGGCGTATCTGTGGCCGTCTTTTCTACTAATGACGAGATTTTGAGAACACATTCCGAAGGAAACCAACTACAAAATCAGACCCAACAGCCTTTTTCTTCACAGACCACGCCTACGTCATCGGTGGACTGCCAGGGATATACAGACACCACTAAGGATCATACTACCAGTGCAAACGCTCCCGATATCAGTGACAACCTGGCTGGAGGAATGGGTAGCATGCAGGAAGCAACCTACAACATAACCAGCGATAATATAGCGACGATGAACAAAGCATTTCAATACATGGGAATAGGTTCTGGTCACGCAACACCGGAGAAAAGAGAAGAGAAGAGCAACGTAAACTACGACTCTTATTCACATCAACAGTCCTCGGATCAGGCTCCGGCTATACCAGTAAATGGCCCTCTTCCGACACAAAAGTCCCCGGACACTCGCTCGCCACTCGCTAATGCCCCGATTACTTGTCCGACACAGTCTCAGACAGTGGCCAAGGAATGTATATCAACGAATGTTACCTTTGCCGCCACTTGGTATACGCACCCTCGAGCTCCAGAATATCACGTTTGCATGAACTGTTATGAAAACCATATCCAAGGCTCTCGATTTAAAGACGATTTTCGGGGATCTTTTTGTGACGATGGCAAACCCCGGGGGTGTAAATTCAACAGCACGCGCATAAAAGAAGGTCTCTGGAAACCCGCCATCTTAAGCGGTTCCCTCGACAGTCTTGTCGACTATATGACTCTTCGACCATCTGTACCGGACTGCCGTGGCCAAGGAGGGGCTAAGGCCGGTTCAGGGATAAAATGGTACCGGACGAAGAACAGTGACATTCCGGCTATGGTGGTTTGTCAGGCCTGTTATGAGGACGATATCCTCGCTTATCCCAAGTTTGGCCAAGACCACTTTGAACCTGTTGACGCTAGTATCGTTCAGCAAATGGCGGACCAGATGTGGTCATGCGATATCGCAGCACCCTATATATACCGAGAGTATAAGATCAGGGCTTCGACTGACAATTGGCGGTATTTTGTTCAGGGGGTACCTATACGTATGTCGCTGGAACCATGCCCAGGCGAGAAAACGGTGTATCCGGACGGCAAGGGAAAGAAATGGTTCACGCCTATCAATGGCCCGCAAGGGCTACTTATCTGCGGTAGGTACTTTTCGTTATATTTTCAGTGACTATTAGGGTGTAGAAGGTACTTTCGTGTCAACAGGATTTTCCGAGACCTTTTATGAGGCCCAGGCAGTCATATCAGCAATGACTAACTCTGTGTGTTGTAGGAGCTTGCTATTGCGACTACATTCTACTGACGGGGGAGGAAGGACTGTGGCAAGACGCGGGAGGGGATCTAGTTAACACCTTTGGCGTTTCTGTGTCTTGCTTCTTCGGGGCACAATACAACGTTAGAGTTCTCGCCAGCCGGATGCTAGACACGAGCGACTATACACTATTTTGGAAGGCTATGGACATTGTAGCTCGCGAACCTAGGTGCAAGGGTCAGATACAAAACGCTACATGGTACACGCTACATTCTGACCCCAATGGTTTCGAGATTTGCCGATCTTGCTATACTACTATCGCCGAATCCATGGGAATCGGTCACCACTTCAAGCTGAAGACGGGCATTTCTCCCGGAAGCAGTATAATGTGCAGTTTCAACACGGGAATCGCCCGATTCCCTGTGTACATGAACAAGCTTCTGGAGATGACATACAAACAGAACCCGGCGCCTCTTGAGGAATTTGTCGTAGAGTATGCGTTCATGCCCCAGTGCCGTCGGGACACCTATATCGAAAATTCGCGCTGGTTCGGCTGGAAAGACTGCACAATTTGTGCCGAATGCCATCATGAGTTCATTAGGGGCACGGCACTCGCAGATTCAATGCCGAATCAAGGCACTCATGTCAAAGGTGCGGTCATGTGCGAGATGTATAGTCCACGAATGCGGCAGCTTTATCTGGCTGCCTGTTCCTCAGATCCCCCTGACCCGAAGCCGCTCCTCGGGTACAGCGTTCAACGACGCGCCGTGTGGGCTCAGACAATGCCACGCGCAAGGCAGATCCTCAGCAACATAAAGATAAAGATGCTACAGCAGAGCACGGCCATGAACAACAGCATGTTTTACACGTGGTCTGGGGGTTTATGGCAGAATACTCTTCCGCTAGAGCAGACTTATAGCAGTTCGACTATTGGGCACGGTTACTATAACCATATGCAAATCAAGGGTGTTGAGTACGGTCGGCAGGCTACTGCTATCGGAAATGAGATACGCGGCTCACCGGCACACATTGCCGACGAGTTGGAGAGGCAGTGGAGGCTCGTGGAATAAACGACTGTTGATTTTGATTCCATATTGTCTTGTCTCAAGTAGTATGAGCCAGCGTACTTCAGGCTAGGGGGGTCATATTTAAGATGTTTATAAGTACATTCATCATACAAGACACATTAGAGCTGCTCTAGATTAGATTGACGAACGACACGATGTGGAATGTAGCTCATCAATCAACGTTGGCTTTTCAGCAGTCATATACTATATAATTAAATATGAAAATCCCAAGATAATCAACGGAGCTTCGCTTACTTCCGTTTCTTCTGCGCCGGATCTTCCCCAATAAGTTTCATTATCTCCGGCATGCGGAACTTGTTCCAACACACAGCGTCAACCACCCACTCGCCAAAGCTATGCCCGAACCATGCCGATCGCGCCATTCCACCATACCAAAACCAGTCCGGTCGTCCAAATAGACTTCGTAACCATCCTGGACTCTCAGACCGAAGAGAGTCCGCGACCAGCTTCTTCGCAAAAGTCTCCGTGCCCATTGTATTGCTATTCTGGCTGAATACAAGTCTCCATTCGAAAATGTGCTTTACCTTCTGATACAGGCTATTCTCAGGCAGAATGCGGTGGCCCTGGCTTGCCGTGTTACTCCTCACCGTCCCGGTCATAGAAACCATGACGCGAACACCAAAGGGAGCAAGCTCTAGGCGTAGCGTACGTGAATAGGCGCAGACAGCGGCCTTGCTAGCACAGTAAACCGACCCGAACAGATACGGGGTGATGGACGACAGCGACGAGATATTGATGATCAGACCTTTTGCGGCGATAAGCTGGTCGATAAACGCTTGGACCATAGCCATGATGGAGAAGACGTTTGTTTCAAACGTTGCGCGGACATCAGGGAGCGAGATGTCTAGCGCTGGGTGCGTGTGCGTGCGACCTCTGTCAGACTTCGTTGAGCAACAAGCTCACATACAACGTGGTCTTGTCACTCCAATGACCATTGGGGCGACTTGGAACACGACAGTAGGTTACTCACGCATTGTTCACGAGGATGTCTAATTTGCCACCATTAAGTTTGGCTACTTCCTCGTGGCATTTCCTGATGCTTTCGACGTCGGTGACATCCAACGCCACGGTGCTCATACCTAACTCGGCTAGCTCTGAGAGGACTTCCGGCCGACGGGCTGTAGCAATAACGTGTAGCCCTGGAACTCAGTCAATCAACGTGCCTCCATTATAGAAAGCGGATGAGAGTACCTTGTTTGTGATACTCGAGGCATATACTATGGCCAATACCTCCTGGTGTACAGCTGCAGTTGAGTGTGTATTAGTGTATTGCGTAGAGCATACAGCATGGTACCGTACCCCGTCACTAGCACCGTCTTCTGCCTTGGCATATGTCCCGACATATCGCAGCACTACTGTTGTCGAACTGAAGATTGAAGATGAATTGAATAACGAGAAGCCGCCCTTGCCCCCCCTCGATTTTCTATGCCAAGGGGTACTTACTATCTTTTCTTGGGTTGCAATAGAAGGCACCTAGTAGTAGCCTAGTCTTATCCAGGCTAGTGCCTTCGCTATCCTGAATTAGCGGCAAACTGCGGTTAATTGGCTGTATTATTTTTAGTCACGACATACTCACGAACTAAGTAGTTTCCTTGTACAACTTCAGCTAACGCCTTCTTTATTCGTCTCCCACGCAGCAATCATTTCTTTATAGGGTACCAAGGAGATGATTGCATCATTTGGATTGGATAGAAAGAAGGAGCTTCAGTCTAATTTAAACGTCAATGTCGGGCGCATATATACAAAACCCCTGTTTCCAAGGGAAAGTTCAAATAGCAACGACTACGGCCGCATAATTACCCATTTGCTATAGACATAGCAGCTAAATGATCATTTTAGTTTGACTAGATTTAATGTGGTTCATTGCATGAACTGCGACCTTTAGTGCAGGGCGGAACGCTAACCTCAAGTGGTTCTGCCATTGATAACTTGAGATCTCACACAGGGCGGGAGAAAACTGTAGCAAGGTTTGTATTATATTGAGTCAAGTTCGTTACTGGAGGTTCGATGGCAATTTCTACGTTCGATTGCGGTTGCTTTCTCTATTGTTTGATTAGTCCACCTAAGAGTCTGAGAAGTTTTAATCCCTAGACTAGATCACGATTGTGTAGTATCTCGTTGAAGATTGCGTACGCTTCAGGTCTAATCCAATGAGATTCGCCATAATCCAGAGTTCGAAACGGCGGCAAACCTTTTACAAGGCATGTCTCTTTTGGTTGTATAGTCACTATGTGTATGTCATCCCTCGTACCAACGTGTGTAAGGTGGTTACCTGATCCAACCGTGCGGGCTTCATTTAGGATACACAAGTTATGTTTTCGTTTGCGTATCACTCACATACCATATTCATGACGTCTTATTAACTATCGAGGGGTTCTCGTTTACCTATCAACAAAACTTTAGGTTTAGATAATATATATAACTGGATGTCACTGACGCCAATCTACTTCACTTCTTCTTCAGAGCATTGCAAGAATACAAGTTCTTCCACTTGAGAAATATTACGATGCATCAACGACGAAAACTGTACATTGAGGAGCTGCCTCCCTCTCCTGAACATAGAGGGTATTCAACTCGGCATCAAAACCATGGCAGCCCTGGCCGTGACTACGTAAGATAATTTCACCCCGATTGGCACTGATGCACGAAACATGTTGACACGATACCTATCAAAGCAAGGACAGAATGAGCAATCCGCCTACGAGAACCCTTATGGCGGTGGTCCCACTTGGCATGGCCAGGAACATTATGTAAGTTCAACTCGGGGCTGATCATAAGTAGTTGGATTAAATCTAATCATGGACAGACTCGTCAATACAGTAGAGATCTGCCTGGATCCTCGCGACCAATGCTGCTAGACTCAGCCTCATCATACCAAACAGACAATCCGCTCGCCTTGGTTCCCTATACTAACCCAGTGGCCCCAAACCTTTCGAATTCTCAGAATCTACCAAATCTGCCTGGCTCACCCGTTGGAAAACAAGAAGATCCCGAGTGGACCAAAAGAAAGCGTCGTTTGGGAGAGAGGTTCAACTTTACCCACCCCAGGTACGATTCAGGTGGACAGATAGCCCCTTCCACAGTATTGGTTTCAAACACCGAACCATTGCAGTACTATCGGGGTCAAGAACATGTCGTCCCTCCTGGAATACAAGTCACACACATGGAACCACCTCCGGTTATGGTGGACATGCACTCATTCACAATATGGATTAGTGACCATGCCGCAGACCACCACATATCTGCCAAAAGTTCGGATCTTGCTGAAAGAGTTCGTCACAATATAACTGGGTTCGCAAGTGGTATTGTATCATATAGTGCCAGAAGGCATACGACTCGGAGGCCCCAGTGGACTGACTACATGGAAGAAGTTTATCAGCAAGGACGAGGTGTAGAAGCCCTTTATCAAACCACTGTGGCTAAATACGGTGGCCCGTTCAAGCGAAAAAGGGATTGTTCTAAATCCGAGAGAGCTGAAGCACGACAACTTCTGAAATTGATGTTCGGCCGTGATTATGACATATGGGATGGCTTGAATTGGCATGCAAACCACTGGATCAGCCATTTCCACCGTCTGAGTTCCTAGCTAGTCCGTCTACCTAACAGATAGGTGCATATTAGAGTAGACTGTTTCTTCTACTAAGACTGGAGTCGAAAGTGTAGGGTAGATAGAAAATGAAAAGATCTTTTCGAGATCATGCACACGTAAACCACCAACCTCCATCTGCAAACCACGCTTTATGCATCCCTTTCATGAACTTTAGACGCTTTTTGAGTTTTTAAAAGTATTTTTGAGTAAGAGTTACTAAATTTTGTTACCGTGAGAATACAATCTAAACTCAACCCACCAAGAAAAAAGCTGGTTTTCAAGCAGAGCCATTTCGAACCGTGAACACAGAACAGCGAGGGAGGTTAGTGAAAGAATTATTGCCAAATACGTCAGCGTGGTTGAATGGAATCTTCAGATCAGTTATAATGCATGTACTAAGAAACCTTATAAACGATACACACCTTGAAACCCTATTGGCCTTGATGTTGTGTTTCTAGGAGTATTGACACACCCTGTAAGCTCACCGCTTTTATGTATTGTCAGTCCCTAATCCTATGAATACTAACCCTTAAGCCCTCTGAAAGTCGATCCAAGACGTCTACTATGCCCGAGTGGACAAAAGCGCCGTAACGGGGACGGGGATCTCGAACAGATGTGGAATCTGCCCATAGCTTCCCTACCTCTGGCCTGGCGCACCAACTTACTAAGAGCCATCATTAGAACAAAATTCCGCCAGACCAATGAAAGGTGAGATGGCCGAGTGGTTATGGCGCTGCGTTCAGGATTATCTGAACAAATTTCGCAGTGGAGCAATCCGCGTGGGTTCGAGTCCCACTCTCATCATCAATGTCTATCTTCCTCCGTGGGAGATATTTACTTTTGTTTGTCATCGATTTTGCGATCATTGTTTCTAAATTTTTGGTGTTAACCTATTTGTCGGACAAAGCTTATGTGTGTATATACCATGTAAGTGGCTCTAAAAGGTCCCTATAAGAACTTTCCCAATCAGGATTCAGGGAGCACTTTCTTCGTATCCCGGTTAGGTGTTTCTTTATCACTTTATGTTGCTCCTCACGCTGGATTGTCTCCATGCGAAGGATTTCAAGGTCGAGCTACTACTACTTCGATTTCCGATCTGCTGAGCTTGTGCATTACTTGTCTGTGCAAGTCGGCCCAGAGTTTGGCCTCATTTTCAGCGAGCAACCCCTTTTATTACATGCCTCGTTACCCCTTTCTTCCAGCCTTCTTTTCTTCCTTAATAGCCTCGCTTATAGCGGTAGGTAACCTGACAGCACGAGTTGGCTAGTTCAGTCCATCAGCTTGAGGTCGCGAATAAATCTTCTTCGCTTCTTAGTAGGATCCTTCTATGTTGGTTCCGCCCTTCTCTGGTTGGCCAGTCGTCTCCGTATACTTACACGATCTGAGGAGCTGTATTGAGTCGAATACCAAACTATGCCACTGTAATCTCAACCCAGGCAGTCCTTCATCATGGCGTCTCAGCTTGGTCGCAGTACATAGCTGCAAGGACAAGGGACAGCCTACCCAGAAATGGGAAAACGATGGCACACCCGAGTCCAAACAGTGAGAGAAATTTCCTAGCTCCAACTGCCATCACTATCACTACGGTGATCTAACCAGTTGATGACAGAAAACCTAGTACATTTATATGCCAAAAACCTGAAAAGAAAGCAGACTATTAAATTCCCGTTCTATAGAGCACTGAAGTCACCGTCTGCACACATCTATCTCATATTCTATGATAATTTCATCACGTCGGATTCTAAACTACCTCCGGAACACCCTGGTTGGGACGCAAAGGTCAACTGCACGTTGAAAACCGACTTAGATAACCGTATATCAGAACCTATTCGTACAACAAAAAGGCGAAGACGGCAGGAATTACGTCGATATCCAGTACAATCTGGGTTTATCTACGGATGCTGCAAGTATAAGATTTTCGCTGGCAAGAACATTGGTAGCATGGATGCTAGCTACTTAGTATGAATAAGGAAATTCATACAACATGCAACGGCGAACCTAAGTGTTGACAGATATTGAGTGATGGATAATGGCATATATTAGCTTCTGATCACAACATTATCTCATACGGCTAGTTAAACACATCGACCAGAAATTCAAGTGATAAGACTGGAGCAGGTAAATGTCTTTCCCCTATTAACTTCTACTTGTAAATGGTATCTATATTTAATGCTAATCCTTAATACTAACTCTTAACATTATGTCCTCAGTGAATCATATGTTATTTCTCGCCATTCGATTTATGTAGTAACACTCAGGCTGCAGGGGAATCTCTAGATCTACTCGAACGCCTGCAACTATCTATAGTCCTGCCCAAAAGCATGTGATCAGAAATGAATATCTCCGAGAAGAAATAGCCCGCCCCTATCTCCTCTGTCGTCGGCTCGAGTCGTAAGAAGTTTTTTCACAGGTAAATAAGATGGCGACTAATCAAGCAAACTGTTTGTTTAAACTTGGGCAATAGCCTTCTCGGTCCTTAAGACTTTAGCATCCTACTACTTCTCGTTTCGGCTGAAGACTTCTGTTATATACCACAAAACCAATGATCATAGCTGCACTTGAACTGATTATGTTCTCAAGTATCAAATAGATGAAACTTAGAGTGGGCGTGTTTTAGTTATCTGTAATATATCTTTAGAGTACTTTAGACGAATGGCGTCGAGTACTCGGCCTGGTAGTGTATGTAGGACTCAATATGATAAGATTTTTCGCAAACATGGCTGTACCAGCTCATTCAATCATCTCAGGCTGCCCCGTTTCTCGCACATGCCATTGCTAATGAAGTAAATTTATGTCTGTCACGACTCACAAGCTTCAGTTATCATTCAAGCCTCTTGTCTGCTCTTTCAACTTCCTTGTCCCTTGATCATTGCAGCGACCGTCTCCTCGATAGGAATAGGCTTTAGTCCAACACGACTCAATAGTTTCTCCAGTACGGGATCATCAACAAGACACTCCCCATTCTCAAGCGCCTCGTACGTGCTAGCCCACCACTCAACAGCCGGCCTTGGCTTCTCCTGCTCCTCAACATAATACCTCTCATGTTCCTGACGCCCGACGATCTTGACTTGAACGTTTCTCCCCCTCGCCTTCCCGACGATCTGAGCGATTTCCTCGACCGTCTTCGCATTTTCGGGGCGCGTAGACAGGTATATTGTCTTCCCCACGAACTCCACATTCTCGGAGGCAGATGAAAGGACGATCGCGCTAGCAACGCCGAGGTCATGGATAGCCGTCCAAGCAATCTTCCCGTCACTGGCCAGAGATACCACATCCCTCTCGCTTTGCGCATTGCTGACGTCGAAGTACCCTAGGTACAACGGCCAAGACTCATTGTACAAGCCCTCGCGCAGGATCGTAACATGGATCCCGTGTGCGGCGCTCACGGAGCGGAAATACGCCTCGGTGCGTAGATGAGCACGCATCACGCCCGCCTTACTAGTATTGGCAGCTCCAACTGACGAAGAGAACCCAAACGCCAGACTCGAGTACGTAATCCATTTCACACCCGCCTTTACTGCAGCATCAATGACGTTCTTATGGTGGCTTTCTCGCCCCCGATTTTCGCCCGCTACTACAGTGCCGTCGAAATCCATCGCGACTCCAAAATCGAGCGATATGTTCGGCGTCGAGACGAGGAAGAGCCTCTCCACGCCTTCCAGGGCGCGCTCGAACGTTGCGGAATCCTCGAAGCGCGCATGGCGGACTTCTACGCCGGTTGCGGCTAGTTTGGACCATGTTTGCGAGTCTGGCGTTGACGATGTCAGGGCGATGATATCAGACGGCGGTGCGAGCTTGTGCGTCAGGAGCGCGGAGAGCGTAGCTCCGCCCAGTTTGCCAGATGCGCCGGCGATAGCAATTTTCGCCATTTTTTTTATTTGATTCAATTGAGATAGTGTAGGTTATCAAGACGAAGAATGACTGTATTCGTCGAATGGGAGAAGACAGTAATCTATTCAGCGCGAATAAATTGTATTATAGTGATGCAATAGACCTCGTCCCCAATGGATCGAGAAGTGGCGTCAGCCTTTATATGTATTCCCTTCTATTCATTTTCTCTTAACTATTAGCGGATCAAACCATCGTTTCACCAAGAGCTTCACATCTTGACAACGCCCAGTCTATCCAGATCAACGTGCTGTCGGTGAAGTGAGGTCTGTTCAATTAATAAGTGATTTCTAAATCGCCAATTTAGGAAACAAACCGCGAAGCAAGAATTAGTGCCTCAAGCTAGCGCGGCTCTTCGTACATAGCTGTACATAGTACCTTTAAAGAGTGAGGGTAGCATTACTTGATAATGCCGTGATGTGTGCCTTCGGCGATAGCTTACCGCCGATGGATAAGATCCAAGTGCCGATCACTTTGGAACAATACGAGACCATATTGGAGCTTATCAACATTTTGTACATCCTGAGCGTCCCCCTAATCGACCAATCTGAAGCTAAATACGCTGATCCTACTGTAGGACACACAACATCTATATGGCGATAAAAAAGCTCTTCTCGCCATCCTTAGGAAGAACACGCGCTCGCTCCATGATAGGATCAACACATGACAATCGGATCCTCTCAGGCGTTGCAGGACTTTCAAGTATCAATAAGCCATCGTCTTCGCCACCCTCAGTGCCTAATTTGGCCTTGACGCCATAATCTGCGCGTGCAGCCTTTAGCGCATCTCGAATTGCGAAGAACACGGCGCTTCCCATAAATAAGGGAGGTTCGCCGACTCCACGGCTCCGCTGAATCGTGCGGAGGTTTTCCCATGTCACACCCTTGAGAAGACTAACGTTGAAGACTTGCGGTATATCGCGGAACCCCGGGATCTTGTATGCACCTGGACCCTTGGTGAACAAGTTTCCTGCCAACGGACCATTGCGCAGCCACAAGCTCTCCTCCATCGTAAAAAGGCCCATGCCTTGGACAAAAGCGCCCTCGATCTGGCCATAATCAATAGAGGGGTTGATTGAACGGCCGACGTCCATTTTAATGTCAGCCCTTAAACAGGTCCAAGTCCCAGTGAGGCAGTCTATTTCGACCTCCGCAGCCGTTACACCTTGCGTAAAGTAGAAAAACATCTTGCCTGTATTCTCGCCCCATTTGTATCCGATCTCTGGAGTCTTGTAGAAGCCATTGGCACTCAAGTTCACACGATCGAAATAAGCAGCATGTGCAAGCTCCTTCATTGTTGCCTTTGGCCCGAGCTTTTCCCTGTAGGGAGCTAGGCGAGCGTTGATCTGTTCGCATGCATTCCACACCGCATATCCGTTCAGGTCAGAGGATGCTGATGCTGCTGTAGCCGACGTGTTTGCGACGGTATTTGTTGCGGTCTCTGAGATGAACACATCTTCCATAGGCACCTGCAGTGCCTCAGCAGCAAGCGTAATCATCTTGGTGTGTAGCCCCTGGCCCATCTCTGTTCCTCCGTGCGCAACAAGGACTGAACCATCATGGTAAATGTGGACCAGTGCGCCAGCTTGGTTGAACCAAAGCGCCGTAAAGGAAATGCCAAACTTTGTCGGGATGAGGGCAAGTCCTCGCTTTCGCCATTTATGGCTTGCGTTGAATTGCTGGACAGCCTTTTGACGGTTGACATAGTCCGATTCTTCTTTTACTTGTTTGTACATTAATGGCACATGCCAGTCCTCTATTGTCTGGTTGAAATGCGTTGTGTCGTTCACCTGGTAGAAGTTGATCTCCCGGAGATCTTCGACGGCCATACCAAGCCGGTCGGCAACCTCAGACATCATTGACTCGACAATGAACATCCCTTGAGGCCCTCCAAAGCCACGGAAAGCAGTGTTAGACATTGTATTGGTCTTACACAGACGACCACGGATGTGGACATTGGGGGATTTGTAGCACCCATCGATATGGGTCATGCATCGTTCGCATACAGCCGCGCTGAGATCGAAGGACCAACCTGCATTATTGAACACGTCGACATCGAGGGCCTGAAGCTTCCCGTCCTTATTGATACCAACCTTCCATTTTGCAAGGAAGGGATGGCGTTGTCCAGACATTACCATGTCTTCGTCTCGGTTTAGCATACACCTAACGGGACGCTTGGTTTTCTGTGCAGCTAAGGCCATTATAGTACTGAGCTGGACGCATCTTGTCTCCTTACCACCAAACCCTCCTCCCAATCGCTTGACTCGGGCAACGACTTTATTGGCCTGTACGCCAAGAATCTTCGCAGCGTATACTTGACTAATAAATTGGTTAATGTGTCGTCTTTCTCAGATTCGGTGTAGAAAAGTATACCTTTCAGTCGGATTCTGGCTACTGGACCAAATCTCCATCTCGCCATCTTCCGGTTTGGGTATAGCTACACATGCATTCGTCTCAAGGTAGAAGTGTTCCTGGCCGCCAATCCGAGTTACACCAGTAAAGATGTGGTCGCAGGTTTTAAACGCCTCTTCTACGTCACCTTTCTTGATATAGTTGAAATACTTGTGGAAGCTCTCTTTCTCGATCGCTTCTTCCATTGTGAAGATGGCAGGGAGATCCTCATATTCAATCTTGACCGCGCGGACCCCATCATATGCCCTGGCCTTCGAAGTAGCCAGTACTACGGCGATAGGCTGGCCTGCGGTAAATACCTCATCTTCGGCGAAGAAAAGATCATCAAAATGCGGTGCTCCCCATTTGTTGTCTTCAGGTTTATGAAGATCATTCTTATCAACAACATCAACCACTCCAGGAATATCTAGAGTAGCGGAATAATCGATAGACTTGATCTTGGCATGTGCCCGCGATGAGAATACGACGGCGGCGTGAAGTTCATTCTTCAAAGGTGGAATGTCGTCGGTATACTGGGCTTCGCCTGTTACTTGTTTCAATGCAGCAACATGGTTGGCAGCTTTGCCAAGAGACTCTTTTGTGTACTCCGTGGCTGCCTCATGATCTTTCCAACCTGTTGATAATGCTCGCTCTAGCTCCTCGACAGCCTGACTATCTCCATGCTTGCTTTCCGTATTGATTTCGGACAATACGTCATGATAGAACCGATAAAAGAACCCTAAAGCTAAGGATTTGCGGTAAGACGCCATACCTCCAGGAACACTGAATACGAGGTCGAAGTCAGATTCGAGTGCGTTCATAGTCCCTTCGAGTGTTTCGGGGTGCGTGAACATCTTTCCCTCTAGGTACTCGTTCGCTTTTGTCGCGGCGACGGTAAACGGAGCCATACCGCCATAAACAAGATTACAATGCTTGACTGTGCCTTGTTGGTCAACAGATACATGAAGTGCGCCAGTGACAATGGCAATATCGTCGTCCTTTCTCTTTGCCTGCTTGTAAGCTCTGAAATAGTCTCCTTTCTCGCCCGTCAGCGGTATACGAATAGATGCAATGACAGCATCTGGGTCTAACGCTGTCCTGCGATAGCCCTTGAAAAACGTCGCCATAGGTAATTCGGTCTCTTTATCCCTTGATTTGGCAACAAGCATACAGTTCGCCGCCATAAATACAGGATTTAGATCTGAGATTGGCGATGCCGTGGCCAAGTTGCCTGCTGGTGTCCCAACATTCCGAATTTGTCTCCCAGCAAAATATTTAAGCTGTTTATATATAGCTTGGAAGACCTGGCCCTTCGCTTCTCCGTAATGCTTTATAGCCTCTTGGCAAATGGATTCAAGATCTGTAAGAATGACGTTCCCGCCAACCTCGATATGGTCACTCTCGAAAGAGTAACGCCGTAATTCAGGAATGTCACCAACGAACACCGAGACCGGGTATTGCATCGCCTTAAACTTGATCTCAATTTGCGTCTCCGTGCTCCCACCAATAATCTTCGCATTTGGGTGTAGGCTCTTGATTTCTAACAGCTGTTCCAGCGTGACGGGGCGGTACCACCATTTTCTCTTATTTCCGAAAGCCAAGGGTCGGAATTCGTGCTTCTTTAACAGCGGAGGGAAAATAAGCTCCGTATCCGGGTTGTATTCAATGAAGCCTGGAGGAGTAAACCGCTTGATAGGTTGGTCGCCGTCAAGATTCTTGTCCTTGCAGCATCCGCCTCCCGCAGTGTCGCCATTTTCCATGCAACAACCAGACCCGCCGTTTTTCGTGCTTTTACCGCACACACTGTTCACGGTGAATGTCTGGGCAGCGTCAAGTATAGGGCGATACCCTGTGCAGCGGCAAAGATTACCATCGAATGCCTCCTCTATGTCATGCTCGTTGGGGTTTTGGTTGTTCCGAAGCAGAGCGTATAGACTCATAACGATTCCAGGAGTACAAAACCCACACTGGCTGCCGTTGCTCTTAGCTATCCGTTCCTGAGCTGGGTGGGGTTTCTTGACATTTCCGATTCCCTCGATAGTTATCACATGCTTTCCATCGACGCTGGCGAGTGGTGCTAGACAAGCGTTCACGCTAGCATGGTATATCTGCTTAGTGGTTGGGTTATACTGGCTGATGACAACTGTGCAAGCACCACATCCACCTTCAGCACAACCACTATGTTGGGGTTGGTGAGCGATTCTTTGAAGAAGGAGGGTTCGAATGTATCGTGGGCAAGATACTAACGTACAGTTTTGTGCCCGTTAAGCCTATCCCTCGAAGGTACTCTAATAAGGTCACCTCAGGGTCTATCTCGTCAATTACCACCCGAGTCCCGTTGAGGAAGAAACGAAGCGTGTCATGATAGACCGTCGTCAATGCAGATGCATCGAGGCCAGCCTGCCTCTCGGGAGAGACGGCGCTGGGAGCCATGGTTTTCGGGATGGCGGTTTAATAGTGAGTGACACTAAGAATGGTCGCAGGATTCCGATCGATGTTCTATGAGCGACGAAGTTACTTAAGAAGAATCGGGGATTATGTCCAGGGATGAATTAGCGGCTACGGCGAGGGCAAGAACGATGGCGATGACGGTGACGATTCGGGAAAGAAGTAGTACCAAACTTCAAGTGCTCATATTGTTTGTTTGCTGGGACAACCATGCAGCTTAGATAGGTACACGATGTAGGAGTATATGCGGTGAAACGTAAGTTGCGTTGAACTATAAGATGAAAGGTGAAGGTGAGGTATCTAAGGTGTCGTACGGCAGGTGTCAAAAAGGTGAAAGGTGACGGTGAGAGGTGAAGTATCGCTATGTGGCAAATTGATTGATTGAGTTGAAGCTGCCTCGAGATCTTACTTAGATCCAACCAACGCCTCGAGCTCTTCTTTCGCCCGGCTCCGGAACAGCTGTAGATCGGTCTAGATAATCATTTGTCCAAACATAGCAAGATACGAAGAGCAGCGAATTAGACGAGACCTATTATCGAATTAAGTTCCTAAAGTGGCTAGAAGCTTACAGTCCTTTGATTCTTAGCACTATTAGAGGCGGTCACAGCGGGGTTAGACCACCCCTCCTCCAGCGGCCCCAGATCCATTACACGGCCATAAGAAATAGCCAAACAGCGCCGGCCGGCTCCGTTTCCGACCTATTCATTGTCCATTTCTGCACCGTCACATGACAAACTAGGTACCATTTAGAGGATATGCGTCCTGTAGCCTGTCTGACCAATTGCTCTAGACTGGCTGCTAGAGGCCAATTTCAAGCCAATAACAAGGAAGATACTTGGTGTCTGCTTGGCGATGATGAAGCATATACTATTGGTCCCTGACCTAACGATGCTGGTGTAAATCAGCAACGCAACCTGAATACCACATATAATAGTAGGTATTTACTTGAGTTATACAACACAGTGCTGTGCTCTATTCGCATGTCCACACGACAGAGACTCCAAGATGTGTCGATCCTGCGCTTTGTTGCGTAGAACCGTTTCTTGGCGTTTCGTCTTATCTCAATATCAGATATTCAACCCCTTTCGTGGCTTTCCCGACAACAATCAAAGTCCTTGTGGACTAAGTAATTGCTCGCTCACTACAACATCAACCCAATCTTAAACTTCGAACTATTATGAATGACGAGGAATGTGATCAACTGAGGGTACCTCGACAATTTCAGCTGAGGGTTACCCACTTTTATCTGTACACAGGTACCTGCGCCACACCTACGCCACACCTACGCCACAAAGATAGCGAGCCTCGTGAGCCAGAAGGGCGAGCGGCGGATAA